>CAEMYA010000071.1:1824649-1863930 GCA_903131615.1 Diplodus sargus
ATTTTGTTCCTGTTCTCTGGAGTTGGACTGCATAATCGCAGTTGAGTATCAAGGATCTTCTGTTGTATTTATGCAAATTTCTTTTTCAGTGACTCAGTACTTTTGGTAGCTCAATAGTCATTATGTTGGAAAACCCCCACAAATCTCATGACACAGGCTATTGATGCAGGAAACTAATTGGATCATCTGTGCAAATCCACACGGAGAAGCCTGAATATTAAGTAGAGCTCAAAGTTTCCATGTAAGTAGGGGTCTAAGCTTTGTTCAGCTTGTATAGGCATACAGTATGATATGCTCAGCCATGTGTAGCTACTGTACACTATAGCATCATATTATTCTATGCCAACTGGCACCTTAAAGGAGACATATTATGCAGTTTCAGGTATTTCAATTATTTTTATTTTATTTTGGGTTACTACTAGAGTTGGTTTGCTTGTATCCTACAAAACACACATCAGTCTTCTCATAATGTCCATTGCTTTATTATTATTGTTGTATTTCCCCCTTCATGTCTAAACACTCACTGTTATAGCTCCTGTTTCTTTAAGGCCCCTCCTCCTGAATACCCACGTCTGCTCTGATTGGTCGACTCTCACACGCCTGATCAATCACCGCCAATAACAACAGACAGGCCGGGCTAGAGTAATTCTTATGTGCCAATCTAGCTGCTTGACATCAGTTAAGCAAATGCAGAATTCTGTGACACAGCGTGATGTCACAAAGCCACAGAATAAAAGGGAGGACGACTGTGGAGGCGTTTCAAGAACAGCGTTTTCTGTGGGAGAGAGGAGCTTCTGCTGGTGTGGACTATGACCTCTTTCACTTTCAAGATCAGGTTCAACAGGAAGGTATTTAGAATGTAGTACAGCAAGAATGCACAACTACTTCCCATCAGTATGATAACGCATTATCTATCACACTGAAAGAAAGTAAAAAAACAGTAAATAGATAAATAGTAAATAATAGATGTGCATTCTTGCTGTAGTACATTCAAATACCTTCCTGTTGAATCTGCAACAACAGCTTGAATTTGTCATAACCTGGGCAACTAATAACCTTGTTTATTTGTTACCAACAACACTTTGTTTGACAGCAGTTTTACTAACCACAACCACTAATTGCATCTTCTTCTTACCTGAGTAACAATTAACTAAATTGTCATACCTTTATCTGGTAATGAAGTTGTGTTATGCGATCAGTGTTTTATATCAAACTGTAAAGATGAAATTCAACCAATCAAAGGATTTTAAGATGCTTTCAAGTAGGTGGGTATGTAAAAACTTTTTTGTCTCGTTTTATTCTTGTCTAAATGAAGTGCTTAATCATACAGAGCAGCGGAATATGAGGCTGTGTGGACGCATATTTATGAAAGTGGCTTTGTATCTTGTCCCAAGTATCTGTATCTTAATGCAAAAGACGGTTTTGATGTCTTAGATTCAAAGTTTGACACACCTCGGAGTTCTAAGAGGAAACAAATCAAAAAAGAGCAGACTTTCACAAAGAAACGTCAGCTTCTGTCAGGTCTTTGATAGATCAGTGTGGCTTCCAAGTCTCTTGAAAATAAGTTTGACTTTAAAACAAGCAAAGAAGTCCCTGTCACGTTTGAGGATCTATTATAAATCATGCGCTCTGAAATAAAAGCACATAATTAAACAGGCATCTACGTGTAATACTGCAAAGATGATCACTCCCGCTGTGCATCTATAGCTAATTTTTCACACACACAAAAAACCTGCTTATGATGCGTTATCTTTTGCAGCTTTTGTAGCAAATGAGAATGGCAGTTTCAAATCACTCTGCACTGTATCTTCAGTTTATTGTACTAAAGAATGAGCTCCTGTCAGTCGAAGTGCCAAAGAGAGTGTCGATATTGTAAATGACGGTGATTCAGCCTGTCAGTCTGATTCAATACTTAAAGAAAATGCTTTCAGTGGCGATGTGTTCTTAACTTCAGCGATGAAGCGCTGTTGTTGCTGACAAGAAAATGAGGGATTGAAGAGGATTTGCATGTCTCTATCAAAGTGCTAAAGCTTGAAAAGATAACAAAGAGAAAGCAGGAGTTTCTTTGGTGGCTCTTCACTACAACCTAAAGACACTCGTTAAAGTTACCAGTGACAAAAAGTAAAGCAGGCACTCGATATTCCCAAGTTAAGCATCAAGTTTCCTGCATATCAATGCATTTTAAAGGTAAAACCAATCTTCAGCCTAGTTGAAAACTCCCCCGGGAAACTGGGAGCTGTCAAATAGCTCAATAACAGCCAAAGTCAGCACAGCAAAGGTAGTGTGGGTCCGTCCAAAATAATAAGACATCACAGAAAATACAGGAAGAAACAGGAATGTAAACAGATCAATTTGCTTTGTCAGATAAAGCGTCTGCTGTTTATTATGGCCAGGCACTGGCTGAGGATTTAGTTAGGTATAGAGTTTGGCTCATCTCTGTGAGCTCTGTTTTATCTCTGTCTCCTACCTACCGCCTCTTTGAGCTTATTAAATGAATATGCCAGTTGGATGGAACACCAGCCGTTCGACAAGGTTGTTAATTTGAATTCATTTGTCAGAGTCAGTCTTAACCATTTTTCTTTTTGATTGCAAGAAGGAAAAACAATCGCAGCCCTGCTGTTGGGAACTGCTGCTCTGCTTGAACCACACAAGTCAAATATAGTATTAAACTAAAGAATTACTATGTAACCAAAGTTTAAAGCAACATTGTGTTGTTGTTTTTTTACATTACAACAACAGCTTCAGAATCATGTTGATGTTACAGTGTCTTGTAACAGGGTGAACGGTGTCACTGCCTCAGCTATCATTTGTTTGTGCACTATGTAACGTCAGTGAGAGGGGAGGATCACAGCGTTACATACGTGTTTACGTCAACATACAAGTTTTTAACACACAACATTATTATGAAGTCATGAGTTTTGTCTGTAGTTAGCGCCTATGATACATTACTGACCTGGGATTTGTATTTAGGACAGTGGTGTTTGCTGATGTCTTGGTAACTAGCTATAAAATACGTTGTTTGAGAGGTAGGGGGGAGACATTGGAAATGGGATTAAGCCACGGTCACACACATCAGTGCATCATCTTGATTAGATTAGATCTCTGTACAAAGTGAAGGCTTGGATGTGTCACAAGTTTAAAAGTAATGCTGCAGCGCTGATTTTATCAACAACCTGGAAAATAAATCTCTTACTGGAAAATGTCTTTTCTTTCTTTTATCTGCAATGGTATAATTGATCACTAGTATCATTACTGAGGTCAGAGGACAAAAGAGTCCAACACAGCAAGAAATTAATGGGATGAGACACTTGACCGGATCAGTTCATGGTCACAGATTATGGAACAATCCCCGTTTAATGTGATTTGACTATTTGCAACAGCCTTTGTAAAACATTTTTTTGCACTGAAACAGTGCTTCTAAAAGATATAACAGACTCAGCTCAAAACTTACTTCACTTACCTTTTACTTTCGTCTTACTTAAGTGCTACCAGACATGAGATTTCATGTACTTCCCCACAGAAATACTTTATTTGATATCACAAATCCTCTTAAAGGAAAAAGCAGGGGAAAGTCGAGAGATTTACAGCAGCAGCGCACGGGCGAGATGCTTTTAGTTTATGGTTTAATTGACTGTCTGAAGGACCCCGATCAACTAAACACAGACGTGATGCAGAAACTTCAGTAGCATAAAGTGAGCGGCCCTCATGCCGAGTATTTTATGGTCCAGCTGCTGTTCCTCGAGTGTGGCCCTTCCAGCTCAACATTGTTCTCCACATATACAGTATATCATGTTTCGCCCCATGTTGCATTCAGCTACAGTATAAATCCTCCAACTTTGTGCAGGACTACAAACTACCATTTTGCTTTTCATTATGATGTTTCCATGGAAGTATTTCTTCGTCACCACCGAGGGTCTATGTTTGGGTAGAGTGGTTTTCATTCACTATCTCATCTGCATCATGAGGCCCGCTGAGACGATAATTGAGGGCTATAAACTTGACTAATAGTGGCATGACTCTCCCAGCGTCGACAACCGTTTGGCTCTATTCAAACAGAAGGAAATCTTTTAGGATAGACAGTTACTTTATGATGCTAGTTTTTAAAGGTTTATTATTTATTAATAACAATACACTGCCACACTGTTTATAATTACAGTTCATACTGTATATATTATGTATGTACGAGTCTATTTCTATTTCTTACCTTTTTATTATTATTGTTTATTTTATCACTTTTATTGTCATTTATTGTTAAACTGAAATGTCCCCATTTGCGGGACTAATAAAGGAATTGTTGATTTTGATTCAAGGTACGATGCAGTACTGTAGTAATAATTCAAGTTACTGTCTTTATAAAAGTGTGCAACACTGGTCTGCCCTGGACTGGATCAATTTCCAAAATACAACAGTTTGTTTGATTAGTCATGTCTCCACCTATGACTCATGTTTTTTTTCAGGTTGCATTTCAAAGTCTGAGCCATAATAAATGCTATCCCAAAAAAATGAGCGTCCTACAAGAAATGCGTAGCTTTTAGTGTCATATAAGAAAGTATGGTGGTCTATATTAAATCACCATCTATCTTGAACATTAGACCAAAAGTGAAAGATCTGTTTGGAAAAACTGAGAAAAAGACACATTTTCATGACACAGCGCTTGGAGAATCCTTTTGCCTTGTTGGGAGACTTGGCAGCCACACTGATCCATCAGAGCAGTGACAGAAGTTCTTTTTGAACTGTTCTGGAATGCAGATGTGAAAAAAGTACAAAAAGGAGAAAACACTGATGCCAAAGAATCTGTGTTTATAGAAGTTTTGCTCTGTAAGGGAAAGACACAGTAGACTCCAAAATCCAGAGAAAGAACTTCACTTAATCATATTTCAAAACTGACAGGAATCTTTGTCTTACATGCTTTATTATTGCTAATATACTATGATACTATGATCTGTTTAAGAACAAATACTTCAGAAGTCTCCAAGAATTTCCTGAATCAGTGTTGAATTTTCCTCTGGCTTTTGTTTCTGGAGCCTGACCAACGTATCAGTTGGTCAATATTATTGGCCGATATTGGCCTCTCACCAATATATATCAGTATTAGCATATCTGCTGGACGATATCTAGAACATTTCATTTTGTTTAAGAAAATGTGATGCAGAAAAACAAGTTTGATTTAAGTTTTTAATTGTCCTCTGTGAAATTTACCGTTTCAGTGCAACAATGTCAGTTTTAGACAATGATGTTCGATGGAGATTTATCATATTGGTAACTGGTATTGCTTCTATACAGACCACAGGAACAGCGAATAGACTGCAATGATTTGTCCTTTTCCAGGTTATTGTGCCGCAGAACCAGACAAACGTTTAGGATTCTTTAGTTAATTAGAAACCTCTTCCTCCTCAAAGACATCTGACACCAACATATGGACATTTCCCTGTTAGTGTGGGCAACCCACCAAGCTCGCCTCTGAGTAATTTCATAATGAAGAGAAATTAGTGAGCGCATTGGCAGAATATTTCAACTGTCTTTGGGCAAAAGAAAACATGATTTAAGAAAAGAGGGCTGTTAACAACGCTGCCTGTTATGTTCTCAAGGTTAGGTTTAATGAGAGCTGTAGTCAGGGCCAGCGAAGTTCGCGCACAACTCCTGAGGCTGAACGTGCCCCCGCAGGTCTGCTCCTCTGCATTACTGAAAGAATTCTACTGACCCCTCACCATGACATTCAGATTGGTTATCCTTCCTTGAGAGGATTGGATGGTTTACAAAAGGCTGTCACAGCTGTACAGTCCATTTGGAACACAAGCAAATGTAAAGTCGGAACAGAGCAGGGCGGTGTCGTATAATTAAAACACATCTGAGATTTCAAACCCGTTTCACCTTGTGTTGGACGGATGATCAATATCCCCTTCAACATCACCACCCAGACAGACAGGGTGACTGAGGTCTCTGCTGACGGGTTTCTGTGGATCTTTCCTGGAGGCTTGTGTGCTTGTGTGTGTGTGTGTGTGTGTGTGTGTGTGTGTGTGTGTGTGTGTGTGTGTGTGTGTGTGTGTGTGTGTGTGTGGAATTGGTGATATTTCTTTCTGCGTCACTGCTTCCCAAATGGAGGGAGGGATCAGCAGCCACTCAGTCCTCTCCTGTGGTTTCAAACAAGAGTAACGTGCCGCATCATTATATAGGAAAGAAGTGAAAAAGCATGGGGACTTATAAGTGTGTGGTATAATGAGCATGCCACACTGAAATGAATCAAGTCCCCGCTGCATCTGAGTGGAGAGCCAGAAGCGGAGCGTTTCTGACTCCGGGCGAGATCTGTTTTCAATCAAGGTCGGCTCCCAAACGTGTTCCCTGCTCACTCTCCCATGCACGTATACATAAACACCATCTCCCCATCTTAAGTGTTTACACTCTCCCTCGCTTTGACCCGGGGTTTCCACAAGATTAAATTAAACTCACCCCGGTTACTTTTCTTTCAAAGAAAACAATCAATTTGAAAGCTAAAGGTTTGTTGCGTGCGCTGAGATTGCAAATGACAGATGAATCCCGTGGAACTGAGCTCCTAATCGGAGTTGGCAAAGAGGAAACCCAAATATGGGGGTAAGCTTGAAGATGGAGGTGATCGGTTAGCAAACAGAGACATCCAACTTATTTGGTGGGAAAAAAAGTGCATTTTCAATGCATATTTGGGGATAATTTCTACAGCTGCTGCTTCGATAGTTAGACCGCAGAAAATGAGTCCAGAAGTTTGGCTCCACACACAGTGTACAGAAACTTCAACATCCATTTGTGACGACATGGGCAGATAATGTTGGAAGATAAATCTAATATGTAACTCAAAAAGTGTTCATCTGCAAAACTACAGAATATTTATTTCGGTTAAAACTGCATATTACACACGCAACAAAGAAAGAAATAGAAAAATAAAATTCAGAAACATAAAACAATGAAGAATAAAATTACAAACAGCAACAAAACACTGGTCATCAACACTGGATACGGTGAGTCTAACACTAGAAATCTCGTCTACTCTCTAAACATAGAGGCTAAATCTTTAGTTTCTGTGATTCAAGTATTGATTTCATAGTCTTGTTCCTCCTGATCCTCGAGGCGACAGCTCATCATGGATCACAAGACCACAAAATATGTTAAAATACTTAACACACTATAAAAAAATAAGTAATCTGTGCAATTTTAGAAAATTCCTATCAATGTCGGACAGGAATGTGCATTAAGAAAAAAACAAAAGAAACAACTCCCTGATTTGCTTGAAAGTCAGTCAAAGGTTTATTGGATTTGATCTGCTAGAGATGTTTGGCTCTCCTCCTTCCTCCTCCTCCATCCTTCTTTACTTCTTACGCCGTCGTTTTCCAAGTACGGGCGATGAAGCTGCGTCGTCTTCTCTCGCGCTGGATGGTCTCTTTTGGACTGAGGTCTTTTCTGTCTCTCTGTGAAAGAACATTAAAAAAGTTGAAGCTGAATCTTGAGTAGACTTTAATGTCTAGAACATTTAGGTACAAGGTTTTTAAAAACACATGTCAGCAACACATACAGCAGGATAATATAAACAGGTGCAATGAGTCTTATTTTGTACTGAGACTATTTGACCGTTACCTGATCCACACCAATTTAAACTAACCCAGCATATGCAACTGAAAAAAACAAACAAACAAAAAACCACAATTGCATTAAAGAAATGTGTTTCATGCAACGCAAAATGGGTTATAGCAAAGGTTGACGTTGCCCGCACATATTCGTGCAGGTTTTTAGTTGTAATTGCTTGGCTATGAAAACCAAAGATGTCAAGTGGACAATGAACACAGATAGTTGTTGACAGGGTGGATATTGCAATATTTTTTTCGTTGAGTTCAGCGGAGATTGCTATCTGCCAGATATGCAAGGAAAAACTTGCTGTTCTAAAGGAATATAATCTCAAATGTCATTACTCGACTAAACACTATATAAGAAGTACCAGGGACATGAGAGGAAAAACGAGAAACGCAGCTACATAGAGGACTATCGTCTCAACGAGGCGCTTTCCACAAAGCGAAGAAGGACGCTGATGCCGCAGTTGGAACAAGTTATGTGGTGAGTGAATTAATCTCGATATTCTTTGTCCAGAAAAGAAGAGGATGTTCAAACATACCTCTCTATCAGCAAACACAGTGGCAGAGCGGATTAACGACTCATCAAGTGACATTTATGAAGTGCTACGGAACAAAGCCTGAGGTTTCACTGCACACTCTGCGGCGCTTGAAGAAAAGCACAGACCGGGCCGATAATTCACAGCTATCCCATTTTCAACAGGGGGGATAATGACAAATATGAGGTGAGACACGAGTTGCTCAGTTTGTGAGCTAAACACTCAATTCAGGAAGGCACGATGGAAAGCAGACATGACTGGACAATTTTAGAAACAACTCCCTCTATCCCAGAGCTGTCAGAAGAGTTGAGTCGGGTAATGTGCCTTTTTTGAGGCACATATCTGTGTGAGGAAGTGTTCTCGACTAAGAACTTTAATAAATGCAAGTGCAGCTCCAGGGTTACTGATGCCCATCTTGAAGCTGTACTCGGGGTTTCAACTGCGACCCCCATCAGGGCAAATGTGACTCAGCGGTGTGAGCAGAGGCGCTGCCAAGTGTCTGGCATGCAATAAAGTACCAATCTATTCAGGGACTCATAACACTACTTTTTCCTGTTGTAACGGAACACCGAACTGGCCCTCCTACGAGATTACAATACCATCAGCGCCCTCCCCCAGCTCATTTAAGTTTGAGACCCCTGCCATAAAGACTGGGCATAATCTTAATCAGGCTCTGAAAGTAATGGCGCAAACCTTTCTTTCTCTCCTGCCATCCACACACTAACTGTGGAGAAGAGCTTACAATATAATCACTTCACAGATGAAGTTATTTGTGGTCAGGCATCTATCAACACGATTACTTCAGCTATTACCGTTTCAGTGGATCGTGACCACAACTGCTTCAAAAAATTGCAATAATGTGAATTTTAAATGGGGAGTTAAAATTAATGTCTCCAAGCAGCAGTTCATACATTCAATTAACACCAAAAGCTCCTCCACTGTTACCAGCTAATGCAGAGAAGGCGGTATCAGTTCTGCAGGTTTCAATCAACTAAAAAGGAAATGGAAATAGGTGCATGGCCCGAGTGTATTCATACTTGATTATGCCGCTGAAGTGATTCTACAATTTATTTTGACTACACTTTGAGCAATTGGCTGCTTGACATCCCTCCAGCAAACACATTACACTGGACTACTTGGTTGCTCACACCAGTACAAATCACTTAGTGGGAACTTTGTGTCCAATTAAAATGGAAAGAAAAAAATGGAGAAAAAAAAAATGTTTATGCGAACGCAAAGCGCTTCTTCTGCACATAGTGTCTGTCCATCCAGTAAAGTGACAGCCAGGTTTCCATTTTAGGGGGAGCTATTCTTAAACATTAACATTTCCTTGTTATTCCCTTTTGTGGAAGTGCAAAACATTAGGTCAGCTACACTGAGTCGACACTATGGAAACCTCGCTGACGTCAGAGGAACACATCTGGACTGACCACTCGATGCCTCTAAATAAGCTGTTTTTCCCTCATGGATTACTCTCTGCCACATCAATACGTCTTCCTACCATGTGAGCCCCGCTGGGCTCCACAGCTCAGCATGCAGTGTTAAGTTACAGCCCCATTACTGAATCACCTCTGACATAAACTGGAGGACAATGAAATATCCTCCATGAGAAATGGTCAGATAACATGGCTCAGAAGCCAGAGGGGAGCCCTAAATGCTACACGTGGAACCACTTACGGC
Source organism: Diplodus sargus (assembly GCA_903131615.1). Taxonomy (NCBI): domain Eukaryota; kingdom Metazoa; phylum Chordata; class Actinopteri; order Spariformes; family Sparidae; genus Diplodus; species Diplodus sargus. The sequence continues at coordinate 1,834,461 of CAEMYA010000071.1, forward strand.
CTAACATGAAGGGCTCTCTTCAGCTGATAGTACTTGAGATGTATATCACCCTCCAGCCAGTGACAAGGTCCACTGTCACTTTATCTTGACTATATGGACTGGATAAACAAAATTCCAGCACTGGAATTTGGGTCAGAAATCCACATGTGGGCCACAGGGATGGGAAGACGTCAAAAAGTGGATTCAGGCAGTTTCCTCTGTGCAAAGCATGGATACGAACTAAAACAATCAAAAGTTAGCTTGTCATGACTGCCAGAGTCTGACAAAAGCTGGCAGATAGAGATAAATCTTCGCCTGATGGAAATAAAATGTCTTTTCACACTTGCTACAAAGCACATTCTTGGCTTCTGCCCATCGAGTTGACGAGGCATTCCACAAGTTCAACACTGCTGGTGCACTATGACTACATACAGAAACAGTGCTGTGTGGAGGGATGACATTTGGAATGAACACAGGCAGGTTTGGCCTCGAGGTCATTCAGAGAGAAAAATGAAGAGCAGGGTTTTCTTCGACAACATACATGAAGAGAAATCACATTCAGATGTGGGTGCTTCTGTTATTTTGTCTGTAGTGTCACACATTATCACCACCAGGCCCCCAGGAAGAGCGGCAGGCTTTGAGGCCAGTTTCTCCTAGTGGTAAAACAGTGGAATTACATGATGTTGTGATGCACTGCGACCATAAACACACTCCCCACAAGCTTATTGTAAAATGACGGGCACGTTTTTAAAAAGATTTTTTTAGCATTGAAACTCCCACAAAGTGACTTGTTTCATTGTCATAACTGGAGCCCATCGATCCAATAACATTTGTAAAGTCTAGAAGAGCTGCATGATTAAATCATTTTATCCCCATTCATGTTAGTCAGGCGCTAAACCAGAAGTTAGCCGGCTTGGTCGGCAGAAGTCTCCAGACTGGTCGCACAACACAGAAGATCCGAGAATTTTATAGCCAGGAAGTTGAGCTTGTTTGGCTTCAAAACACCAATGAGCAGCTTTTATAGGAACAAATGGGGCTCCTTCTCAAGCGATATGTCCAGACTTAATGTAACGTCTAAATGCTACTTAGTAAAGCTTTATACAAGACTACAAGAAGATGAAGAGAAAGAGAATTAGAAGAAATATCACTAAATCATCCCTCTTACCCTAAGGTGTGCGTAGGCTACAGGTAATGAACTCCTTTTTAAAATACAAAAATGTGAAATAATCGGTTCCCTTATCCATATAAATTATTGTTCGCAGGTATTGGCTGAGAATAAACCCATATTGTGCATCCTTAAGTACAATGAAAAAAACTTTATTTGAACTGTAATGTGGATGAAAGTGTGGATGAAAATGTTATTTTAATCTGTATCTTTATCCAAAGACGATTACCTGTATCTGTAACGGCAAAAATTACTAAGTAGAACAGAATAGGACATGCCGTCATCTCAACTAGTTCCTAACTGCTAAAAATCATTGATAAACATCAACTTTAGTTTGTTATTTGTACTTGTTTTACCAACGACCGGGGTTAGTTTAAAATGACAAGAAGAGTGAGCGCCATGCGCCGCAGAGTTCTGTGACTAAAAGCTATGATCCTCTGTCTCAGAGTACACACTGCACATTAAAGAATACAGGCCAGTGCAGTTGTTCACGTTCTTCAAGGTGAAAAGCTGCGTGTAACTGTCTAATTGCACTGTTAAAATCATCCGACAGCGGTGACAGCAGTGACCATATGATCAAGGAACGAGAGAGGATAAAACAGAAAGCAGTCTTCCTAAAACACCATGCATTAGTCACAATATTCAGCCCACTGGCTTTAATTGGACTGAAATATGACCTCCACTGTCTCTGGATACTTACATTTACTACTAGCATAACTCACTTTCTGACAGTTTAATTGGATAAAATCATCTTTCTAAACAATCACCAGGAGCTCAGGGAAACCAACTAGACAAACTGAAAGAAGAAAGAAAGGAAAATGTCCAACGCCTGATGAGCAGTGCCATCTTGCTTTCTCTGATAACAAGGGAATTTCCCAAACGTGTACGAGGAAAAGCATCACATCAAATGGTCACAGAGGACACGAGGGACAACCTGTCCAACATTAAGCTGTGAGTGTATAGAAAAATTCTAAGGACTAACACGCCTGCAGGCTTCAGCTGCAGCTTCTTGATTTATTGTGGCCTGGGGGGCAAATTTGTGCCTCTAACCAAAATGATAGCTGCCCTGCGTTGGGAAACGTTGAGGCGTTATTATACAGAGATCCAAAAAACTATCAAATACCTGTTTAATTTTCCAACTAGGTGAGACGTCATTTTTACCTGATAGGAATGTGAGACACTGCTAGTACATTCAGGGAAACGTTTTCCCATCAGTGCAGGAGATATTAACTTGTGTTTGAATTGTCACATTTGCAAACACAGTTTGAATCATGAAGCCCATTCTACACGCTCATCATTTGGACCCTCTGTTCAGGGTCTCCATTATCCTGTTTATTGCCGTTTTTGCTGCTTGGAAAATCTGTTAAAGCTGATAGGGTTGATCTTACAGACCATGACATTGTCCATCACTAATGGCTGATGGCCATTGCCTACTTAGCCCTGTGCGATGGTAACATTGTGATTTTGAAGGTGCCAAACTGCAGATACAGACCAGGCCAAAGCACCAAACAACACTTTTGCTGTAAATATACTGTGTGTGTGTGTCCACAAAACAAACAAGTGTATAATACTCTCAGTCATTGAGAAACACTATAGTTTTGTGAATAAAGTGTAATAAAGCAATTCTTTGATATAGCCTAATGCTTCCTTTTACATTACACTTTACCTTAATTATTTTTTTTTTTTTTGAATAACATATGAAAAAAATATTTCTTTTCTTTGTTTCTCTTTTAAGGCTCAGGCTTTAAGGGGCATCAAGTGGTTGAAAAGCTTATCTAAGTGGTAGTGTTGTAGTGTTTGATTCCTAATATGCAAAGTTTTTATCAGTTTGCATAAATATAGCAGACACATACAGACATTTACTCATAACAGCATTTATAGCATTTTCCTTGACAGTAGCATCGCCAGCAGAATCACTTACTCAACGTTCAACGCAGGCTCTGGACCGAAGATGTCCGAAAGAGAACTGTAATGAGAGAAAGAGGGAGAGGAGAGAAAGAAAGGGAGAAGATGACACCCGATACAGGATATTTGCTGTAGTGCACCGATACCTTTTGTTTAAGACTGGTATGAGCAGGTGTTTTTATACATCAGGTGCCCTATACAGCCAAATGTGAGCAGAACAAAAACTGTCATAGCGCAGGATGAAAAAGGTGTCAAATCTAGATTTTTCAGGCTACCGAGAGGATTTAGTTGTGTGAAGCTGCCTCAGGCAAACACTTCGTAACAGGCCACACTTCGTATATAAAAGAGCAGAACTATCTTTTTTCCACCTCATGCTGTCAGTTAGTGAGAGCTGGAAGTGAAGCATGCGTAACTGCCTCGACAGCTCACCATCTGTGCATCCCCCCTATATCCTAACAATGTGAGATAACCCTGTATATCTTGTGAATGAAACTGAGCAATACACCAACACTGACTCTTCAAATACGCATTTTGACGATTAACAGCACAAGGTTTAAAATAAAGAATGCTTAGCTGCAGGATCTTATTCACAGGGACAGGTGAACTGTACCCTTAGATTGTGGCGATGTTTGATTCTCCATTAGTGCCAATGTCTTTAAGCAGTTTGCCAATTCAACTTTGGGACGTATTCTGTTCGTCCAGCCAAAATACAGCTTGGAAAGAAAAACAAAGTGCCAAATGGGCTTGGAAAAAAGATGAGTTTAGAGTTCGATGTATTTCCTGTGTTGACATTTTGTGGAATTTGGGAACATGCGAGTTAATTTGAAAATATCTCATGGAACATTTGTTTTGTTTTGTGATAAAAAAATAAAAATAATAATATGTATAATTTTCTTACTAGCATTACCAAGTCCCTCAACTCTCTCCCAACAGCCAAAGTGCACAATTACACAAAACAGGATGATGTGCTGAATTGATTTGGTGTGTGCAATGTGCAGCTGGTCTCATAAGAATGCATGCTCTGTTTGCGCTCGAAAATAAGAGCACACTTGCCACCTAATGTCATTCGTCGTTTTTTTAATGTTATTAAAACTCCTCAGGCACAAACATGTATTCTATGTTGGAGTACTTTTGTTACTCTCCCCTCTGTTTACTAAAGTTAAAAGGCTACTGATGACGAGGAAAAAGTATGCGCTTGTTTTTGTGTGAATTTTTGAGGTAGTTATGAAACTCAAACACAAGCCATTCGTTTATATTACTGTGATTTTCACCAGTAGACACACAGAGAGGCTACGGAATACATTTCTGGCTTAATAGAAATAAGTTGGTAAACATAAATTCGTCAAGATAGTTTTTTTGCAACTGTTCTGTCTAGTAAACCTAAAAACACAAAGTTTGAAGATGGAGGCAAACAGTGACTGGTGAAATTGGACATTATATATTACATCATTATTCACTTTTTAAATATCAAAACACATGTCCGTTCAACAGAGGATATGAAGTGCAAATCAAATGAATAAGTAAAAGTTTTTGTACTTGCATAAGAATGATGAAAGTAGATGAAAGAAATTCTACTTTTAAAAGACACATTTAGATAGTATTTCTTTATATAACAGCACTAATCGTGACAAGACAAAGACAGAGTGTGAAAGAATGAAAGATGAAATCAAACAACTGGAAACTGAATGTAGTCAACATCGGAGAGAAGCCTTTTAGTTCGGTCTTTCATTTGTTTTTGTAACATCCAGAGACTACAATGAAGACAGTTGCCGACAGTATCAGATCTGGAGGTACCTGAGGATGCAGGCACATCGTGCTGCAACAACTTCATTTCCTTAGACCACCTTGAAACTTATATTAGGACAAGAGAGGAAAAATCTCTCAGGCCACCTCAATGCTGCAGGGCTGGACTCAGCATTTGTACTTCTGCGACTATCTGTTTAGATCTTCCCATATACGATCCTCCTGAGTCCCAGATGACAATGATAAAGCTGCCGGACTTTATTGGATACAGCAAGCGATCTTTGTGAGTAATAGTACTCAAAAGCTATGATCGAACTCAGACTTCATACTTGATCAGGTGAAACGCAACACAAGATTGAATTTGCCTCAAAGTTTCCAATCTGTCTGCAGCGCTGGGCTTTCTGATTGTGTAGTAATGTTGAAAAAAAGACCCCTAAACCTTCTATAAGACATGGCTTTATATGCCCAACTGAACTGGAAACAAACAGCCTGAGTCAAAGTCAGTTATTCTTCGTTTGACGGTATTACAGTACAATGAGAGTTGAAGTGAATGCAGACGGGGAATACAAAGGGCGAGAAAGGACGTTCGAGGCACACGTGGTGTGAGAGCAGATGAAGAACATTCTCTGCAGGAGTAGTCAAGGATCAAACGCTATTAAACTGTAACTGACTCAGCTGAGGTTTCTTATATATCAAGGATGTGTCACAATTAGAAAGACGTCATTAAAGCAAGCTCACACTGACTTACTGCATTAAGTGTATACACTGTCATTTGACTGAATGGTTATCCCAAAACAACAAGATACTTTTCTGAAACTAAATTGCATCTAGTGACTGGATCTGTTGTGAGTGATGGACAATTTTGAATATAATACAGTGCACTGTATGTGAGTGACATTCTAATGTTTAATTGCCGCTTTTAAAATCACAGGGGGGTAGATTGACAGACTATATTCATTGCTCCAAGTGTAGCCACGCGGTCATTTATTATTACAACAGCACTTACTTACATCTACAAAAAGGACAAAAGGACTGAGTGATAATTTGGACTGTTACTCTGACTCGGGGAAGCCCACAGTGGTCTGCCATGGGGTTCAATTTGGCTCGCCAGATGATTCTCGCAAAATAAAAAAATAAAAAACTACTGTTGGTGCCGTTATATTTTTTTATGGTGAACTATGTAGGATTCCTAGTTATGATTGACACTTTGGGCAATTAAGGGAAAAAAAGGCTTGTGGCCCAAGCCTCAAGTTTCAGCTTTGGCTGTGCGAGGTAAAAAAAGTATTGGCATCTCTGCTCTAACCAAATCTGCTGGTTCTCCTAATGTCCTTGTTACTACCTACATGACACGTGCAGATTACAGAGACAGTTCTCCTGACACAATAACTCCTCGACGTGCACATTCAGTGAGCGCTGTGACTCTGTGTTGGTATGTAGAACAGCAAAATGAGTAACCATAGGATTCAGACAAGCTTCCAGAGACTGCTGTCCAGGCAAAGAAGGTCGTCCCCTTTTACCCCAAAGGCGTCTACGCCTGAATGCAATTAACTCCAATTGGGTTACCACAATAATTGACATAACCTTGATGGAGTTTAATATGAAATGCTAGTTAAATATTAAATCATTCAAATGAAGACAGTGAAGTCTTCAAGGATTTTTACTACTGTAAGTTAACGAGGATGTGTCCTTTGTGGAGAGCTCACCTGCTGATGGACACGTCACTGTAAGTGGGGCTGGATGGAAAATCAGTCCTTCCTGCAGATGGCTCCTTGTCAGCTTCTTCATCTTCTACCTTCATCACTAAGCAGCTTTTTGATTTGGCAACTTGATCTGAAGGAAGCGGAAATATATATCATCATGTCAGACAGACCGGGGTGATAGAACAGTGGAAAGATGACCTGTCAAAAAGGAGTATGGATGAAATAAACGCTCCAGACAACCTAGTCTCCTTTTGATTTCAGATTTTAATATATTCTCGATGGTAAGAGCAGACTTAGTCTTCTGCTGTCGCATATATCCAGCGTCTGACAAACTGAAAAATGTTGTGTTTCTATTCGCATCTTGTGTACATATTGGCAAACACCACTACGTAATTTATTTATCAAGTAACAGTCCCACTTCATTTAAACCTGCAAAAGACATACTGTATTATCACCTTTTAGGTTAACCTGTCAGACTTGTTATCAAACTGTTGACACCACGGCACCATTGTCAATCATTTGGAGCCATGTTGCCATCTGATGAAGTGAAGTCCAATATTTACCCTCTTTCAGCTCCATCGTTTATGGCTCTACCATCTCCTGAGAGCAAAATCTGGCTCTTTGGTTGCCAAAGGTTCCACCACTTTGGTGATGAGGAGGTAATGCATACTATGGTTTAAGGGCCTGCCAAGTCCAAAAACAAAGCTCACAGAGCAGTGAGAGTGAATAAAAACTGTAGAGTTGCGGGCCATCTAAACAATGAGCTGAACAGCACCATGAACCTCGAGACAGCTGGGTTTAGTTTACATGTGAATGGAATGTGACACAGAAGGTAAATCAAGAGCCGCCCCCCCTAAGGCACCATGTAGAGCACAGTCAGCTGTGGAAGTCGAGGCTACTACATGCAAATCAGGAGCGTCCAGCGTGACTTGCCCCCTCTCAAAGCCTGGGTCGCCCTCGAGGCTGTAGATGTTTGAATCATGGCTTCAGCCTCTGTTTCACAATTGTCACACCCCCAACTGCTGCTTTATGTCTGCTTGATGAGCTGGAGAACATTACAAAGTAGACTTTCATTGCAGGAGTGAAGCTATTTTGGGCATGTGTTGTTCTAACATCCGGCAGCCAATATGACGGAAATTAAGTATGCTGTTAAAAAAGAACAATTTGTGATTCCCGTAAAGACAATATCATGATTTATTCAGTGAGTCTAAGCAGCTAACACCAGCAGCACAGCAACTTTCAAAGTAAAATGCTCCAATGATCATTTCTGGTGTTTTTTAACAGCGTCTCCTTCAAGCTGAAACTTAATTTTAATGAGTCCTTATGTTACTGCTGGTACTTAGTAAGTTTATATTATATAGTGGGTGTTTGGTATCCATGTAATATATGCAGGTCTTCATAGATGCCTTTGGGATTGAAAGCATTCTTTGAGTTTCTGCCAAATCTTTGAAATAAAAGTAAGCAAGATGCTGAATGAACTTATCATTAGACAGATGCCGCTTTAGTTCCAACGTCCATCTGCTACACCGAGCAAAGTTTCACTGACACAGTTGCAGTTTGCCAGGGGGCATCTACCCTCTGAGTTAAGAGGTGCGAACTGGGGAGACAGACACTGTCGTGCTGCAACAACTTAATTTGCTTTGACCAACTTTAAGCTTCTATGAGGACAACGAAGGAAAAACTCTCAGGCCACCTCAGTGCTGCAGGGCTCGATTATTACTTTTTACTCTGTGTACATCTACTTTATTAAGTCAGCCACATGTGAGTCCTTTAATATGCACACAAAACAAGCTGCATGCGTACAAACATACATGAAGTGTACACAGCACGACCCAATCACCATCCGTGATTTGGACAAACGAGGCAGACAGGTGTAGGGATCCGGAATAAGAGTCACAACTTCTGTTCTGAATAACTTTAAAAATGAAGGGCTGTCTAATTCCTGCAGTGTACTGTTGACAGCACAGACAAGAGGCCTTCAGTATCAGTTTTAACGGTGTGGTGAAGGACCTTGTCCCGTCCCCGAGTCCCAGATGTAGAGTTTAGCTTCTAGGCTTTATTTAGAGGTAGAGTTTCAGTTTGTAATTACACTCAAAGATAGGGTTTTTCTTGGTAAAGCGATGTTATAAATTACCAGCACATGAAATAATCTAAGAACCATAGGTACCTTCATGGGGTTACAACTTTTTCCACCTCACATTCCTCCTTTCCTTCTTTGCGTTTCCACTTTTACATTTTGTTAATAATAATTGTTCTCTGCATTTCCACCCGTTCCTGAACACATAATCCTAATCACAGCAGCACTGGTTACAGTTAATGATGCATCTTTATCCACTCCTGCCAGATGTGCGCAGCAATGGAGTGAACAGTCACGTTTTAAATGTGACAAGGATGGAACTGCACGATAAATTAAACAATAGACAATGGATTAGAGACACTGGAGAGTCGTTGTGCTGCTCAAATACAGGTGCTCTTCGGATGCTTCAGGTGTATTGAGCTCATTCCATCTTATGAATGTATTATGGAGTCTTATGGAGCACGGTCGCAATCAAAAATGCTATTCAAGTAAGCCTGATTAAGTTTTAGCAAGATGATATTTTAATCTTAGGAAGGTATTGAGTGTTGCAGTACCTGCAGAGAGTGTGCTTGGTTCATCCTCTCCCACCACAATGACTTCCTGTTTGATACGAGTCTGTCTGTTGGTCTCTAGGCGACCCCGAACCTGGGCGATCAGGCGAGAAAAGTCGCTGCTGTGCTGCTTCCCTGCAGACAAAATAGAATATATAGTGGAACAGGTTGAGGTGGACAGAATTTTAAGTCTGTAGCATCTGAGGTACACAGTACTCATCAATGAGCTTTATGCAGAATGAAATGAATTAAATGCTATAATACAGAGTTGACTGGGTGCCTTCAGTGGGTGGAAAAAAATAGTGTAAACAAATAACAAACTAAAATAGGCTACTGTCAAGTATGTCGATGGCAGGATATGTATAAATATTTATAACAAAAGCGAACTCATTTTTCTTGGTGAGATAAGAACTTTCTTTTTTCACGTGGAATTGACAAGCTCCAACCTTGAAAGGTTGTATAGATTTTGGGAAATACAAGGTTTTATTCAACACCGCAGATGCAAGCGCCGAGATGGTATCACTGTGGCAAAAAAGTATTTTACGACTGCGGTGGAGATCAGACGGTCATTGCAAAGGCATAAAAGTTGGCCCAACAATGAATGAAAGCAAAACAGTCTTGACGGCGAGCCAAAAATCAAGAAAAAGATTTCATCACTCTCCACATGAATTTAGAGCACCTGCAAATATGTGATGTTCATATAAATAAAAACAGGAGAACTGAGAGAGACAGGTAAAAACTGAGATAAACAAGAAAAGAGGATGTATGTTGAAATATAGTGTCAACATTAGTCTGATCTCAAAGCGTTATAGTGAATATGAGTTTTCCTACAGTGTTTTTTTGGGCCTTTTATGACTTTATTGATAGACCAGCTAAAGAGGTGACAGGAAACAGGATGAGAGAGAGGGGGAGTGACACGCAGCAAAGGGCCCCAGGCCGGGAGTCAAACCCGGGTCCGCTGCAGTGAGGACAAAGCCTCTGTACATGGGATGCATACTCCACCAACTGAGCGAAACGTTTCCCTACATTTTGACCAAACGGAGGTTGAATTAAAAAAAATAAAGGCATTTACATCTCTCAGAAAACTAGACAAAAACTAGTCCAACTACTGTTTTCCTCTTTTATCACTGCAGCAATATATATGACAATATATGACCCCGTGAGGCTAACAGTGGGTGACCTAAACTCTAAAAGGAGAGTGGGCGATAAACACAACACATTTAGACCTCTTTGCTCGTGGAGGAGCTGTGCTACCGCTGACTTTCTCCTGATATATTCATGAGCAAAGAGAAGTTTTATTCTCACACATAGATTTAGTCTGCAGGCCTGTAAAACGTCTCGCCTGGGTGCATTTTGTGAGTTCCAATTTATGGTAGAATCTCATGCAACAGATTTAATTCACAGACATAAAGGAAACGGCAGCACTAGAACATCTTTATAGTGCACTCTGGCAAAAGTGATGGAGGTTAAAAACTGTTTTTCGGTTTTGTTAAGTCATCTAATGCACATATTTATTTGTAATGAAAACGGAATTTGACATGCCTTAAATGTTGATTTTAGTCATCAATCATCCTGTTAAATACAGTCTACACAAAAACAACAACAAACCCCGTTCATGTGTCTGACAGATTGATTTAACTAACTGAAGGTTCACCTCTATTCAGCTAACTTAGATAATATTTGGTGCCAGAATGTCCAAATTGGAGAAGAGAGGAAACCTTTTTATAGGTGATGTTGGGGCAAGTGACACTCGTCAATCAAGCAGAGACACACACACACACACACACACACACACACACACACACACACACAGACCCTTAATTGTGGCAAGTACAGTGGGTGTCATAGGCAGGAAATTTTGACATTATGATGTCTATGTATTGTATTGTATTGTATTGTATTACAGTCAATAATGCTAGCTGCACAGCTAACTGAGCAAACAGCAACTGCAATTAGAAGCAGTTGGCTGACGTGCTGCCCCCTCATCTGTTTTAATTGTGAATTCCAAAGGTGACCAATTCTAACATATTGCACCTTTAACTTGTGGTTAACATCCCAACTCTACTGTGGATAAAACATAAAAATAGATTAAAAAAAAAGCACTTGTCAACAACAAGCACTTAAATCATAGCACTTATGCGGTATCTCTGATAAATAGCAGCTTCTACCTCAGATGAGGGCTTGAAAATTGTTTCCATTTTTTCTTTCTTACTTTATTAATGGTGATTTGTTGCTGCTTCTTCCTTGTGACAAATGGACTTATTGTAAGTCGCTGCAGTCACAACATTCTTTATGTCATTTATCTAACCTATATTTATCCAAGAATGTAGTACTGGCCAAGAAAGGGAGCGCCATTCTTGCAGACATAAAAACAAACATGTAGCAATTAAGGTGAAGAGAAAGAACACATTGCTGAGTCCTAGAATATCAAAACATTCATCAACATTCAAAAGCTCTACACCCAGACGTCCTGTCTTCCATGTTGTTTTGAATCACTTTAAATGCACCAAGTGAGACCAGCGCCTGAAGAGTCAGACACTTTTGTAACTAATTCCAAACAGAATGAGCACCACAATTTAATGCCCTTTTCCCAAGTTCAGAGCAGACTTTAGGGACAGCTACTGTCGCAGAAATAAGTCCTGGGAGCACAGACAACAACGTCCTGCTCTTTTTTGAAGGATGCAATTATGTAGATAGGATGGAAGCAGACCAAGAATAGCCCCATAAATAACAACATGCAAGCGCACAAGGAGTGATGGTATCTAAGGGATTTAAATTCTAATAAATCTCAGCGCTCCATGGTAGACAATCCATCTCACGTAGGCATTGCAAAGTGCATGTAAGTAACATCACCGCAGTCCACCACAGACATGAAGTCTCCTATTCTAAGGAAAAGTAAGACATGGAAATTTCTTGCTTTTCCAATTCGGTTAGGGTCAATTTTTTTCACCAGTTGCTGGACTAGAGGTCGAAATGGGAGGTCATAGATTTATTGTATAGAAATACAGACTTGATCTCAGGGAATGTTATTTTTCCTTCAATGAATACATTGGGGAGGCAAACATACAAATCAATCATCCCTGGGGCTGAACCCATGTAGCAGGCTTTCCAGGTTTTTCCCTTGCAGCTATTCTGGGTTGTGAGAGTGTTTTCTGTATAATCAGCCGCTGGTTTTGTTAATGCTAAAATAACATATTGTCACTTTAAGAAACGGCTGCCAGTTACCCGTGGATTGGGTGTGTGAGCAAGCGCGTGAGATGCTTTTTCACCTCCCCGTCTGCTCATTCACAATTCCCAGCACTGGCAGAGTGAGTCATCCACATCCTCCTCTGATAAATCAAGAGGTTATCACAGCAGTGCAGCTATTTTTAGAATCCACCTCCTATGACTCACATCCATTTCTCAACCACTTTTTAAGTTGGGCTCTGCAGAGTTATTTCCAACCGGCTTTTCATCTCTTTCCAGCATGACAACAGGACTTCGGATAATGTTCTCTAATCCTGCTGTTCTTGCTAGACCTCTGATCCGGGCATGGAAACAAGGACCTGGTCTATTTCCGAGCGCATCCGTGTGCGTTTGAATTGTTTGCGTATGAGCTCAAACTCGGAGACTCACACTTGACAAGTCATAATAACAATGGTTTCATCTGTGTTATTAAAACTGGGGCGAGGACCTACATCACCTCATCAGTTTTACATTTTCTTCCAGCTCCTGCAGCTTAATTATTCACTGACAACAGCGATTCTGCCTGTTTCTGTTACTGGTAATGTGTTTTGGAAGGTATATGGAGTCTGGCTCCTAATAGAGGGTTTGTACACCGACTAAAGTAGACGGAGACTGCGGCTGGGCGACACACTGAATATGCAAAATCGACATGCAGAATCTGTGAATATTGCTTCTTCAGCTTCCAGAGAGACAGTCTGTACTTCTGTACCGCATTACCCTGCTACGATTACTCAACTTTGACAAAAAAAATGTATGTCCTGCTGTTTTTTTGATGGATTTCCTCTCAAGCAAGATTCAGGTCTTTGCTAGTGGATTTTCCAACCAAACTAGCAGCCCAGAAGTGGAAAAAAAAAGAAAAGTGCACTGATTCTCTCTATGAGCCTGTGTCTGCTTTGAAAAACTGTCATCCCAGGCTGTCGTTAAGAGGCCCGAAGTGTCTCTAATCTTTGGATGCTATTGAGGCTGTTGCTGAGATAAAACTTCTGAAACCTTTGCAGCGCAAGTGTGTGTCCTACATAGTTCTGTTGGCAATAAATGTTTTTTTGATAGTCATTTCACAGTTTGTGATGACAGATGATTCAAATCAGATCTCCTACAGCAGGCTGATCTGAAATAAGGACTTTTTGCGCTCATGTCAGGAGAAGTTAATACACTTTTGAATGAAATAAAACATAAACCTTCAGAGGAAAAGAACTGCGTTAGTATTCCACCTCGGCTAAGAAATGTCCTGAGGGAAACCCTGATCAAATGAGCATGAGTGTGAGGCGAGGCAAACTATATTTGTACAGCATTTTTCAAACAAAAGGCAGATCCCAGAGCACTACAAACAGCTTTGAGAATAAATTAAAAAGTCAATGAACAAGAAAATGAAATACAAGAAGATAATGGGTGAGGTTTCTATAACGTTGCAACAGGTAGACCGAGTTAGGGCAGTGGATGCAGAACTCATGGCTCTGTCTTTGAAGCCAATTCATATACAATGCCTTAATACTGAAATTTAGAGTATGACAAAAGAGAAAAGTTTCATGTCATTTCCTAATAATGCTGCCTTGCCCTAATTGAGACACAGATGCGTTGTGTTGCCTGCTTACATTGACAATCTCTGTCTCTAAAAGCAGTGAACCCAATCTGATTCACAGCTGCACAAAGGTAGCCTCCAACACCGAGCCGCAGCTTTGTACAACTTTAGCGGGATGGAAAAAAAAAAAATCACACCGGGGCGTCGTCCAATATTCATCTTTTAAGTGTTCTCAAAAATAATGGCGGCAGTAAAAAGGAGAAAGCAACATTACCAACCATTTCAGAGGACACAAAATTGGTCAATTCAACCGGAGTTCAAAAACAAATTTATATTTTGGAGAGGAGAGGTGAATCTCTCTGGAATAACAACTTCTTGTATTTCTATTTGATGTTTTTTTTCAACAGAAGACAGCTTTCATACGCTTTTATAACTGAACCACAGCTTTAGACAGTTTTGCTATTCGGCTGCAAGAAACATTGGCTCATGGTGTCAAAGGTATGATATCAATGGGATACAAACTTTTTATTTTTTTATAAAAACAGAGTTGCTTATCATAAAATGTGCCCTGTTCTTCTATCGTTACCTGTTTTTGTTTTGTTTTGGATTGGAACGTACCTGAGGCAATCATTCGTTATGTTCAGAGGTACCCTATGCACAGTAAGAGGGTCTTCATACTGTATTAAAATAGACCTGTCTAATAGAAGGTGTGCGCTTGTGCAAAAGAGTTTCACCGGTCGACACTGTTGCCACTGGTTTTTAGCCGTCAGCCTGATGAGTCACACCTCTAGGGTGTCAACAAATTGAGAATGAAACTGCCCTGAAAAGAAAAATCACTTACTATAATTTGAATGCATCTCATCAATCTCCTTCTCAGACTGATTCTTTGAGAACACCAACACCTGTAAGAGATTGGAATTGACAAAAACATGCACATTAGCATTAACCATCAATGTATAAACCCGAGAGGTGTCACGATTCTCCAAATCCATGATTTGATTTTCAATTTAAAATGTTTTCAGCACTGACAGCAATGCCATTACAAGACTCAGACTTCTATGTTCTGAAGACTGACTTTTTCTTTTTCAAACTCTTTTTTTTAAAAATGTGTTTTACAGCTTGACATTATCCTGGTGCTTTTTGCAGGTTAGGGTTTGACAAGTTCACATAATACTCACCAAAAATAAAGATTCCAGGGTTCAACAAAAGATACCACCCGTCAATGCTTCAACGCGAAACAACAAAAGATAGAAATGCAGTTTGTTCCAAAGTCTGGTGACTCCAACACGTCCGGACTAAACCATCTTTTCAAGTAAATTAATAAAGGATATTTGGTAATTGGTTTAGTTCAGTTCAGTTTCTTCTCTATGAGTAGGATCTCTGAAACGTCCCTGGTGGTGTCGTAGTTATCTTGGAACTAGTCTGCCTTTTAGAAGTGCAGCTGCAGGTTTCCGGTAAGCGAGCTGTGTCCTCTGAAGCGTTCTGAAGTGTTTTAATTTCCTTGCACTTGATTGTCATAATTGAATGCTCATTCATTGCTTATTAGATTTAACACATGACAATATTAGAACAATACTCGCAAAGAAATTGTGTGAATGTCAGCTTTGTGTAAGACAGCAATTAAAAGTTCTCAGATGTAGCTGGTGACACTGACTGCATTTCTCGTCTCTTCCTCCCTCCCAACTTCTATGGCACATCAAAGCCACCATCTGTCAAAACATTATTCTACAGTACCCACTGAGGTATGAAAGAAAACTCCACAGGGCTATATAATGAAACAGTTCAAGCTGTTAAGACTTACAGGTTTGGCTTTCACTTGCAGTTGATTCCTGATCTTCTCATTTGCCTCCAACTCTTTGGCAATCTGTTCAGCTGAAAGAAAAATCTTAATTACTCACGAGATACCAAATATCGCACATTACACAAATCGTAGTATTAAACACATAAAAAGATTTGTGACCCGTGAGGACGCTGAACAAAACATACAGTAAAGAGAGCATGTCTTCTTCCTGATCACAAGGCTGTTGGTTCAATCCCCACTTCCTCCTGTCCACCTGTCAAGTGTCTTTGGGCAAGAGACTAAGCCCCAAATTGCTCCCAATGGTCAGATTCACATGGACGGTGTGTGTGTGTGTGTGTGTGTGTGTGTGTGTGTGTGTGTGTGTGTGTGTGTGTGTGTGTGTGTGTGTGTGAGAGAGAGAGAGAGAGAGAAAGGTTGACTGGGTGGCAAAAACCCAATAAAAACCTTCGGATAAAGTGCAATATAAATGTGGGTATTTATCATAAAACAATAAAACACATTATAACGGGCAAGTCCTCAGAGTTTTTAAATGGACTACATGGGCTAATGCTGCACTCTGGTGAGTTTTTAATTATCAAATTTGTTACATTCGCTCCAGTGACGCATGCACTTCATTAAATCAGGCATATTACACTTATCCTAAGTTAATCATTTTATTTTGGGTTATTGCTAGACTAGGTTTATATGCTTTGGTGTGTAAAAACTACATCAGTTTCCTCTGAAGGGCCCCCCTCCAGTATAGCCTGAGTATCTGCTCTGATTGGTCAGCTCACACACGCCTGAGCCAGCACCACTAGTGCAAAACTGGGACTACTGACGAGGTGTTTCAGGAGCGGCGTTTTCCGTGGGAGAAAGGAGCTTCCATTGGTGTGGACTTTGACATTTTATACTTTTAAGACCTTTTATAAAAACTGAAGGAAAGGAAAACAATGAAAAAGCACAAGAGGTCTCCTTTAATCAAAACCAAATGTTACATTAGCATACCTACCCACTCATGAATACAAACACTAAAGGTCCAGTGTGTAGGATTAAGGGGGATCTATTGATAGTATAATATTAATTTGTTTTCATTCATCTATAATCACCTGAAACTAAAAATTGTTGAGGCTTGGTAATCTTATAATGAGTCTATATGTACAAAGGAAGTGGGGCCCTCTTCCATGAAGCCCAACATATTTCTACAGTAGCCAGATTCTGACTCTTAGGCAGGGCCTTTTGTGTTTTTTTTCACTGCCACCACCAGGGAAGGTGTTTTGTTGATTGCCACCTGTAACCACGTCGCGAGACACCACTAAATCCTGCACAATACACCTTAAAATACAGCATCATTCTTACAGCATAATGGACCTACTGCCCTCACCTGATTTTGGGTTGAGGGAATCGCACTGGGCGTTGTATATCTGGACAAAATCCCGATGTCTTTTGATCATCTGGTCTCGAGAACCCTGCACAGAGAGGTGGCACTCCTTCAGTCTCCTCTTCAGCTCCTGCATGGAGAGCAGGTTGTACACCAGCTTCCCCATTGGACGCCGCGCTGGGGCAGGGGAGCTGCAACTGACATATGGATTAGTTTAGTAATTGCCCGATAATGCCGGCTAATACCTGATGGGGGTCTTTGCTCAGCTGCAATTATCTTCTATGACCATACTAAATAAAAGTCTTGGACAACAGAAGCAGAGATGAATGATGGAAATGTATCACACAGCGGCCACAATGGCCGAGCTCTTGACAAAATTATATTATGGTTGTGAATTGGCATTTGTCAGCACACACACATCCGATGATCCATAGCCCTCCTGCTGGACTCAAACAAGGCTGTCAAATCAAAAGGTGCTGCCTGTATCATATATTTGGTCTTGAATAAAAGACATTAAGTGTAAGTTATTATGGTCGGTAGCAAAAGAATCTTTTTTGTGCAGGCTGGTATAAGGCAAGAATATTAAAACCTCTGAAATTCATCACTGTGACATCAAGATCTACTGCATATTAAGATTTTGTAATACTAAACAAATATGACAAATCATTAACAGAACCTCATTACTGCTGCATAGACCATTAATCACTGTGGAAAACGAAGTTTCAAAGGCCATGCACAGGGGTCATTTGAGGCCTGCTCAGTCGTCCTCTTGGATCCACACACTTCATATATGTTATATCATTTACTTGTATGAGACATTCTGTCAATTAAATGTGTAAACTGTGCTATTATTGTTCTGTACATCTATTGTATGTCTGTCCGTCCTTGGAGAGGGACCCCTCCTCTGAGGGCTAGAGTTTGTTTCCTGAGGTTTCCTCCATCCCTTGTTTTCTGGTGTTAAAATTATGTTGTTTTTTTTCCAAGATGGCAAATTTCTCCTTACTCGAAGAGTACGTCGTATACAAGAGGATGACGTTCACTGTGCAGATTGTAAAGCCCACTGAGGCAATGTAATTGCAATTTTGGGCTGTATAAACAAAATTATAATTTGATGTAACATAAAAAAAAAATGTCATCAATATGACCTTTAAAAGCCTCAATGCTTTTAAGACTTTGGAGCCCACAAAGGTATTAGTATAAAAAAAAAAACACACAAAAACAAAGATTAATTCACACTGTTGCACCTCTCCACCAATTCTAATCAATGGATGATCTTTTAAGACCCTTAAACCTGCATCCCACCTTGCTAAAAGGCATTACAGATTGAGTCAACACGATTTACCTCCTCAAGCTTTCCTTCTTCTCTCCCCTGGTGAGACACGTGTCCAGATGCTTGTTGATAAACTGCTGTGGCACACTTACAGAACACACGGGGCACTCCACTGCAAGAAGATACACAAGCAGGTAATATTAATAGCTTGATTTAAAAAAATAAATAAATAAAAAAAGAAAGATTTCTTGGTGCTGTGAGTCACATCTCATTCCACTGTCAATCTAAACCGCTCCCTTTTGCTGCGCTCAATTAGAAAGAGTTTATATAACATCACACCACAAAATATAACACTACAATGCCGGCATTTAGGATTCAAATTGAACAAATGAAGAGCTGATTACAAACAGCAACACCCACTGATTGATGGTAAAAGTCAATCAAAAGTCAATCTGGTATGGTCCTCAAATAATCCTTTGCTTTAACTGCGGACGTCACCACTGGCTACAGCCAAAAGTATCATTTGTTAAGGTTTTTAAGACACAAGGGCAGTGTCCCCACCAGCTTTTAATACTGAAACTTCTGCTAATCTACAGTCAAAAGGGTTCACCTTTGATAACGGGCTTTACGTCTTGCGGTGGTGACGAGCAATGCGCCACCTGAGCTCCGGTGCTGATACTGTGCGAGTCCGTGTCCTCCTGTTTGACCGACATCAAACTGTGGAAGGACGTCTCCTCCTCATCCATCGGCTCCTCTTTCACAGCCACTCGAAGTTGAGCAGTCTCTGAATGTAGGTCACCGTCATTTGCATTGTGGGTGCGTGCAGTCTGCATTTCCCCCCGCTGAACACGCTGAGCAGCAGAACTGTCGTGCTGGGTTTCCTTAGTGGGAGATGTTTTAGGCCTCTTTTGGAAAAAATGACTCAAAACAGAGCTGTTACACTTCTGGCCCCTCTGTCTCGGTGTTTTGCATTTGACAGCTGAAGCTGGGGTCTTTGGCGAAATTGGAGGAGATTCAAATGTTGCTTTTGACAACTGCTGCCTGGAAGACGAAGAAAGGCAAAGTGCATGCGAGTTAAAAAAACGTGTGCGGCATATACACAGACAGCCATGCCCGTTTTAAACTTTCAAATACATCCTGATAAATAAAATCACATATTCTGCCTCTCTCACATAACAACAAATTATATAAGTGTAAAGTATGTCTGTATTTAAAGTATGTTCAGTAGTTTAGCAGGCATACCGAGCCCATTAAAAAGAAGAGAGCGGTATGTACCAATGAATTCTGTTGACAGTAAAGCGAGCCCTTTGACGTTCGCGGCACCTGCTCAATTATCTCGCTCTTTTTCTACCGAGCGAGTAAAAGTAGACACTTTGGCCACAGTCTTGGAAATGTGGAAAGCAAACAAACTGCAGCTGGGCCATTACTTGGCAATAAAACGGAACCAATGAGGTGTGTGATCCTCTGCTTTCCATATTTAAAACGTATTTGTGCTTACTGTCCCCATTAGAGGAGGTTCATGCACGAACACACGCACGCACACAAACACACTTGCCAAAGGCGGATTGCACAAAGATCTAGAAGAAATATGCTCTCCCCACACTATTAATCTGTAACACTGAGTACAGCCAGGTACGACTATTATTGGTCACTTCTTTGCAACACACCATTTTTAAATATCCAACCGTGTGTGAGAAAGCGTCTAAATCAACATGAGTTGCAAAGCAAATCATTGCAGGTTTGATATATTCATGTATTTTTATGGTTTCTTATGGTTTCCTTTAATGATGACCGCACTTGTTACCTAACTGCACTGATACTCAACACAACCGGATAATTCGGATACACCGTCGGCCTTACACAGCCATTAGTTGCAACTTTCTGCCTCATTTGAGCAAACAGGTTTTACCATTACTTTCCTATGTCGAATGGTTCTATATATAACTGTACCACAGGAGTTTACAGGCTGTTGCTATAGACGACAGCCAGAAGGGCAATTAAGACTATATCTCTTTGGATTTAGCACACTTTGTGTTTAAAAATAGAAACAAACACTTAACCATAACTTAATGCATGCGTCTGCTGCAAGACAATTTTGCACCATCTTCTGAATGTGAATGTATTATTTGTGTCACCTGTAAATTATGGGGA
Source organism: Diplodus sargus (assembly GCA_903131615.1). Lineage (NCBI taxonomy): Eukaryota > Metazoa > Chordata > Actinopteri > Spariformes > Sparidae > Diplodus > Diplodus sargus. The sequence goes on from CAEMYA010000071.1 coordinate 1,854,904, forward strand.
ATAGCAGGGTCTTTAAGATCACCAAAGTAATTAGATTTTAAGTCATACTGGCAATGTTTAACATTATCTGCCTGGTACTTAAAGCTTAAAGATTATGTAGAAATTGGAATTTTGTGTGATTTGGTGCCCCCCACAGTTTCTGTGTCCATCACCACTGTCATAAATACAAACGGCAGGTCTGTAACACTTTGTCAAATGTAACGTGGGTGCTGACTACAAACAAAACTCATGATGTCACAACAATGTTGTGTGTTGAAAAACTTGTATGTTGAAGTAAACATGTGTATGTTGTATGTACCGCTGTGATCCTACCCGCTCACTGAAGTTACGTTGTGCAAAAACAAGTAACAGAGACACCATTCAACCCTGTTACAAGACACTGTACCATCAACACGATTCTTAAGTTCTTAAAAGTTACATAATGTTGCTTTAAAGACTTAGAACTAGTTAACAATTTCATGGATAAGACAGTAACAGCGTTGTCTCATCACAGCACTGGCACCTAAACATAAAACATATTCTATAACTCCTCTTCTAAAAATATAACTCAGGACATTCATGTTTGAAGTCTCACTGATTTTCCAGGTCTGGACCTACAGTGACCAAAATAGCCAAAAAACAGATCAATACCATCTACTTTAAATGCACCCAGTAATTTAATTATAACTGCCCTGTCATACTGATTGCCTCTACGAAATGAACAATGACCTTTAGGATTTAGAACTGGGTGTTGACTGCAAGAATAGCTTCGGCTGAACTTTAAAAGCAATATGTAAGAGACCTCAAACACAGGCGGATGTTTGCCGACTGACACCTTTGTGACACACCATTTCATAATATGATTATTTGGAACAAACTTCTGAAGGTTAACATTGTGTCAATATTTATTCAACCCTAAAATGGAATTCAAACATTGGAAACACATGAAAAGTTATACGCATAAAAATTAATGGAGCGGGCTACAAAAAATGCCACAGAACACAGAAAGAAAAGAACATGCTAAGGTGCACCATGTCCAGAACAGCAGAGGGGCACTGTGAAGATTAAATAATAATAGCACAAGCTTACTAGGTGTGAGGAGAGACTAAGAGGAAGGTTGTTACTGTGAAAAGATAAATGTGGGGCGCTGCCATAACAGCTAACAGTTCGCTAGAAAAATAGGCCTCAGGCTTAATGGCAGTAAATTAGTGCAATCAGCCAACAGCTACCCAGTGAGTGCCGTGCTCTCCACGAAGTTTTACAGTGAGAAATAAAAGAAGCAATGCACAAACACAGCAGCAGAATACATAGCAACCACACGGAGAGATGCTTAAGTCATTCAAATCTCTCTTCTACGAGGCTGTGCGTGTTTTTCCACAGGCACAAAATCAAAATCTATGACAGAAATCGTCTTAAAACTTAATACATTTATTATTTTGGAGCGAGCTGACTAATCCAAGACTAAATTGTTTGGAGACACGTTTATTGTCAGATAACAACAACACTTTATGACTTAAGTTACCTATCAAGGAATCCAACTTTTCAGCCGCTAGCTGCTAGACGACAGGAAATTAAAAACCGGGCGGAAAGAGCAGCTTCCTTGAGCCACTCATTCATAACAGTGATGACAATCAGAGGGTCTAGGGGAAGAAGGGAGACCTTTCACAGTATTGATAACATCGAGGTGATTGATGAAAGGGAGAAACATCGCGGCTTATTGACTCATAGCACGACTCAGACTATTAAATCGTCATTAGCCAGGGCACTGAAGAAACTGCTCTGACCATTTTTTTATTTTTTTTATTTAGACAAACCTGCTGATGAACAGAAAATGAGTCGTATAATGAGTGAATGATCTGCTGATTATTTTCACAAAAAAAAATCATTAATTGTTTAGACTATAAAATGCTCATCACAGTTGCCCAGAGCGACGTCTCCACACTGCTTATTTTTGTCCAACCAACAGTCCAAACACCAAAGACTCTTTTATATGTTGAATGACGATGCAACGCAGCAAATGCTCACATGTATGAGTATGAATTTGACAGGTGGCCAATTTGTACATATTGCACCATTAATTTTCTTTCAATCGCAGCTCTCTACTCTATTTCCCTTTCCCAGTCTCTGCTTCTGAAATAGCAAGAGTTTTGCTGTGTCATTTCTTCACTGAGTCACTGCAAGACGAAAAATGACCAGTCTGCTTAAGACAACCAGTGAGTGAGAGCATCTGGCTGGCCGTACCCCTGTGGGCAGTGCTACCAACAACAAGTCACTCAACGAAAAGGAAATATTTTCGTACGCTGTGATGGGTGTCACTGGAGGAAAAAAATAAAAACCTCTTAAGTGCCAAGACATGTCCTTTATCTGCACACTGCTCCCTGTGCCTACATCCTGCTGTAATGAAAAAAAACATCAGGCCTGAAGCTACACAAGACACACAAATATGCAATACAAGGAGAACCGTGCGTGACCTCAGCAGATGAAAAGAAAATCCCCATTTGATTTGCAGAAAATCCTTAAATCAGAAGCCGATTACTGGCAGGCAATTAGAAGTGTTACTCTAAAGCTGGTAATTTGAAGGAAACTGAAGTTGGTTGCCTCGTGGACATGAAAGTGTAATCCCGCCAATAACAACGGGATCCCGTGAAATCACCACAATAATTGTTTTTCTCTTCCGTAGCGATACAAACAGGAGAGATGCTCAGCTGACACCACTGTCACCATAACAGTGATACTTTACAGACACAAGCCAATTCACCTGTCGCCATTTGCAATGTGTCGTGCCTTACCTTGCAGCTCGAAAGTTTACAACCACGTCATCTAACAAACGGTTATTTCTTAGATCTTGTTCCGTCGCTTGCTAAAAAAGGAAAAAAGGAGAAGCAAGACGTGAACGAAACCTGTGTCCTTTATCAAATGAATGCAATTATTTCCGGGTGATGACCTGCCACTGTGTCATCATTAATGAGGTAATGACCCTGATGATTATGCAAATGCACTCGCGGGCGTAATTATGCATTCTAGTGAAGTTCATACTTACTGTATTGCAAACTGGACACTGCAACTTGTAGGCAAGGAATTTTCTGATGCACAATGAGCAAACTGTGAAATAAAAATGCAAACAAAGATCACGTTGTTGTTGATAATGATGATAATGATGATGATAATGATGATGTCTATTATCAAAAAGATAGATCATTTATTTTTTTTAATTCAAACTATTAGTGTGACAATTTAAATGAAACAATCTAAGAAACAGGATGATTTCTTTAGAGCATGACAGTCTTCAGTCCACAGCCCACATATGACGAGGGTCTAGTGTGGCTCAATTGAGTAGCAGCCTAACAGATGCAGGCATCCACCAATAATAAACTTGCTTTAACTTGAGTAGAGGAAGTAATCATCCAACTCGTACTGCTATGAAATCTGTTTCAAAAGAACCACTTTCACTCTTTCAAAAGGATCTCAACTGCATTTTTGCTTGTTTGTTCACGTTTTGCCTTCATAAACTTAATGCTAGGGTAACTTATCTTGAGCAGCAGAGCTGCTCAGCTTGTTACTTACAGTTGTGAGAGCACTTAGTCATCATTGAGATATTGAGGAAGTCGAAGCAGATGGGACATCGAAGCAGGGTGTCAACATTCTGTTGATGGGGGAAACAACAGTGAGTCCGAGCGATATATCAGTTGGCCGGTATTGGTATTGTGTATATGTTGCCCAATATGTGCAGATATGAAGACTATTTTTTAACAGATATTATAATGCAGAAAAAAGTTGCTTGGGATAATTAATAATAAATGAATCCTATGATTACTGTTTACTGTTTCAATGCACTGATGTCAGTGGTTTATTGTTTGACTGTAAAATATCCTGCCTCTGTTACGTACAGTGTTTCACAAATGTTTGACAACCACATCTGAATGCCTTTTGCAAATAAAAGTGTGTATATTGTTCGATACATCAATTTTTTACATCCTAATATTTGTATCAGCCCCAAAAATCAAATTGATCAGAGTCTTTTTTTCTTTCTTTTTTTTTACATCTATTTAAAGACAACAGCAGGAAATTATAGACCATGAACAATTTCTATACTGGTGAAACTAAGCTGGTAAAACATTGTTACTGTAAAAGAGCGATGTCAGCTGCATTTTGACATCAATCATTGTATTCAAACATGTATATTTTCAGGGCCATAACAGATTATTACAAATCACGGACACTGAAAAGAAATGTTTGTGCAAGATACTCATTTGCAGCAAAAATTAAACTTTAAATTTCCTCTCCACTCCATTTATTTCATGCATTTAGTTACTTTGTAAATTCTGATTATTTAGTGTTTATAAGCTACTAGTTGTGACAAGTAACCAATCAGATAGGGGTTTCGGGGCAGAACATAATGTGAGAGGATGTGATATAGAGGCAAAGTAGCACATTTTAAAATTACTCCATGTAATCTGCAATCCGACAGAAAAATCACAGATACTGATAAGCAGAAAATGCTCTAATATTAAAATGCAGCTACACAAAACTTTCATGAGTTGGTGATTTAACTTTAGGACTCTTTGTCACGAAGCTGGCATAGAGTCTCAAACACGGTCCTGCAGATGGACACTACTTACCTAATCAAGTGACATTAGAAGATGTTACATGTCTTTTCATTTGGTCATCATGTCTTTATGATGTGTTCCACTGGGTTCACTGTGATCATACATGTTGTAACTAACAGCATCCCGGAATAAGCTCCAGTCACCTAGCGTGAGGTGCGTTCAGGTACACTGTTTTGATAGGGGAACTTGATCAGCACGTCTCAGCCTGTTTGGTGTGACGTGCGGTTGAATGAAGTCTGACAGCGACAGAAATCTTATTCAACATCATGTCTTGTGATCACTATCAGAGCTGACTGTGACGTAACGTTGTTACTTAACCTGGTTACTTCATTAGCATAGTTAATCACAGATATGTGTGTTGCCCTGCAGCTGTTTAATGACACAGAAGCACCTTTCAAGTCAGCACATCAGTTGACTGTATTCAAACGAACTGGATAAAAATCGTTTAGGTGCATGTTTCGCTTTAGCTCTGTAACGTTACCCGTTAGTAAACGTTGGGGAGCGCTCCTCTATCGGGTTGTTTATGTTTTCCTTCAACGCTAGCTAGGAGAGCTAACATCGTATCTTATCGTGAGCAAAAACATTTTCCGAGTCGCACAACTTACTTTCAGACATGAGAGACCGGGTGGTAAATCCGCTTCGATCTGAAGGGCCATGTCTCGTAATCATAAAGAAGATATCAAAGCTGGAAATCAAACTTTTAGCGTCAGTGATCAAACAGCAGCCAAAGTCCCGCTCGAAGGGATGATGGGCGCGTCTGACGTCATTTGACGACTTCCGCTCAGATTTGTGTGCCCGTGCTGAGGATGTTTGGCTTCAGCACAAACCACATTCGGATTCCTCAGCATATATATATATATATATATATATATATATATATATATTATATGAAAATAAAACAATACAGAGATGTGTGATATTTGAGTTTAGCTCATTTCAATAGATTTGTTAAAAGGTGCTCATTTAACTGGATTAAATTGCTACAAAATGGAAAAACAAAACCCTTTCGACATTCAACTTATTCTATTGAACACATTTTTAGTGCCGCACAATAACATATAAATAGGCCTATGTGATAAGTTGTATGTCCTTCATGTCCTAAGCCCATGCAATCTCCATTTCCACAGTCTAGTGAATCCTCTGATGATGATAAATGACCTGCAACTGCAAACGAGACCATCAGCGAAAAGACTGCTGCTTTTATGTGGTTATCATTAATGCCTGTGCTCAGGTCCAATCACAAATATCACATATAGAATCACATAGAAATACATTTCCTCATGGCGATTCGTCCTGCAGTCTCCCTGTCATCCGCTTCCAAAACAAATGCACCTGTATAACCCTAAAAAAGATCTTTACAACAGCCAGCACTGGTATTGTACTGATTTTTTCACAAAATCATTTCTGCAGCAAGAAAATGACAAAATACTTTTTTTGTGTGTTGTGTGGGGCAACCGCTGATCAGCCTATCAGAGCAGGTCAGCTCTGGAGGAGAGGCTGCAGAGTCAGACCTTCTGGAGGAACAAACACTCAAACACTTATCCACCTGTAAAATGTTCACAGACAAGGTAATGATTTAGTTTTATTCATGTTATGTTTAGTCAGTCTGGCATCCCTTCCTCCTTCTATATAAATGATACAGACAGGTGAGAACATTGTTGAAATAATTTGAGATAATGAACACAACTCAACAAAATCGTTTTTAAACATTTCAAGACAGAATTCTCACATATCAAATCTTTAAAGGTGAATTCTGACAGTGAGTCATTGTTGAACAACTTGAATGATAATTCAATGCTGCTCAAAGGCAGTACAAACCGCACAGACAAGCTTCAATAAAGCATTGAACTGAGGCATCCAAAAGCCATAAACGCCCTTGTAAAGACTATATTTTTGGAACAGCTGAAGGGAACTAAGTTGAATGAGGGAAAGTTGGCATAACATGAGACTTCACCAGATACCCCTTTTATTATCCAAGTCAGATCCTCAGAATTTAAACTCCATTAAATCTAACCATGACTTCAACCAGGAAATCTGAGAGTGGAAAATGGATATTCCATAACAACTGGCTTTACTTTTGGTGCCTCTCCTGTGACGGCCGAGCTACTCTTCATTTCATCCGATAGATAGAATTAAGTGGTCCAAGATGGCAAGTGTAAGTGTGACAAAATATGGTACAACCAGTTTCAAGCTTATCATCAAAAAAATATTACGATGTTATATAATATTATACCTTTGGAGTGTCTAAATCAGTAATGTGAGAGTCTTGATCTAAACAAATGTCCCCAGCGTTAAGGCATGACAGTGTTATCATAACATCTAAGAACTGGAAAATGCTTAGCAGGCCTTCGAGGGGCCTCAAGGACAGTGAGCACATACAGTATTTTCCCCTTGAGGGCGTTTTACAACTCTTACCTAAGGCGGACAATGACCTGTAAAATAAACTCTCATTACTCCCATTACTCCCCGTCTTATTTATTCATTCCTTACAATTAGAATAAATTACTGCGATTGTACTTTACATTATGGTGGCAGGTTTATGCCCTTGATTTAATTCATTTAGACAAAGTACTCTTCCCTTGTTGAAGGAGCACTGAACTAATTATTCAGCCTCCGAAGCTCAGGCACTTCATCACAGATGTTATGCACAAGAATGATCAAAAATGTGTCTCTCTGAAGCCAGGCGTCAAGACATTATCATGCAAATGTATTGATGCTGGACCATGTCACATGTGTGCTTGAATGTTATTATTCAGTCCCATGAATATCCAGAGGCGTTTTGTGTGCTGTAATTAGATTTTTCCTGGTGGTTTGGAGGATGGAATCCCCAAAGCGTTTGGCCAGTTAAATCATTTCACAGTGTTGCCACAGCTTTAATGGCTCTTTTCACATGGTCTCCACAGCACTACCAAACAATTTGGTAACAAGGTTTCCCCTGCAGAGGAAGACGAGACCACTTTAATCTATACAGTTGTTTGACATTTGAGTCACAGAAAATGACACGCCTTTGTAATAGGCTGCTGTTTGTTATCATCTCTCTGAGGGAAAATGGTGACATTATTTTTCCACCCATCCTTTGTTTCTGCTGGGACCAGTGACAGACCTACCGCGACAAAGTCGAAATGTCTCAGGAGTCAGTGAAATTGCAAATGTCAGGGCCAATCAGGGTTCTCTCTTTCAATTTGATGTGTGTGGTCTGATTAGTTGAATTTATTCAGCCAAAGATGATATTACACTTTGCCTTTCCCTGATTGCATATTTTATATTGAAACAATGTGTGTGTGTGTGTGTGTGTGTGTGTGTGTGTGTGTGTGTGTGTGTGTGTGTGTGTGTGTGTGTGTTTGACATTCAACCACTTCATTTATTCTCTCTTATTAAATCACAGAAGGCACGGACCCCATGCTTTGACTTCTGTAGACCTGCGCCGGATTAATAAACGCCCACGCTGAGCTGTTTGAAACACCACAAAAACCACTGTACAATAAACACTAATGCCCACGGTTAAGTCTCAAATGATTTCAGCTGGAGCTGGACCAGCCACTGTCCTCTTCCAGCACTCTGCTGATGGGTAGGGAAACTGGGATGGATGTTTAATCACTGGATGCTCAGACAAGCACTGGCTCATATTAGCAAGATGACATGATGTACTGGATGGCTGCAAAAAACCTGGCTTCCGGGTGTCAGGAATTACGTTACAGATTTAACTCATTACTAGGTGTGAAATGCCAGGTCTATTTCAGCCTGGAATTTCTAAATCTTCCAGTGCAGAGTTGAATTACTGATTCTGTGTAATTAAGGGTTACCGACAGAACATTTAGTGTTTTCTGATATTTTGGAATCTGCCATCTAAGCTTGATTTTTTATTTTTTTTTTGCTTCTTCCTTACCGAGGGCCTCTTTCTATCTGCCTCCTCACATGCGGAAAACTTTATCAAAATATCCAACATTATTCCAAGGAGGTCAGCTTCCTTCTTTTTAGCACACAAGAGGCATACAGTTGATTTTAAAGTTGTTTTTTTAAGGGTTTTTTTCTGCAAAAAAAAAGAAGAAGTAAAAAAAGATGTCGAGTTTGAATTGAAAATCAAGCAGGCATGTCCATAAGGGAGGAAAAAAGGAAAGCTGTCTGAGGCCCAGCTTCTAGGGGAGCCAAAAGAGACAGAAATAATCATGCTCATCTTAAATAAGCAATTGCTTTATACTGTAATTAAAATATAGTCTGTTCATGAGTCTTTGTTGTTGTTGCATGGCTGGCCACCGGACCTGAGAAATGTACTGATCTCAATTAACTAACTTGCTAATGATGAAACAATTTTCCTTTGTTATGCCAGGAGAGGAAAAAAAAACACAAAAGCAAGAAGTGGAGAGGAAAACATGACACATGAGGAGATCACTTACAAAACAAAACAGGAAATAGGCAAACCAAAAACCCAAGAAGAGAATGA
>CAEMYA010000071.1:1875733-1999275 GCA_903131615.1 Diplodus sargus
TTATATGTTGTGTGTGTTTATATGTTACAGGTACCAGAGCTGTTACCAAGGCAACTGGCAGTTTTTCCTGAGAACAGGATAGAAATGACGAGGCCATGAAACATGATAGGTCCTCACAGAATCCTCCGGAATCATGCTATTTTCATTGTCAGCAGTTTGTTTTCTATCTGTGATTGCATTATCAATGTTTGTTTGTGTCTTACTAAATGTAAACAATACAACATCCATTCCATTCCAGTGTACAAACCCACAATATCAGAACTGTGGTGGAGGTCTGGAATACCCTACTAAGCCTGCTGCCTCTGGGACCTAATCCCGGACAAGTGGAAGATAAATGATGGATTGGATGGATGGATACTCTCAAGTTCGTATTTGCCAGTGATGCTACATACACTGATAAAACCCGATTAGCAAGCAAACGTGGGTGTCAGCATCATCATTTAAAAAATCTCAGTTTTTGCACTTCAATACTGCTTCCGAATATCCTCACACTGGATTTAGTTTTCCAAAATCACCTAAAATGCCGTTATGTGCGTATGAAAGGCCAAAATGTTTTAAGAAATACCTGTGTACGCATGGACAGAGCTTTAAATACCATATACAGTATAAAAGACTAGACAGTTTAGGATTTAAAGTGTATGTTTTATTTTTTTCAAATGTCTTTTTTGTAAAAATGTTCGTCATTTCCACGGACCTGTCTTCCATTCATTTTGGAAAACTTTTGGAAGACATTACGTTGCGTTATCCATCCACAAATTCAAGTGAAATAATGATCGTTAATGTTCCATTATGTTGGGTGTTGAGCCGTGCTATACTGCAAGAGGTTTGGGGTAAATGGGTTAAAACATGCAAGGGCGCCCCAGTAGCTCAGTTGGTAGCGCAGGTGTCCCCTGTACAGGGGCTTTGTCCTTGCTGCAGTGGCCCAGGGATCGAGTCCTGAGCTCAAGACCTGTTGAACTTTGCTGCACGTCTTTCCCCATCTCTCTCATCCCGTTTCCTGTCACCTCTGAATGCCGTCCTATTAATGAAGCTATGAAACGGCCAAAAAACACTTAAAAAACAGAACATGCAGAACAACTACAGCAGTGTGGTCCTGTTATTTGGCTTCTCTATCAGTTGAACCTGTTGAACCTGTTCAACTATGAGATTTTCTATCCACTTGGAACAATGTGAAAATGTTACTTACTCTGTATCCCGTTGTTAAGCCATCCATCAGATCCCGTCTGTTTTACTCAAGCTGAAGTACATTCTGAAACATTTCATGTTTTGATTGTGTAATAAACTGCCGCCATTAGTTGTTGAGGAGAATTTGGTGCCGAACCGTTCAGCCCTCTTGTTATTCATCTCCAGGCGTCAGTGTCCTTGAGGTGTGTCTATCTTGCAGCTGCAGTCTGGCCCTGACATTTACTCCTGGCCACAGCTGCTGCTTTCAGACTGACAGCTACATCAGGGACCTCGGCTCTATACCAAACCTTTCCAAGCTGCTTATATGCTATAATTACCTGACACTTCAAATCAAGAACTGAGATTGTTGAGCCCCAAAGAGAGATATATATATATATAAAATAAACAAATCAAAACTTTGTCACTCCTACCTCAGCCAGAGCTTCAGTCTCCAGTGATTTATGATCCCCGAGGCTGCTGTGACGAGTGGCCCCTGGCACCGGTCTCAGCGGGTGACCCTCAGGATAGGCCTTCCTGTCTGGGTAGTTGATGCTTCCTGCACTGCCAAAGGTGCCAAGGCGCCTCTTTTCAGGGCTCTCCATTCGACTCTTGCTGATGGACACCTTGTGAGGGCTGCTGGGACAGGCTGCAGCCCGTGGCGGAGTGTCAGCCACTCTGGTTGGGCTGTGGGTGTCTGGTCCACTCCGACGACGTGGGATCGCAGCTCCATCGGACCGTAACCTTACCCTGTGAAGAGGGATCAGACAGAGATCAACCGAAGAGCAAACTCATCAATAGTATCACCAGAACTTTTAAAATCAAGGAAGTTGTTATTCTTGATATTTATCCACCTCCCCATGACTCCTCCAAAGTTGTAATCAGGTGACTGTTCACATGGTGACGGGGCATCATTTTTGGATGAAGCCTTATCGTCCAGCAGTGGTCCGCTGCTCGCTTCGCTATCTGCTTTCTGGCTGAGGTTATCTGAGAAAGCGTCATCCCTGAAAGAGCAGAGACAACAAGTAAGAAATACTGAATGTGAACTTCATTCAAGAGCAGTTTATCACAGTGTTGTCAGCTTCACTGATGATGATGTTACTCACAGGTCTTGTACTACAATGTACTGATGGGGGATGAGGCCATCTACACCGTTGTGGCGGCCCTCCCACCAGTCCTCAGATGCCCGATGATACAGAAGCAGAGAGGCTCCCTTCTTGAAGGACAGCTCCCTGGGAGTGCGTCCCACATAGTCAAACTTGGCGATGGCTTCGATCTGTTCAACCTCTGAAAAGATAAACAGACAAAGAAACGTCAACAAAATGACATCACAGACCGCACCATGGCTACCACTATCTTTAAGGTACATATATGGTATACTCTGTTCCTGACCTCATCAACAACAGGATTTACAATCCTGACAATCATTAGGTGCATTTAGTATGAAAACAAACAACTGAAAAAAAAAAAAAAAAACATGCATCTAATCTGCACGTTTTCATAGTTGACACTTTTCAGTTGTAGACGGCACTTTCAAAATGTGTGTGGACACATTATACTGAAAATGAACTATATATGCAATATTATAATTATTCAATCAGATGTTCGTAATTATTTAATTGCAGCCTGAATAATTATTTAATTAATGATTTTACGACAAAAAGCCTAAACTGTTTTCAAAAAGTTGTATGGAATATAACTATTATAGGTTGCATCAAGTCTGATTAAGGCAGATTTTTGCCTAAATTTAACATGAAAACCAAGTCTGGTCTGCAGTGTTTTTAACAAGCCAGCCAGCAGGGGTCAGTCACAGTTAACCGTATGCTTGACTTCATGGGTTTTTATTTTGGAAAAACCTCCCGGATTGGTGCAAAATCAGTCACAGTTTGAGTGGATAAACATGAAAAAGCAATTCTGTTCAGATTTGGTTTCAATTATAAAGTAATGAAAATATAAAAGGCGTCTTCATCACAACACGGTTGTTTGGATCTCAATTTAGCTCAAACATGTTTTTTCTTCCATGAAAACGGAACTACTGCCAGAGGGCACCTACTGAACCGACTACAGAAACTACAGTGCAACACCAGAGCCTTTGTTGTCATCTCCAAGTGAGAGAGGAGAGAGGAAGGGTCAGCAGCACTCGTTACAAACACAGCCAGCAGCGCAGATGAGGCTCAGAGAAAGAGTCACCCCGGTCTGACCTGACACACTCCGTACTTCACAGATCTGTACACTGACAGCACAGGAGATATTATTCCATGTGTTCTATGTGCTTTTGGCTTTTGTGCCTGGCCCAGTTATGCATTCAAAGCTCAGAGGAGAATTGGGGAAATACTGCACAAAGGAGAAAGTCCCAGGAGAATTGCTGACTAACACTGAACAAAGCGAGCAGAGCAAGCAGGGGAGGAGGGAGAGGAGGAGACACACAAACACACACACACACACACACACACACACACACACACACACACACACACACACACACACACACACACACACACACACACAAAGACAGATCAAAGAGGCCGCGCTGCATGCCAACACTGTTTACTCAACTTGCCTTCAGCTCCAAACATCACATAAGCCTTTGCAGTCGTAAGCCGCTGCAGCCCAAACCTCACTCACCTCTCAGTTAAAAGCACTTAATGAAAAAAGATCAGTCTGTACCAAAGTCTTTCTAAAGACTTCTAAAGTCACATCACACATATGCAGATTCTCATGTGTAACCCATGTAGTACTATTTGCCAATGTGAGGATGTGAACTCCTCCTTGAATGATCAAATAACCAGGCAGTTACGGCTACGAAACAAGTCATTTCATATTTGTCTCTGACACAATTAGGGAATTAGCTTCTCCTCAACTGGAGCGGTTGCAAAATTGCTGTCAAGATAACCGAAATGGTTATTTCAAGCCTAAATGTACACTGTAGTGCCAGACAAAATATTGCTAACATCTTCCTCTGGCTCCGATATTGACTACAGTGCAAACAGGCAAGGTCAGCAGTTCACTTTGGCATTAACATTAGATGCAGTAAATCAGGAGAAATGGCCTGTGTGAAGAAACAAGATTAAGAACCATACTGCAGCTCCAGGCTGCATTTAGGCACAGTGCTGCTTGAGCTAAATCCTAAAGTTAGCCTGCCAACATGCTCAAAATAACAATATATTTTAATGTTTCATCTTCACCATCTTAGTTTTGGGAACCTTTGCCAATTATCACAAAAAACAAAACACAACAGCAGCACCTGATTGGTATATTTATTAGTTTTGCAGGTATTTGGCCAGAGCAAAGAATTGGACACATTTAAATTTTAACTTGAGGATGGCTCCGATGGCAGGTCATGGGGATCACTAAATATGTTACAAATTATCTTGAGGGGACCGTGAATATCTGTAATAACCCCATTTGCACCAACTACACACATCACTAAAACCAAGTAACACCCATCCAGCTTTTTCCTTCGATGGGAAAGGATGCAATCTACATTTATCCCCGCATCTAATAAGTCTGCAGCAGTCATGAGTGTTTACCGGCTCTAGCTCCAGTCAGCAAAACATGACATCGAGATAGTACCCTAATCTTCACCTCTTTTCCGGTGCATCACCATAATGTGTGTTGAAGTTAAGGACACTGGGGCATAAATTACTTTAACCATCTCTTTCAAGCAGCGTCCAAACTTTGTTCAGCTGGCGTTGAGTTAGAGGTGGACTGAAGTAAATTATATTGAAAAACAGGGTAAAGTTGCCACACCATACTGCCTACTACTTTTTCCTTTTTTCCAGAGATTGTATGATGTCAAACATGAAACGCTAGAGAAAAAAAAAGTCAGACTCATCTGCAGGCAGTGGGATGGGAGTCAATTGCATATTTTTAGGCATGGATGCACTAATTCTAGTGTAAAATTTCTTGGCAATCCATCTGATTGCTGTCACGACATTTCAAATGTAAACATGCTGGTGGTACTAGAGGTAAAGTCAGAGGATCAAAGTCCGAATGGTTCATCCTCTGGGGAAAGGGTAATACAAATGCATCTCCATAAAAATGAACACTATCATGTACTGACCTTCATCACTAGTGTGCGGTTCAGTTCCATTGTCAGCTTCATCGATAGTTCCTGGTTCACTGTGGGGGCTGTCGCTGTGGGAGCAAATGGAAAGCAGGAACTGATATGTAGACACTGGAGCTCGAAGGTGTCAGCAGCACAGTACTTTGCTAACGTGACGTCTGCCTGGTCTAGCCAATACTCACCAGTATTCGTCTCCCCCTGTCATGCACTTTTCATACACTGGGCCGTCCAGCTCGCGTTGACTGGGAAAGATAAGCTCATTGTGCATGATGATGGTCTTGATGACCTCATTGACATGTGCCTGGCATGCCACAGGATCCTGTCCGTCTGGGATAGGCATCAGGGTTGGACCGAAGCAGATCGCCAGATTGTATGAGTCCATCATGTTCTCATCACTGTACTGGGAGAGACTGAGGGACAGGACAGGTGGGCATAAATACTGTGTGCATAGATCATGTTGTTTTTTTTAATATTAGTCTGTCAATTCAATTGTGAATGATAAGAATTCAATCCTGTTTTGTAGTTTTGTGCTCACGCTCATTTTTTTTATTTGGATGATCTATTATGTCATAAAGGATCAGAGTGGTTATTACATTACTTATTTTTTGGCCACTTGGGGACAGCAGAGGCAAGCTGTGAACACCATACTGGCATATTAGCTCCTTTTAAGTAAATATGGCAAATGTGTGAGCAAAGAGTTGCGTCTTTAATCACCCAGCAGACATGAGCAGCATTATCATTTATTTGGAGTCATATATGCCTCCTTATATCTCAGTTTTAAGTCCCTACCAACTCCTGATGGAGGTATGTGGTTCACTATGGTCACCAGCTAGTTGCTAAGTTTCTTTGTCGTTTGTTGCTGGGCAGATCCCTGGTCTTTAGAGTTTTCTTGCTGACAAAGATGCTTTCTGATGCTAAAAATGAGACTTAACCAGAGGAGAAAAATGTGTGAGCCTAGATGGACACTACTGGTTGGTTTGTCAGCAAGATTACACAAAAAAACTTAAAATAGAATAGTCATGTTATCCATTGCTGCAATTGAAATATTGATTTGAGCTGCTTTAAGTTATGAATTATCAATATTTGAATGCCTTGAAGTATGTAGCAGACACCTCTTACGGAGTCAACAGCTTCGACTGAATTTAGTTTTGACGTACAGTATTACATGCCTCATTGCACGGCTTAGTGAGACATTTGCATAAATAGCACTCTGATCAGCCAACCACTTCAACAAATCGACTTATCCTGCACATGTCACAACCCACTCTTGGTAACCAAATCATGCTGTGCTGCAAGAGGAAGTCACAATCAGTCCTCTCACATTATCATCGAGCTGAGGCTGAGCAGTAAAGCCACAGCTGGAACAGCTCCAACAGTCAAGGGGTGTTATAGAAGAGCAGGGGTATGAAATCAAACTCTATGTTCTGCAGGCAAACCCAGTAAAAGGAGCATTAATAACATCTATTATCAGAAGACAGGTATACAGCTCCAGTGAGGCATACGTTTCCGAGACCATAAATAACTTCCAAAAACACCGTAGACAGATGTGGCAGTAAATAGCAGGTTGGTTTCTTCTTCTCAGTTTATTTCTGGATGTTTTCACCTGTTGTCTGCATTTGTGCAGCATGGATTTTCCTCAGTATGATTAAATGCACGTACAGTACAAATTAAATTTAAAGTTGCTCTAAGTGAAGGCATTTTTGTGGTATCCCTGCCCACTTTATCCAATCAGAACAGAGAACTCAATAAAGAGGCGGTCCTTTCTGCTGGTGAACATGCAGGGGGCAGGGATAGATCCTGCTGTTTGCTGCCATGTCTGGTTATTATTGCTGATATGGCATGTATGTATGGTACGTGGTGACGTAGAGAGGAGGGAGGATTACTAATTGCAAAATGGTCAGGAAGTTAGCTAAAATGTCGGCAATGTTTACGGCACCTTGACACCTTTCACATCACTAAATAACATCAATGCACACCAGGATCTGTGGCTTAAAATGTAAACATGTGAGAGCCGTACTCACTGATTGAGAAAAGCGAAGAGGTATCGCATGACGATGATGATGGTGCGAGGAAGCGTCACGACAATCTGCTGGATGTGGTGCGCTCTCTCAGCCCCGGACTCCAGCTCTGAAACGCGAAAGGAAGGAGGTGTAACAACAGCAGGTTTACACTGCAATAAATGGGAGACAAATATGGCTTTTAAACTTTATATACATGGGCACTGATCCTACAACAACACTGTCAGCTAGAATATAACATAAACCAGATCCCAGCGAGGAGAATTGATCAAACCGAGCAAAAGCAAGAGGCAGAGGAGATTCTGAAGGCTGTTATTTGACACTTTAATAGATGCCCCCTCTTGCCTTTCACCAGACCCCGAAGGCGCACTGAGTGATCAAACTATTATTGTAGAAACAGCGGGAAAATGGTTCTGTGGTGAACTCGCACACGGCAGACTGATGTGGCCCACGCTCTCCTCTTCCTACTGGCTTTCTGTTAAATATCAGGCAGAGAGTGCCCTGGTGTTAAGATTGCTTCCATGTGCTGCACCGCATGCCTTTCTCTTGTGCCGTGAGTCTCGAACAAACTGCAAGGTGAGTTTTTCCTTTTCCCTTTTCTGACAAATCCGCTCGACTGTGATGGCTGCTGTGCGTGACTTACTGATGGTGGAGATGAAGTCCAGGAAGCGCTCCTTTGGGAAGATAGGGTTCTCCAGTCCTCTGAAGTACAGCTTCAGCACCCCTGCCACTGAGTTGATATCATGCTCATTCTGGTCATCGATCAGCGGATCTTCACCTGATGAAGAAGAATATGTATGTTTAAAAGTGTGTCAAAATCCAGTTTATGTATTTGTGACATGAAAGGGGGGAGGGATATAATGCATATTCCTTTGACCCACCTCTCTCAAATGAGTTTTTAATATCGTTGACTTCCACCTGTGATCCCGGCACACGGAATATCCCCTGCTGCTGTAAGCCTAAAAAGGACCACAAACCAGAAATGTAAAGATTCATAGTTACACTAGCTCCCATTATCTCCAAACCCCAGTGCCAGCTTCATGAAAAGCCAATTGGAAACACATAACACAGAGCAGGAAATGTAATCTAGTAATAAAAGGAGGAGATGCGTATTTTTCCATGAGAGGGCCCCTCAGTGAGGCTGCAGCATATGGTTCCAGTTAGAGGGCTCCTAATCAGTTTTCTGGAGTTTCATTAGGTCCAGATCCAGGGGAAAGGGCCTGCAGGCTACAGCAATGAGCCGAAGACAGATGTGAAGGTAGACAGGGAGGAGTTATAAAGAGAGAGGGGAGGAAGGGTGGCTGAACTCACTAAACAAAGACCGATGGGACTTTCAAAACTCTCCGTGTGTGATCTATTGTTACGAGCTTGTCAAATTACTGGCAGGCAGCTGAGTGCCTTGGAGACAAAGGTGGCGAGGAGAGCAGGTCAAGTCTCTGTACCTGCGGCTATTTGTGGAAATACATGACCTCGTCCAAAAGCTGCTGTCAATTCACATGAGGCCATAGTTTTCAAAGAACTTTGTGGTTCTCTTTCTTTGTCCACACTCTCATTCAAGAGGTAGTCGTCACAGCGACATGATGTCAGACTCACCGTATAGATTGATGTATCTGATACAGCTCTCGACAACAAGTGGGATCGGTTGACCTGAATCCTGCAACGCAATCATGATGAAATAAATGAGTAAATACAGAAGAGGCAAGACAAAAAATTGCAAGAAATACAATGTGACTAAAATTAGAGCCCAACCATTATCGATCCTATCACAGATATATTAGTATTGGCCTATAAATTGTCTGGTATAAAAAACGTTTTTCTTTTTATACAGAACATACGTTGATAAAAATGTGTGTGATATAGGTCATGTATAATTGCTAAGCTTCCAATGTAGTTTATTGTCTGAAGACATTTAGACAATAAAGGTTTTGTTATCAGCCTCCAGTAACATACATATCTTTGTGCTTTACAACCACGTTTGTGATAGAAAATGTGTCATTATGTGTATATTCTGTGTATAGATATTAAGATATATAAAAAAACATATCAGCTTATAAATTGATTTCAGAAATACAGAGCTGTATCACTGTACGGTGTGTTGATTATTTATTTTTTTTAGCATTAAATCATCTAAAATAAATCTACTGCATTTTAGTAGTAACCAAATAAAATTAAAAATCTGAAAATGAGCATACTATGTCTCCTTTAATTAAAGATATACAAGACAGGACAATTCAAATGCAAATTTTTTTAGTAAGCACATCTAATGGGCATTTTAAAACACACAAAACACGTGAAATTGCGGTTAACAACCTCATGTCACAGATACATACAGAAAATTAGCAGCATGCAAGTGTAGCTCCGGCAGCAATTTACTTTTTTACTATTAGTTTAAAGGTTTTAGTGCCCCTGTGCCCTGAACTATACTCTCGAACAACAGAGGTACCTGAATGCGGGTACGGGCATTCCTTCTTCCTCTGGGACAGAAAGCAGCAAGGCACAGATTAGCAGAGGAAGCAGAGAAGCACAAAGTTAGAAAAAGCTCAGATGACAAATGACCCCTATCGAGGTTAAAGAAGGCTAAGCAAAGGGACCGGCGACAGGAAAGCTGCAAAGATGCTGTTGAGGGGTTGGATGCAGTGAGGGACTCAGCAGACCCACTGTCGTCTCCTGCCTCTCAGTCGTTTACAGGTCGACTGGATTTAGAAATAAAGCCAGAGATGGTAAATTGTTCTGGAGGGGAATAAAGAGACAGCTGACTGCAGCTCTGTCTGCACTGGCAGAGCCACGGAAGGGAGGAGGAGGATTAGAGGTTAAACAGAGGCGTTATATCATGATCAAGGGCAGCTGGAAGAGGGAGGAACAGAAGGCCAAAGTGAGGAAAAGGAATGAGAGCGAAGGCTCTAGCTGCCTTCCCCTCCTGTTCCACAAGGGCCGCTCAGTCACACACCACCACCACAGGGTACCTTGATGAAGGTCTCCATATTGCCGTTAAACAGCTTATGGTTATACATGGAGCGAGGCCTAGGCTTCCGCATTTTCTGTGGTTTAGGGGGAAGTGTGGGGGGCCTGGGAGATGATGGACAAAGGGGAAAAAAACATCACATTCTGTGAAAACTGTAGAACCAAACTGAGGTTCAAAAGCTGTTAAATCAGGAAAAAAAAACATTTGTATCACTAAAGTGATTGAAAAAGAGGGGCTTCTTTTAAAAGCTCAGAAAAACCCAAAGTGAGATGTTTCATTAAAGAGGTCTATGATCATTAAAATTGGCCTTTGAATTATTCCCGAGAGGGGTCAGGATCTTTAGTAAAAAACTGTTCGGAACTTACTCATTTTGAAGCAGAGATTAATGAACTGAAGCTAGCAATTCATGCTAATCATACCATATATAAATGCGTGGTGGAACCCATATTACAGGATTTCTCACTGAAAATACGTGTTTCCTGCGTCATTCAATGAATAATTTATATATTCAAATGCAGAAAGGCTGTAAACGTCTTATCCAACGTTTTAAAATCATGCATGCATATGTATGAAACATGCGAGTGCAACTTATTAAGTGAGATGCAGCTGAAAGTTGCTTTATAATTTATGAAGATCCTTTATGTAAGAGGGCAACAGCATGCGTGTGCGAGCATGCACAACAAAAAACTACAAATACTTGGCCAAGTTGTGCCAATCAACATTCATTTTATATATATAAAACATAATGACCTGTTTAGACACTGACTTACATTCAATTACTGCAGTAGTTTAAAAGCCATGCATTGTAAACATAAATAATATGTTTGGTACATATATGATTTGTATTTTTTTATATCATATCAAGGTGCAATATGTAAGTATTGGTCACCTGTCGAATTCATACTCGAAACAAATAGGGGGGCAAACTGTATCACGGTTAACTGAATAACCGCTAACTGCTGCCAACTGTAGCTGCCGTTAGCTAGTTAGCTCAGCCCAGGAGGAGACTTTGGCGTGTTGGTGTTTACACGGCTAACACAGGAACTTTGGACCAAAATAGGCTGTGGCTAGCTGGTTAGCATGCTAACGCCAGACATACAGACACTAGACACTACATGTTCAATGTTAACAACAAAAATTCTAAATTCTCATCTTGAAATAAAATTTAATAATGTCAAAAAAATTGTATAAGCAGATGCTTCATGACCGAAAGGCAGGGATTTTAAAGGATACCATACCTTGTGGTTCCACACTCGGCCCTTTCCCCTGTGGAAAAACAAAACACAAGAGGGACGTGTTAAATCTTTGTTGTGCGTATTATACAGACTGCTGTGACCACCGTCTCTGAAGGGTCTGATGAGAGACAACATGAACATTGAGAGAACGATGAATGGAGCAGTGCTAACACCATTCATCGGACAAAGCCATTGAGCAGTCATCGCTGAAAACCTCAGGGGAACCAGAGGACCCCGTGGGGTTATAGACCTCCTCTCAGCGGAGCAAAGAAAAGGGGGTGGTGACGGCTGCAGTGTGTGTATGTTGGGGAGGGAGGGGTCCATCAGTTGTGACACTGAGCAATGTCTGTGCTGGTTCACTGAGCCTTTTGTTGTGGGTTTTCAACAACACACGCACATGCTATAGGCGTATACACTGAGGATTTTTAAAGAAAACAGTCAAACTCAGCTATACCATAACAGACATCCGTAAAAAAACAAGGAATAACCGCTCGGACGACCCGGCTTTTGTTTATGAACTGAGAGTAATTAAGAGTTTATCTTTGTCTGCCAGTGACTGCATCAACTGGACGGGAGTCAATATACAAAAAAAATGGCAACAATGGCACCAAAGCATTCCAACATTATTTCTTTACTCCAGCTAACAATGGACAGAAAGAGCAAAAGGCTAACCCATTTCTCAACACATCGTTCTGGCAGATGGGACGAGTCCTCTGGAGCATTCATGTGAAGAAACAACAGCACATTTCCCAGACATCTTTCCTCTGAGTGATAGCCGCATCTACCTCTGACCAGCCAACCTCAAAATTACACCCAGTTTCTCAAGCATGAGCAAAGAAAGTCCATGTTGATTGTCTTCTAATTTTATATCCAAACGTGCCGGTGTACCCTCGGGAATTCAGAGCTTTTTTTGCTTTTTTTTATACGAACATAAAAGGTGACAAGGACAAATCAAATTCACTGAACAAGGGAATTGGTGTCTCCTTATCTGGGAAAACGAGGGCTGGCAGATATCCTGGCACCGTCTTGTCTGGCGCCAACGCTTGACATTATGTTTTTATTAATACATGCAGCAAGACGTAAACGCCATGTGGCACGCACCAGTCTCATCTTGTTCCCTCTGTCACGCCCATAAAACCACCACGCACATACACAGGCACGCTATTTTGGGTGTGAAGCAACGAGCTAATGAGCACGACCCAGCCGTGATTGATCACCTGAATAATTAAACATGGGTGGTACCTGGAGACGCCATATGCCACGTCCATAGACTCTCAGCCGCTCCACCGTGGACGCACAAACAGATCCGTCCAGAGATTCAAATGAACTATAATGTTTATGAGCGTTAACGCATGCAGTTCGCCGCAGAGCTCAGGGGGGAATCACAAGGGCATCTTAAAAAGCTCCACAGAGCTAAAATCATTTCTAAGTAAGACTTGAATCAAAGGTGTGAAATCTGAAAATATGCATGTGTGTCACAGGACCTCAGCTGTCTGCGCCTGATGCCTTTTTCTATTAGCTGGACCTCTGATGTAGGAGCAGCTGCAGGAACGGGCCCCGGTCTGGTCCTGCTGATTGATTGGGCATAAACTGTTCACGGCTGAGGTGACAAGGGGACCCCTGGGGGAGGGAGGGGTGGAGGGAAACCTTACCCTCACATCCTGGAAATGGAAACCCTCCCTGCGGCTATGGCACATAGAGACCAACCGGTAATGCTTTAACCGATGGAGATAAGTAGAACGGGGGAATGGATACCTCAAAGTAGACAGCATCTGCTTTTGGTGTGATAGTTTTTCTATTTGAATATTAACTCTTATTTCCTCATTTGTATTCCCGCTTCCTTAAAAATAAAATGTCTTTGTAGTATTCTATACTTCATTCTCAGCTGCTTATTAGATAAGACCTGCAATCCTATAACCGTGAAGGCAGCGATTTTTCACGGAGCTGTGGCCAGCCCCTGAGATGAAACACAAGGTCAGGTTCATGCTAGTAAAAAGTTACAGTTGACCTCAAAATCAATACTTTACATATTTTGACTCTTGCCTGTAGTGCTATTTCTCCATCTTTGTGATGGAGCTAGATGGCAATCGGCTTGTGGAAAAACAGCATAGTCTCTTTCCAGTAATCATACCCAGTTAGTCAAGGTAACACACCTTTTTGTAAGATCTTTCTACCGTGTCACCACACAAAAATAACAGTGCATCTACTCATGGATGAGAGGCGAGCTTATTAAGCCATCTTAAGCCAAGGATGATGCGATCAGTGCTTCCATCCTGCGCTTGAGAAGAAACTTGAGCCTCTATTCCACGAGTAGTCCGTCTGCGTTGTGATACCGTTGGCAGGTAGGTATGGGGTGAGCAACATAACTCTTGATATTGTTCAGATAGTCAGATAGTAAAATAAACCTAGAATGAACACATAAAAATAGCACTAAAACATACTGAAATCCTGTAGCCTTAAATTTTGTTGAGAAACAAAAGTATTTTCATTGCATCACAGACACACGTCTACTGCCTAGCGTTAGCCTGCTAGCATGATGTTCACAGTAGCTCACTAGGGTTAGCATTTGTTAACGTGTTTTTTTTTCGGTAGGTAAATAACCTTTTCATTCTAACCCTGATCATTTAGGTATCTGTAAACTTTGAAAGCTGTTGTGGAACTTGTCACATTGATTTGCTTATCCTCATGGAAATCGTGATCCATTTTGTGATGCCTCAAAATCGACACTGACTTGCATCTTTATGAAAACAAAGAACAGTTTTTCTTGGCTGATGTGACAGTTCTGAATGCGCATGTGATCAGTCAGGACATGCAGACCCGCCTCATCGTCAACTTTGTCATGACTAATTTCAGATGAGTGATCGCTATTCAGCCCCACCAAGTATAAACATAATGATATCTTTGAAATGTGGGTGTAGGCAAAAGACTTCATCTGCTGCTAGGTTTAAGTCTAAAATTACAGCCAGGAAGTATTTTAGTACCCAACCAACTAGCATTGGTAATGTTAATATTACCTAGCTAGGGTTAGCAATGTTAGCTAATGCAACAAAGTGTTAATCACTAAAAGGGGGCAGATGGTTTGAACAACAGTGGCGTTGTGATGTGAATGCAACAGAAGTGGGAGATTAAATACCACATTTAGTGTCTGAATGGTATAGATAAAACTTTTAAATAAGGTAATCCTGTATGACAAGGTCCTCCTGAATAAATAAAGGATAAATAAGTGGTGGGCACCTTATCTCCTGGTCATTCTTACATTTATTTACACACACAACTGTGAACTGCTTCTTTGGGGGCAGTGGGCAAGTGGAGCCTTCGTTCATGATAACAGGTTTAGGATTTTGGGATGACTGGAAACATGTGGGCTTCCCTTTGTTGCAATTAAAAATAACTCAGGTGGTCAAGATAGGAGTTTATCTGTTGAGCTACACAGCTTTTCCAAGTCACTCATGTGAGGATATGCATGATTATTCCGTGAATGGAAATTCACCATGATTAACTTATCCTGGGTGTTTTTGTTGTTATCTGAGATAATAAAAAAATATAAATACATCTTCTTTCCATCTTTATTGAGGGATAAAGTTCAGTCTAAAGAAAATGGTTCCTACACAAATCTGCTCACGATATCTAGTGCCATGTAACTGTTTATGTAGTAAAATGGTGCCATTTTAGGTGAACTTTGCCTTAAAAAGACAGATGAAGAGAAGAGACTCCTTACCTTCACCCAGCGTCTGCTTCAGTAAGTCATGCTTGGCCTGTAGCTTAATGATGAGGTTACTGCCATTCAGGTACTCCTTGAATTTCTACGGAGAGAGACGGAGGAAGCGGAGAGTGAGTCGCAGCACTAATCCAGTGTAACATGAGCCCAGTCAAACATTCATCGTCAATTCAGCTCAAATCAGCAATCCAATCTCTTCTAGTTTTAATTTAATTTCTATTTTCGGAGCGTGTGGAAATGATGACTGATGGCTTGATTTTGAAAAGCCGCACGGGGAGCTCGACTTCAGAGCGCTGCTGCAGCCAATAACAGCGTGGACTAACTGACAGATCAGAATCGTCATGGACTCACTGAAAAGTAGAACATTTCAGTCTCCTGTTGGTTCGACCTCCTCTTGGCTATGTTCAGCTTGCTCATGTAGGACTCGGAGGCCACAGACTTGATGGATTCAGTGGAGCGGCTGTGTTGGAAGGCATCCGACACGTCAAAGTCTTCCACCGTCAGCATGTCCTGCAGCGTTTGCATGGTGGCATCCAAGGTCTTTCTCACCTGCACAGATGGAGGAAAGCAGAAAAGAAGATGACAAATGAGGCCTCGTATCTTCCTCGGTCTTAGTCATATTATATATATATATATATTCTTTTTTGTGTGAGAGTGGAGCCTATTTATTTTCCATACCTGGACAGAAACAAAGTAACTGATGACATTTTCAAGGGCGAGAGCGAGTGATTTACAGCACTAGAATATTTATATCACAGACAAATTGACCCTTGAACAATAAATGACCTTGATTTGCACTGAACTGACAACACGCAGCATCCAAATGTCAATCCAGAGCAACCCACAGGTCAGGCATACATCAGAAGAAGACATGAAAATGAAGAGAGTCTGGCAAAGATTAAAAATTTGACATGAAATTACTGAGGGAGGCTTTTTGTCTCGGTGGCGAGATTGATAAAGCTCATTTCCAGTAATGGCATGGATCGTCCATTATCACTCTGGGAGACAGGGAAGAGGCATGACCACCGGCACAGGAGAGTCTAACAGGTCCTGGTTATTATCACCTCCATTTGCACCTTTGTGTCTGCCGCTCCTAATGAGAAAGTCTTCTCTTCATCACACAGTAGACAATTTAACATCATACTTTGTAAAAAAGCACAACATTGGCGCTGTGACAATCTAAATATATTCTCAGCTCCCACAGAGCAAAGGGTCACTGGAGGGTAATTGCAGTGAGAGCAGATGGTGATGTGGCCCTCCTACTTGGCTCTGAGGGGAAACAAGATGGGGCTTTTTTGTTTTTTTGGGGGGGTGGGGCTGGAAGTGATGGTGGCTGGACGGACACAGAGCCGTCATAAATCCTCACCTCCTCATTCTCAATCTTTAGCGTGGCGAGGCGAGACTGCAGTTGGTGGTAGCGCATCAGGAGTTCAGTCTGGACAGGCTGCTGGGCGCTCACCTGGCACACCTAAGGGGGAGGAGGGGGAGGCAAAACAGATCCATCTGAAGCTGAGAGGTGCAAAAAGCAATTCTGGACAAAGATACTGATGTGTTGGGTTGGTAGGTCGGACCGGCCACTAACCCAAAGTCTGGGTTGAAAATCAACCATTAACCATTTTTCATATTAGTTAGACACTACAGATGAATTTCTTCCACATTTAGTTACTCACATTTAGATAAAAACTTTATTGTATTGTATATATATAGTATATAAAAACAAAAACGTTTGGTGTATGTGTAAACTACTACAGCACAGATGTCTGGCTCTGAGTGTGAGAAAAAACTCATTTAGCGACGTCTTTGCTTTAAAGACTTGTCCTATCCTAAATCCTAGAGAGGCACAATATGAAAAAGAGCCATAGTGCCATTATCTTGACAAATACTATGATTGTGATGTGATTCATGATTGGTGGGACTAGCAATTTTGCATCACAATTTTTCTTCTCACTAAAATAAGTAAGGGTGATGATAACGTGACATCTTTTGAAAAAGAAAATGAGTATAAGTATACAAATTTGGATATCTAATTAAATATGTATAATTTTGTATAAATTAACAGAAATCTGAACAAAAAAACAAACACCTAAATGCTGGGTTAGGGTTAGTGTTAGTCTTCTTTCCGTCTTAAAGACATACACACGTATGGAAGTGTAATAACCCAACATTTTTAAATTCAACAGTGCATGAAAAACCTCTAATGTCTCCCCTTAAAGACTTCCTTTGTAAAACTCTTCAAAGTTAAGTCCTGCATGAGAGCTGCAGCATTTAGAGCACCTCACCTCGTCTCCCATGTGTGGCAGGTACTCAAAGCGCATCGGAGGACAGAACACCTGGTTATGCATATCCATGATCTTGTGCTTGTCACTGCGGGAGTCCAGGTTGTCCACTGCATTCTCGATGATGTCCAGTCCCTCGTGGCGAGATGTCTCCAGATTGTACTCGGCAGATAGGTAGGTTCTGAAGGTCCGTGCCAAGCTGGCGTGGTAGCCCATGTCGCAGCACTGTGGCGATAAAACATCCGATAAATAAGCAGAAAAGCATGTTGTTAAATAATGGTAAGAGTTGGGAAATGGAAATCAGGAAAAATAATCAATCAGGTTTAAAGATGCTCTTCTGTCATTATAAACCTGCCAGGGAATGTGGAAGAACGTAAATGTGCACATTTCTCTTGTAAAGACTTTTAGTTTGAGGGCCTTCCATGATGTTCAGACCACTTTACTGGACTAAAACCCAAATTGCTTCCTGCTACAGGTTACCTTTTAAAAATAGAAGTAGAGTTCACGGAATTACAGGAGCTGGCACAGTTGGACAGCAGTGATAATTACAGAGCCTCATCGCACAGAGCTGTATGAGGTAACCTCATTAAGCAGAGGATGGTAGCGAGGAGGTTTAGCAGGAGCTGCAGGCCACTGACAGCTCTGTGAGTCACTAGTAAAACGCTCTTCGGCGTTCTTTAGCACTGAGGAAGCAGTCTCTCCGCTTTGGTGCGCAAGCCTCATTTCACCACTCAGTCAAAGTGGCTCAGTGGACTTAAGACTAAAAGGAGCAAATTAGCCTCTTCTTAAACACACAAACTGTGTGACAACACACTCATAACTGCTGCAGCAGCCTGGAGGAGCAGATAATCAGGGAAGAGAGATTAGACACACTCTTTAATCCAAACACTGTTGACCATTTGTTTATTATATTCTTGTCTTTCTCATGTGAGCTGTACAAACATACTATAGTTGTATACATATAAAGCGTAGATAAACCACTATATATATATATATATATATATATATTTATTTTATTTTTTTTGCTGTATCCTTGCTTACAATTTTAACCTTATTCTCTTAAAAAGATTGTACCACTGGCCAACCTCACTCAACGCAGCAGTCCTCAGTTCCAGGCAGTGCAGTGGCAGAATAAAACTCAACCTGTTCTCCAGAATTATACTTCAACAGTTTAAAGTCACTGATGCTGACAAGGCTTACATCTTGCCTCGTGAATGTCTGGTTTGATGTGTGGTGTGCAGTTACTCTGACATGACAAACGGACCCTTTTTTTTTTTTTTTCCTCCTTTGCCCCGCTAGCGGAGGCCAAACCAGTCATGCTCACAATCCCATTCCCTGCAGCTCAGCAGGATTTGGTCTGACATGGACCTTTCAGTTTTAAGACACTGGATCAATCAAAGCTCTGCACTAAAGAGGCAGGGAAAGCTATGAATATGATACCCAGTACGACAGGCTGGTATCACCAATGCTTACAGCAGAGATATTGCGATTTTTTCTAAATTGTTTGAAATTATACGCAGTGTTCAACATAGTCTCAAAAAATCTGACTGAAATCCCATCTCGTCATGCCTGACCTGGAAAATGTGCATCTATCACTGTGGTTAATGTGGTGCCGTATGGTGGTCTGGCTCTGGCCTCAAGCAAAAAAGAATGTGACAAGCAGACCATTAGCACATAGAGACAGAGGGAAACAGGCCTAGTGAAGGGCTGACAGTTTAACATCAGTTATAAAAATATGACTTTGATGTTTGAGGTTTTTGGGATCATCTGCCAGAAAGCCCACATTCAGTTTGCCAGGTACACTCTATCATACAGGTCATGGATTGGGTTTTTTGGTTTGTTGATTTCCTGTTTTATTTTGTAGTCATATCCTCTTGTGTCGTGCTCAGCTGTGTATCAACCTGTCTAACAGCCTTGTTAGCACTGCCCTGTTCCTAGTCTCTCTCCACCTGCGCCTCATGAGGTCCTGTTGTTGTCTACGCGTCTCCTGTACCTGTTCCCTCGGCATCCTGTGTTCCTGAATTGTTCATGGTGGTTTTCTAGTTTGTCCTCAAGTTTGTATTTCTGCTTCGTTTTTTTCCCCCTGGATTTTCCTTTGTTTGTCTTTTGTTATTTGTTTTTGGATTTTGGACATTGGACTTTGGATTTCATACTCTGGACATCAGCTCATGCCTGCCTGTGTGTCTTGCGTCTGTGTCCTTTCTGTGTAATTGTGACAGTAGCGACAGTCAATAACAAACCAAAATGACTGAATACAGTATGCAAGATTATAAAACTCTATTCAAAAAAAGTACTTAACAGAAGTACTTAACAATCAACTGTACGGACACCGGATGATTAATCTTGCTCGCTGTTTAATAGGTTGATGATGGATTTTTGTTAATGTGTTAGAACGAATATATAATGTAAATAATTGTATGTTAAAAATGTGATTTCTGTGTCAGAGCTCAGAGGAGGAATAGTTCACATTATAGTGTTAGCAAAAAGTGATCCTCGAAAACAAATAAACAAAGCCCAGAATACAACAGCTGAAGTAGCTGAAACCAGAATTCTCCAAGGAAGAAAAAACTAGGGGGGTGACTTTGTGATGACTCTTTGTGTATTGCATAAGAGTGAAACTGCAAGAAAATAACAAAACAGACAATGACATGTTGAATCACAATGAAATCTGAGAGAAAATAACATCACACACTGAAGAGAGAGGTCTGTTTGTGCACATCTAAAAGTACAACATACGGAATCTTTCCACTGGTCTCGTCTAAAAACGGCCGATAAAGGCTTCTTCGTCTGAACTTTGGTCTGTTTGTGTGCATGGTGACTGGTAGCAGGTCACCCGAGGCTGAGAGCCCAGTGCCAACCACATTAACCGCATTCATGCCTGCATAAACAGAGCCTCTGCTCACCAGCTGACTTCCAGGCATTAGCGGTTTGCTCAACAAAGTCACCCTTTTAATCAGAGTTTCTAGCAGGGCTACTGGCGCCTAATTTGAATAAAAGGGACATCATATTAAAGTGTTAGATGCAGAGGAATATTACTCATTGAGCTGGATTTTTCTACTTGACACATCTACTGTACAGCTGCTTGGGTCAGTGTAGGAATGGCTGTTTCCTCTGCTCTAAGCCATGAAAGGACAGATAACAGAAGGACAGACACTAGACAATAGAGGGAGTGTGTGTGTGTCTTGGGTTGCATTTATTTTTTTTATACAATGACAGTCGGTGGCAGACGATGGCAAGGACATGCTGTGGTTGTCCCAGCAAAGCTCCCAAAAGCAGCATTAATGAGAACAAATGAACGAGCATGAGGCGGCGGAGGAGGAGAGCGGGAGATGGAGCAGAAGCTGCTCTGTCAACACTGACGGAGTCCCTTGAAATCAAACACCCTTCTGTAGCTGCGTGATACTACACCTCGCTGAACTTCTACCCCGTGTCAACACCAGCATATCAGTGTTAAGTTTGTTATGCAGAAATTAATGAAAGAATAAAAAAGATGGCGATAAGCATTCATCGGGGGCCAACGGAGCAGCTTGAAAACAAACAGCTAACAGGCTGAGAGTGAATGAGACGGAGGAACAGATGGCGAGAAAAAGCGACAGTGCTGCGGAGTTAAAACCAACATCAGAAATCCCAGCTGAGAGATGTAAACAAACACATGTGCCAAGCGCATATACTTACATCAATCATATCGGAGACGTCATGGATGTAATATTTTGCCACAACTGCATTTGTTGCTGCCAGGTTCAACAAATAGTCATTCCGGGCCTTTGTGCATTTCAGCTTGTTCTCCGAGTACTTGGCTTGCCTCTGGGGAGGAGACAAGACACAGAGCAGATGAAGGTGGGGGGGGAACGTCAGTGCAGGAAAATCGAACAGTGCGGAGAGTTTGAATGTGTGCTCAGGCAGCTGCAGCTTTGGGACCATCAGACAGGTAGAGATGGCGGCGTAAACAGGCTCTGGAGTAACTTGCCTTCCACAACCAGCCTTGTATTTAGTCATTATTCTGTCTCTTAAGTACCAAATGCTGCAGAATGTGGATGCTGACAAACAAGCACTCAAGGCGACTCCATCTTTAGCGAGCTGAATGAACGCATGATATTCAACACAGAGAAGTGAGAGTGGTATCAATCTTCACATCTCTGCTGTTCTTAGCAGCAAATATGACTAGTTCCAAAAATGTTGAACTATCCCTTTAAGAAATGTACATACGCAGACTGTTTCCCAGTGAGTGACATTTGTGCTGAAAGAACAAAAAAATTTGATTTTGAAAAACTTGTGATTAACAGTACTGACAAAGCGGCATCATTCTAAAGCAGATACATTTCGCCCGTTATTGGAATTGTTTGCACATTTTAGCTGCACGTGGACATTTCACTTCCAATTTCGCAAAGCAATTATGATGCAAATTGCAGCAGTGGGTTAGAGAGAAACAGATTAACTTTTATTTCTTCCTCTTCCTCCTCCAACCTGTTTCAGGCAGAGTTGTGAGACAAAAGCTTAGAAACAAGACAAGCGACGGAAAAAGAAGAATATTCATCGCCACGCCGTGGTATAAATAGTGTTCAGTTCCATCTCTGAGGGAAAGCAGCCCGAGGAGGGAAGACGCCGTTGCCCTGACAGCCTTTTGATTTCCTGCACCTGAGAGATAATGGGAGTTACATTTGCATGAAGAAATTCCAGAACAAGCTCCAGAATGAGAAACGCATGGGTGCATCTGAAGTACAGGCGGCTCCAGAGAGCAGCAGAGACCCTACGGTGTTGGCAGAGAACACTACACAGACTAGAAATCTGCATACTACGGGAGGAGAGTTGAGTTACTGGTTTATTATAATGCTACCCAAAAAATGCAGCTGGTTCTCCTTTCACAGAACCAGACTCTTCTGACCTCCTCGGTCCGCTTTGACAAGACTATGCTCGACCTGCACTGACTGACTTTTTGGCCTCTTGGGGCGATGGAAACCAGCCGTGAACATATTACTACATGTCATCATTTTTCCAGTTGGCGAGGTCAGCTTGTTAGCGAACTTCACACATCAACAACACATGGAGCAACATTAGCATTCATTTGGGGTCCAACCTCTGACCACCTGGCAAATCCAAGTCCAATATTCACTCCACTTTCAGCTCTGTTCTTGGTCTAACTCAAGATGGAAATATCAGACTCCAGCTGCTAAATGAGCTGGTTTAGTGTTATACAGTGGGTCTAACAAAACCGCTGCCTGCTGGATTGCTGAGGGGAACAAAAACAGAGCAGAATCCCTCCTTGGCCACACTCACCTTCTCTTTCATCTTCTCAATTTTCCTGACGAAGCCGCGTCTGGGCTGGCGGTCCTCGTGGCGTAGGAGGTTCACGTTAAGATCTCCGGACTTGCTGAACTGCTTCTCCTCCTGCTTCTCAGCGTCCTTCAGCTTGCTCTCTGCGCTGATGCTCTCAGTGTGGTACATGTGGTATGTTTTCATCACCTGCAGCGGGAGCATAGATAGATATTAAGCTGATTGAACATTACTGGGGCTTATCATCATCATCACAATCTAACAATCAGAGGATACCCTAGTTTAGTAACACTGCTCACCAGTCTCATAGGCTGAGAAAAGCAAAGCTGTATTTTGTTCATAGTTACTGACATTGTTCCCTGGATATGTGATATAGTTTAGAGTTTACATCTGCAGCTCGTTAGACCAAGTAACAGATGTTTTGCGGCTATACTTGAATATCACTTTCTAACATCGATCTAGGCGCTCTCACATCAAAGATGTTGAGTGGCGTAATATGTTAGGTCACTTTCTTTGGAATTTTTTACTTTTTTAAGCTCACAGATGTCCTCTGCAATTATTCTGAGTTACTCAAAATTCCCCGGTAATACTAATCCTGTGTGAAAACGGCTTAAGATGCCAAATAGTCTCCAGCTTCTCAAATGAGAGGACCGGCTCCTTTTCTTTGTCTTTTTTTGAAGCATTTCATGGCGTAAACAATTCTTGGGTTTATTGGAATAATACTCTGATTACTCAATTTTGAAAACAACTGTTGCGGTCCAGTATGAAAGAATATCTAGTGAATAGACTGCATTTGTAGTCAACACATTTAGAGTCAGTCAGCCATAAATATGCAGCAGTCTCCACTGCTGGGAATTATAAAAAAAGAAACAGGTAAACAAGTCCGGATTTAATTTAGTCCACTCACAGAACAAGTTTCTAAAGATGGAACAAGCTGCGAAACCACTGTCAAATAGATGGTTTAACTGGTTTTCCTTCAGGACAAACACGAAAAGAGCATCTCACAGAGACACTTTTGTGCCTTTGTGCTCATATATTCTGCAATGGCTTTCAACATTACTACAGCACCACTGTGTTGATAATGCCGAATTCCCTCCCAGATGTTACCAATCCAGTCTGCTCTGATTGGTCAGCTCACACACGCCTGAGCCAGCATCGCTCACAGTGTCTCCGGTTGGATTTGCTGTGTTTTCAGCTTCCAGTTAACTCCACTTCCACCATGAATATAGACATAAACCATGAAAATGTATGACATGGTGACGTAGTGATGTCAAGAGGTCACATAATTTAAGGCGGGACTACTGACAAGGCGATTCAGGCACTGTGTGAACAGTGTTAAAGGTGGGAGAGAGGAGCTCCCGTTGGCTCAGACTTGGAGCTTTTTAACTTTAGCATGCACATGAACCTATACAACACACCGAAGGAAAGGAATGACACAGAAAAGCACAATAGGCCTGCTTTAATTAAGGAGCTGCAGAGTTTTGTGCAGGACTGTACTGCTATTAACCAGGGACTGTGCAAAAGTTTAACGTACTCAATGGTACAGAAGTATGTAAATACAAAGGAGACGATAATATTTGACATTTTTGAACGTCATCAGTGTCATCCTTCAAAAATCTGGTTCGATTTGAAGGTTTTCATGGTGGCCTGGTGGATCAATCTGGGTGTCAATACAGCGGCAACACAGATGTCACTACATGTGGAATATTTTAAGTGAATCCAGGGGCCGTGGGCTATGTGTGGTTCAGTCTTGGACTGTCAAAAAACTTCAAGTCGCCCCTTCATCCCCTCCTCACTGTGGCTTTCCTGGCCTCTACATCATATTATGACTCTTCATCACCCCAGGCTTGCTCATTTTCAGCTCTTTCGTGCAGTGCAATGACAGACAGCATTGTTTTCTGTGTTCTCTGCAGTTACCTCTTTACTTTGATCTCTGCTAACACAGACAACCTCAGCACCTCGCTCCAACATGGTGTAGACAAAACCGTAGTGACAGAAAACCCTTGTTAGACAAGAGAAAAGCATCCCGAGTCTGTCTTAATTCATCCCAGATGCTCACTGAGGGAGTCTCTCCTCTTGGAAACCCGTTGTCAAGGCCTCGTAAAGGAACGTCCAAATGTGAGTTGCGTCTTTAAACGTCTCTGGCATTCAAAATAAAGTATGAACACCTCAGGATGTGAGACAGTCAACATAAACAGTAATTTACTTGTTTCCTGGCATCAAGTAAGTGATGCTTACTTGGTGCTGAACTTTAGCAGCAGGGCTCCTTTTATCTCCCTGAGAGCTACTCATCAAAAATCACATGTTTTCCGTCGGGTCACTCGCAACTATAATCTTCCACTGACCTCCAACCCTCTCATAGTAAGATGTACCAGTGCTGCCATTTAAAGAGCTCTATTTTTTTCCCCTCTCTCTGTGCTGGAATAAAAACAACTCCTCTCCAGGCAGCCTTAGACAACAACAAGAAAGTGACAAAGAGCTGTGAGGCAAACACCTGAGAGTAAAATAAATACGTGGAATAAAAGCCACTTGTCTATTCTCAGAGCGACAAAGCTCAACAGTGATGTAGCTGCTCCAAGACGAGAGAAACTAGGCTAACACTCCATTTCTCCCCGGGCCATCAGAGCGTTTCTTTCAAACTCGCTAGATTTTCCAGCCAACTTTGAACCATCTGACTGCAGGACCTGCAGCTAAAGACACACAGTAATTTGCAGGAAGACTGAGCTTCAGCTGTGTCCACAGGAGGTGTGTGTATAGTCGAGTCCTCTGACGACAGCCACAGGCTATTTTAACTCCTGAGCAGCGTCTCTGAGCTGTTGAGAGGATGGCTGGAGTGTTTCATAATGAATGCAAGGCCAGAAATACTTCTACTCAACATAAAATTAAATAGTCTGGGGATTCAAGCCCCCGAATCACAACATCTCTGATTTTGTTAGGATCCTTGATTATCTCCCCGTCAAATATGCTCCTCTCTGAGCACTAAAATCTGAAACACTGTAAGTTAAAAAAGGGCTTGTATTGTAAAATAAATTGGGCACGCGTGTTTCATAACATAATCTATACATGTTGTAGGTGATGCATGAGCAAAAATTACAACCAAATACATTTCTTTGACATTAGATACAAATTCGGCTGAAAAAAGCAAGACCAACTTAGAAGATATAAAAAACAGACCAAGTGACCGTATGGATAGTTCTTGAGAAGCAATCATCAGTGGTGGGATTTGACTAACAACATGTACCCTAGTCCTGGATGTAAAATGTCGATAAGCAATGTTGTCCCTCCCTCCTCTCTACATCGCCACATGAATGTGCAGCAGTAATCACCAGACGCAGCAGCAAACAGGAGGATCCTGCTCTCTGCGTGGTCACAAGGACACAGGACTGCCTCTTTATGGAGTTCTCTGTCCTGATTGGATAAAGTGGACAGGGATTACAGAAAATGTCATTTCTTTTTTACTGCATACGCAGGAGGAGGAGAGACACGATTTACCGACCAAACAGTCTGTAACAGTGATGACTGCTGGAATATAGAGTTATTCACTCACTTACAGCAGTTTCAAGTGCAAATGTTGGGCACTCCCATTTACTGTAATATTTCAATTCTACATTTCAAAGTCGTATAATGTCCTTTACTACATTTATCTGATAGCTTTAGTGACTAGTTCATTTCCGGACTAGCATTTCATGCAAAAAGATGGCAACAATGCATCATGTTAATAGTATTTGTATCAAATGTATCCAACTACCCAACAAAACAAAATATATATCAAAGTTCAAATCAACCAACCTCGAACAACTACAGAAGTAAAATGTTATTTTCACATGATGGCATCAGTAATAATAATCTAATAATATGATATATGAAAGAGCAAAACACTCAAAGAGGTCATTTTCCAGCATTGTGAGTACTTGTACTTTTGATACTTTACTCTGTGTATTTCGGTCCTGGTCCTGCATATGTTAGATGTTTCCCTGCCCCGACGCACCTGATTCAAATGAACCGCTCGTTATCGGGCTCCAGCAGAAGTTGATAACGAGCTGATCATTTGGATCACGTGTGTATATATTCAGTATAGTATTCTATAGTATTCTATAGTGTACATCATTTCAAGGTTTCTTCCCTCAAATATGCAGATATTGTATTTTGATACATATTTCAGCACTGACATGCTGTGAATAAATACATACTGCTGAGAAAACAGTGAATGAATAACTACATTTTGATGAATGACTGAGTGAATGAAAGAAAGAAACACCCGCTCTCTTGGACACAGGATGTCAATGTTGTTGTTAACAAAAGAAGGATATCGTATGAGACTGAAGAGCAGACATCAGACACAAGGAGGTCGATCGGATGAGATAAGATGAGCTGAAGGCTTATTGATCCCAGTGGGGATATTAAGTCGGTGTGGCAGGAAATTAAACCAGGTTCAATCAAACAAACCTGAATTTCACAGAGGTATTTTGCTGGGAGCAACATCAGGAAGCGACTGGCTCTTAATGCATTTTGGCTTTTGCCACTGTTTCTCATCTCAGGTTTGGTATTGATGACAACAGTAGAACAGGATCTTCGCTCTCGCTAACACTCCGGCTGCAGCGTCATACTCTGAACAATATTTAAACAATAGCTTCGGCCCACAGTCTCACATCTCTCCCTCGCCTCTCACTAAGCAGCCAGGAACCCAAATGGGATTTCACACGTTTCTTTCAGCAAAATTTGCTCTGTTGGCAGCCAGTAAAAACTGTTAGAAAATACCACAAGGTGATCACCATGTGGCCACGCTATTGATTTAGCTATTTCTGCACAATCAAATAGTGACAAGGGTGCAGTCATGAAAAACAAAACCGGCAGAATGTTACTGCTGCCTGAGAGTCAGACGTCTCTGCCTGCCTCATGTGCATTGTCAAACTTTTC
Organism: Diplodus sargus; assembly: GCA_903131615.1. NCBI lineage: Eukaryota > Metazoa > Chordata > Actinopteri > Spariformes > Sparidae > Diplodus > Diplodus sargus. The sequence continues at coordinate 1,903,358 of CAEMYA010000071.1, forward strand.
CATAGGTAATCTTTTTATGTAGATTACACAGAGTCAGCTTTGTTTGTGCAGTTCATTACAGCTTCCAGATGGCAGCATCATGACAATCTGACATTTCTGGAACCTTCACTGAGATTAATAAACGAAAAGAAAAAGAAACTATGCAAAGAGATACAAACAGTAGACTCCCTTTAAGTATGGATATAATGTGGCGGATAGTTTGGGTGAAAAATGAACTATCAAATGTGAATATGCATGTGCACGAGAGTATTCATTTTATAGGAAGTGATGTCTGTTTTGTGTGGCAGCAGTACACTTTTTCACCTTAGTTGTTAAGTTTCACACAGCTCCCACAATCCCCTTCTCATATTTTGAAAAGGACGAGGCCATATGTCGACATTTGGAGTTTTAATTTGCAGCCAGACTGCAGCTGAGGCCAAGTAGAGCATGAGAGGAGGAAGCATCTGAGTTTTATCATGCAGCCGGAGAGGGGAGAATGGGTAAAGCAGATATATAGGAAAATAGCATAAAGGTAGAAGAGTAATCATCCGATTCCAGTGAAGATTAACAAATTGCTGATACTGGTATAACAGAAAAGGAGGGACGATAATTGCTTAATTTCATTGGCATAATGTATAAAAATGTGGAGTAATATAGCCTTGTGCAGTCTTTAAATGTATTTGACCTATAACACGGTCCTTTTATGAAGCATATTCCTGTATTCATTATGCATGCACCTTTGGTTCTCACATGCTCCCCGTCACTCTGGCCTGTTTCAGCATCCAAATGTACAGATGGCTGGACCAGGGAGAGTTGCCAGCTCTGCCCTTTGGTAGTTCGACTCCCATCACATTGCACAGATGAATAAGTCATATAAGGCAGCTTTGCCATCTCTTCTGTTTCACCTCGGGGGGCAGAAGATTGCTGAAGTTGCCTGGAGCTTGTCCAGTTTTGGGCACTAAGCCTCCCTCGATAAGAAGCCGTCTCTGTAACGGCGCAGCACCAGCACAGCCTGTCCTCATCCCTGACATACGCTCATCTATCTGCAGGGTTTCCTGCAGAAAATCCTGTTATTAACAATCCAGTTCCTCCACCTCTGACTGATTATTGTCGAATAAATACAATACAACAAGCAGAGAGGATGGAACCTGCATATATAACAATGTTAACTGGAAGAATGTATTTTAACTTATGCATGATTATTGATTACATTATCTGACAGTGTCAGTGTGATATATTGAAAGCCTGTTTAAAAATTCAACAGAGAAGACTTGGGAGATGTACTGCCGTCATTAATTCTCCCCTCTGTAAAAACATTACTCCAGATAGAATTGATAGATAGAATTGAAGTATTAATTATCTGAGACATCTTGGCTATGAAATACGACAGGAAACATTCATCCACGCATCCCTTCAGCACCTTCTTTATACTGAAACATGTGGAAAGCAGCTGCAAGACGTCAAAAATAGGAGAGGAAATAATAGTATGCTGCGTTTAAGCCGACAGAAAAAAAGCGAATGATGTGGATTACTGTTTCCTCAACAGACACTTCTCTAAATGAAGCCGCAGACCATTTCAACTCAACAAGGTCATTATAACATTATAGTATCCACAACAAAGCAAAGTAAATTTGTGACATCTGATACGACAAAGCCACTGAGCTGGAACAGGTATTTTCATTGTTATTGAAACAAGATGCACATCATATAATCTGCTTATCATTTCTCCTCAGAGGCTGACCACCTCTCTAACAAATGAGACCATGGTGTGTTAAGGCAGGCATTTCACAGGCCTTCACCGAGACGACCAGCGATGTGACCCCGGAGCAGGACCAGTGCTGAAGGAGCCACCAGATGGGAAAGTGATCCTAGCAATGGGCGGACTTGGAAAGAAATGTAGTGTTCCACTTCATCATTTACAGCTGTCGCTCATCGTGACCCCATTAATATCGAGCAGATACATGGTAAGTACAAAGAATTTTCCAACGAGAACTCATTACCAAACAGAACAACAAAAATCACTACAAAAGATCCAGTGCAAATATAATATGTAGCACATTCTCAGGAGCTATTTCAAAAGATATTCATTTCCCACTGATCTACACTCAGTTGTCAGTTTATCATGCACACTTAGCTCAAAAGGATTTTGTCTAATACAATGCTCCTGCAATGAATCCTCTCCATTTCAGAGAGGTGTTGATTCAACATTTTGGTTATTTTGGAGGCAGCTGTTTATGGTGCAGTTGCATCACAGTAAGAGGAGTTTCCTACATTCCAGTCCAACCCTCAGAAACATGTGCTGGTATAATGTTTTGCAGGCAACAGCACCGCAACGATTACTTGCAATGTTATTCTCCAAAAAGACCAAGAGGAATATCATAAAAAGCCCATGTACAAAAGCAGCAATGCAGTCCATCATGTCAACTGTGACACATCCATGTTTTTATTTCTCCAGCAACAATTCAACTAAATATTTCTCATTCTAAAGTTTAACAAACAAATTAATAAATAAAATCAGTTCAAGAAGTACTTGTACATGAATCTTGCATGTCAATGAGTCATCCACAACACATAACTGCAAATGTTTTTACAATTAAAGGCCTTGTCAGGAAGCTTATCATTTGAAACAGATACAGGACATTTTGAGTTAGTATTAACAGCTTATCGGCTATCACAGGGCTCCTGCTAGTAGCCACATGCCGATAGTTCCCCCCACCTAATGTTACACCTGACTAATGCCGGTTCTGTCGATTGGCATAAAATCAAACAGGTTGAAGCTCGTACACCGGACCGGACTGTGAAAACTGAAATCTACCCAACCTAAGCTTTAATAGGCATCTCAAACACGTTTCATGCAGCCATGTTAACTAGGTCACGTTCTAATAAGGAGATAATTAAATTAAGTCCAGCAGTCAAGCAATAGTCCATTATCCAAATCTTGCTGCTTTCAGTTATTATCACAGTCAACATGCTCTCGACAGTTAGATTTGTTCTGCATTTGGTGTGTTCACTGAGGTTAAAAAAAATTTCAAGACACTTTTAAATCAAAGCAATTTCCCAAAGGCCCCTTTGACGTGCTAAGAGAGGAAAGCACAGTATTTCCCAATATACAAAGAAAAAAAAGGTTATGAAAAGAGAATAAAAAGCAAGATCATAAAATAAAATGTCAGAAAGACGGAGAGGAAATATAACTGCATGAGCTCAGCGATGAGATAAGGCACGAGAGATCGATCTATAGGAGACACAGTGTATTACTTACAGTGTAGAGTTCATTCGTCACCTTCACCAGCTCCTCGTGCATCTGGATTCCAATGTCCTTGCTCTGAAACACAGTGAGCAGATAGAACAGGGGTGAGACAACAAATAACGTTTGACCTTTCAGCTATGGCCTGTCGGAACAAACTCGGTCAGTTATGCTGACACTATCCCTTTGGTGTGTCAGAGAGAAATATCTCGACAACTAGTGGACAAACTGGCACAGAAATTGGTGCAGATGTTTAAGGATATCAGATGATAACACCAGATGATAACCGCTGTCCATTTAGGCCTTTTTTCTTGTGCTATCCAGGAAAATTTTGATTACTGAAGTGTTAAGAGTATAGCTGTGTTATGTTTGTTGTTGTTTGTCATTTTTAATCTCTAAAAGTTGAACCTCTAGAAGCAAAGTATTTCCTTTCTTCCTCCGTTATCTGCAGCTTTTCACTAACCAACGATCAGTTATTGAAAAGATGATTGATAGTGAAACTCTGAGTGTATATTGGGCTGTATTTCCAGGTCAAACAACATATTTGATAACCCACTAGCTAAGCATTCAACCTTAGCTAACAGTGTTTCATTTACAGGTTTAAATAAATGTGTGTTGATATTCTAGACTTTACCCATTCCCTAACATATTGTGTAACATTTTTCAAATGGTAGCATTAGCTAGGAAGTGGTTGACTTCTTATGCTAGCTGCTGTCTAAAATAACTAAATCAAACATGTTGTTTTACCATAAAAATGGCTCAATGTCCCTCCAGAATGTCATAATCCATTGTTTTTTAAGTTGGTGATCAATCAGGAAGCGGTGAAATGATGACAAATTGTCTGATTGCCTATGTTGAAAGGACTCACAACATGTAAAACATAAGTAGCCTTGATATCAGAGGAAAATGGCCGCCGTGTGAGCACAGTGTGGTCTAACATGCAACACGGAGCTTAGGGGTTTTGAGTTCTTAGTACAAGACAAACAGTGTTCCTCATAATGTACTGATATCACACACACACTTAGTGTACCTCTCTACTTGTTGAGCAGTAAAAACATGTACCCATGATCAGATGTGCCACATGGTCATCTCGTTTCCTGTGATTATCGCACATTTAGTGGTGCCTCATATTGAGGCTTTTGAAAAGTAGCATTCACATCAGTTACCTATGTGTGTGTGTGTTTTGGTGTGTGTTTGTGTGTGTGTGTGTGTGTGAGCGCGCATGTGTGAAGTGCACCAAGGCTGTGAAGACAATGTGCGACATCCTGTAACAAGAGAAACACACTCTGTTGCCGCTTCACTTTGCTCTACAGACATTTAAAGAATAAATAATGTATCAAGAGGAACAACAAGTCCTATTTCTAGTTTCATCTCATTTGAACATTGAACATATTGCTGAGGCCATTGTTTCTCTCTAAGTTGTGGTGCTTGAAATCTCACTGTAGAGACTGTCAGTGACACAGCAAACACAGCATAAATGAGTCTTCTCAAAAGTTTTAATAGATATCCACTGTCCCCTTTTTCATAGCACATCACACCACACAGCTTGCATTGTGATCAAAAACATGGAGAAATAGCTGATAGAGGGAAGATAATAATGTCTGTTTGTGTGCAAGAGAGGCACAAAACCTTTTTCAGAATTAAAGGTCAGACAATAGCCCTGGTACATCTCAGTATGATGGCCTGACAGGTCAATAAAAACAGAAACACCTCGTCTGATTTCACAGAGTTAAGGGAAGTTGTTTGTTTCAGAATGAGTGATACAAGAAACGTCACAATTGGAGTAACATCACAAGTTTAGGGTCTCTGTTTCAATTTTGCTGGTATATATATCTGATTTAGGTGATTTATGAATCAGTTTTTAAGTCAAATGCAGACAGATTTTATAGAAAACATATGGACAAGTTCAGACTTCAATTTGCCAAGTTTCAGCCTCATGTATTAGTCTGTAATGTCTGTAATGTCAGCCATATGCAGAGGAGATCTCCAGCCAGCTGCAGTAGCCAAGTTTAATTCCACCATCTAATCACTTATTCTGATGTTTGGCTTTTGTTTTCTTCTGTCTGCCTGAAGGTGTCACCACAGCAATGAGTGCTGAGAGCACATTGAGCCAAACACATCATCCAGAGCAGACATGGACTTGTGTATTTACAGACCAAAAGAGTTTGTAGAAGCTTCTTAGAGCCAATTGTTGTGTGATGTTTCCACAATATGCAAAAAAAAGGTTGGGACAGATTTTTTTAAAAATCAGACTGGTTTGATATGAGGCTTATTACCAGACCGGTATTAGGAAATTTCACCACGAGCTATTGCTCGTGACTCAGCTGCTCCCAGGAGGAACATGATGAGCACATGAGACTACAGTCCATCATGTCAACTGTGACAGATTGTGTTTTTATTTCTCACAACAACAATTACACTTATTGTTTGTATTCCAGAGTTCAACATCAAAATAATAAATAGTTTGTTAAACTGGAGAAAAGATGTAGAAGGTAGTGGTGGGGGCAGAGCTGGGCCAATAAAACAAGGGACTGATACCATCTTTGGTCTCATGTTAGACTCAGCAACATTGCCTTGTTCTTTGGTTGTCAAAAGAGAAAGAAATTAACCAAAATGGCGCAACAGTTGTGACATTCTGATATGGCTTATTCCATGTGTGAGTCAATAAGAGGAACAGGTAATCTGTGCAGGTGATTGCAAGAAACATGTGGCAAACAGCAATCTTTCGCAAAGCTTGGAAGCTGTGACGAGTGAGACTAAGTAATGTGAAACGTGCTGCATTTTGGCATGGAGGGAAGGAAACTGGCCTACAGTAAGCAACATGAGAGCTGACTTATAGGGGCCGAAAATGAGACTGCTGAAACACCAAAGCAAATCCAACGTGCCGGTAAGATTTTAAGAGCATTTACAGATGATGGACGTGATGGCTAAGCTGTTGTAGTAAAGTAAGTTGTTAAAGTAAGGGGGTCAATGCCAAAAAGGTCATGTTGATGAGCGAAACAATTACATTCTTCAGAGATAAATAAACAGGCCAGCAGCTAATAATGTTTGACCAATGGGCTGTTATTGTGCAGCTAACAATAGCTGATGCCTCGCATGCTGCATACTTAAGTGCACAGCATGTGGTGGGCTGTCAATAACTTTTAAAATAGTAGAAAAAGTTCTGTAAACCTCCCTGTGTGCACGACCTTTTCTTCTTCCAGACACAGTGTCAGCGTCAACAGCTGACTCATTAATTCTGGGGCAACATGGTGACTCAGCAAGATGCATAATGGCCGTTACACATATGAATCATTATAAGAAGTATCATTTTCTGTTGGATCAATATGACAAGGAGGAGTTGTGCTGAAAGAAAGACTCAATGTGCCTATAGTGATTAACTCATGCAAACATCCGCACACACACCAAACACCACCTCGAGCCACACCTGCCCGCTGTTCAGAGGTATTGATGGGCAGAGAAAAGTTCACATTTTTGTCCACACCCTGCTCGTGCTTGAAAGAACTTGCTACTGGTGATTCAGAAATGTAACTAATCATAAAAGAGGGCGAAGACACTCTTGCTCCGACAGTTCTTCACTAAACCAGCTTATGAAATGCACCCGGAGGAGATCAAACAAAGTAACCTCACTAATACAGGAGGGATTTGATTTTGTTGTTTGTACTTTTTTTTTTTTATCAGGAGTGCGGGCATTAAGTCCTACTCAAGCAAGCATCGCGCCGAACGTGATAAATGGGGAGAAATCCTCCGAGGGCTCCGGCAGCAGCTGGTGAATGGCATCTGCATGCATCAGTGGCTCTGAAGTGAGACAGAGTGCAGCGCGGACTGCAGAGGCTCAGGAAGGGTTCAACCAGAGAGTGAGCGAGCCTCTGTGATGCAACTCAGTGTAAGAGCTGTGGCGGGTCAGATTGTGACAGCCTTTATAGTGACGCCTGTGAGCATATATGCTGAAAATCTTCTCTTCACTGAAGGCAAAAAATAGCACAGTTGCTGTTGTAGTTTTGATGTATTTGTTTTGCAGTTAATTAATGCCATTCAGCATCAAGCCGACCATCTGAGCTGATGCTCACTCAGGAAGACTTTTCTTCTACATGCTGATGCTTTCAGTTTATCATCGCTCCTCTCACGCATGCTCACTAACTTCCTGCTGTCATTCTTTGGAGCTGTCAGCTGATATCAGCTGTTCACATCAGCTGGTCACATGTACCCAATACCACAGCCACACGCCTAGACTGCTGTGAGCCTGCCGTCTTGTTGCTGTTCCTTTTAAATTTGCTTCTCTCTCTGCCGTTAGTTTATTTATGCTGCTGTTTGCACCCAGTCCTCACAGATTAACCAGCTTCATCATTTCATCAGCCTGTCTCAGAAGAGTCATCAGCAACCTCAATCACAAAAATCTCTCTGTAGAGTCTAAACGCCTTCTAAAAGACTTCTGAGAAAACTCAATCATCACATATCAGCTGCTGTAATTAACATTATCTTTACTTCATTTACTCGTTTCACCTGATTGAAATCAGTTACGTGACGATGTGAAAGGCTCTTCTTAACACAAAGTAGTTTCTTTGTCTAAACCTAACCAGACTGCGACACGTCAACAAAATACAGAAGATATTAAGGCAACAATATCAAATGTTCCACACAGCCTCACATGCATCGGCCTCCTGGGCAAAAACTCGTGTTTTACCGTTTAAACCACCTCAAGCAGCTGCCTATGTAAACCTTGTCACTTTTTTCTCAGTTGCAATGATGACAATTGTCTTCATGATGATCGGTCATAGAGCAACATCATCCCATCCCACGTATATGATATCCTTGAATATTAAACATTTAATAAATAAGATAATAAATATACTATATATCAATCCAATATCCACTATGAGGAGTCGCAGTTTTGGTCGACATTTATAGGTTAGACATGCCCTTGATCAAGTTCTTCTCAGCTGTCGTAGTTTTTGACCTTGATCACCTTGTCATGTCCAGCAGTCAATCATCCAAAGCTCTTTCCCTTCATCTCAGTTTTAAATTTTTCCCACAGCTTTGTTACATTTATTATTTATCCCCTCCCAATATGTCTGCCAGCAAGCAGCAGCAGAGCCATCCATTCAAACTTTCAAACAAAGAAGAATTTACCTGAGGGCACCTGAACTAAAAAGTAAAGAACTTTTCTCCCTTCTCAGTTCTGGCAAAGTTGCTGACACACACACACACACACACCCACAAATATCTGAATGGAGCCTCGTAAGCAAGTGCAGCTCACCTACAGGAAGGCCTGCAAGGTGAAAACAGGATTCTGATGTTTGGATAAGGCCTCAGTCATCTCGGCTATGTGCTGACAGGGAGCCAAATGTAGCTCACAGTAGTCGGGACTGCAGGGTGTTGGACCATTCTTGGGCTTTCAAGGGGTCTCAGCTTCACTATTCCCAATGCTGTTTTAACCGCTCTGCGGGTCAGACAAAACTCCTACACCTACTTCTAACTCTGCGTATGCTGAGAGAGCTCAAAGCACATTTCTTGGAGCTACCATCAGTCTGCGTGCTGCAGCCAAACCTGAAGCCAAACATTAGAGAGGCAGCTTTGCTTTCATCTGCTGCAACACTGACATCTGTGCTGTGGTGATAAGACAGTAGTGGTAAAGGATGATCGTCTCACTGACCTTCTTGAACAGTCGGATGACATCCTCGCTGATCTGGGCCAAACGGAGGATGACATTGTTGGTGTAGATGTCGCTGAGAGTGGCGTGGTCACGACTTTCTCGCCTCGTCTGGTTCAGCACCAGGTACCAACAGTTGACTGAGGACAGCAGGTGTTGGTCTTTTCTAGAACAAACAGGAGGGATACAGGATTGTTAGAATGTCTCACAGAATCAAACAAAGTCAGGATAAAATGGATAGCGGCAAGTTTTAACAGATGTAAGGGACGATGGTGAGGCTTTAGTTAGGCTTTCTAAATGTCCGAGTGCTACCATGCCAGCATGCTAATATTTAGCAGATGTTGTTGTTGTTAAATGTTTATACAATACTAGCACTACTATGTTGTATTTGCTTAGGCTGGTGAGAATACTATATTGACTAATATTGTTGTTTTAGGGTATTTGGTGATGAACTAATGAGTTGTGTGTAGGGATAATAAAGGGATCACCAAAGTTATTACACTCCAGCGCATAAATATCTGTATGACTTTCATGGCAATCTGCTACGTCAGTGCCCAGTCCGTACTGGAAACCCGATATGAGTGGCTGGGGATTGGTAAGGGTTAGAATAACCCATTGATCAGCCTCTTGTGGTCTACATATATTAATAGAATGGCTCAGGCAGCCAGCACGGATCAGGCACTGACATACACTGCAGACATTTCACAAAGAAATATAAATGTCAACATTATGGAGGTGCTGGGGGAAACGTAAGCCTTGGTGATTTATCCCCAGGAGATCATGAATATCTGTACAAAATTTCATGGCAATCCATCAAATAATTGTAGAGATATTACAGTAGGGATGAACAGATTGACCATGCCATCCATGAAGACATGCTATCATATACTGAATTACTTCTTATAATTTGTCCAATGACTTAAAAAACACGCCCATAACGTGATAAACACGCCCATCCCAAGACCAGAGAAGACCAAACACTGCACTTTAGCATTTAAGCATTTAAAAAAGCACTGAATGTTATGGCTAAATTAAACAATAAAGCCACAGATGTGAACTGCTCAAGAAACACAACCTGTTGTGGCATAAAATACCAAAACGTTTCTGTCTTTCTTCTATTTTCTCAATGTCCACCTCCCTCACTCCAAACAATGCTCAGGCATCAACTTGTTAAATGTAGAATACGGGCGACCATAATGATCGAGAGAGTCATGGGCCCTGATTGCTGCATTATCAATCTGTCCGCGCCTCGGGTGCTCTCAGATAGAAAGACCAAGGCACATACACATCGAACAGACACGGACATGCACACACGCAAACACAATCCCTTCAAACCCATACCCTTGTCTGCATCCTATCTGAGCATTAATCAATCAACCAACCCCGAGGAGGAGACAAAGACAGACAGAGAGAGAGAGAGAGAGAGAGAGAGAGAGTACGAAATGAGAGCAAAGGAGGCAGAGAGCCGGAGCAGGGTGGGGGATTGGGTTTCACTGTGGAGCAGAAAAAAGGGATGAGCAGCACCGACATCAAAGCGCCCCCCATTCAGAGAGCCTCCATAATGCTAATCACATCTAATGAAGTTGATATCTGGCTGCTCCAGAGTGCCTTACCCATTATTCCTATACTTAACTCTGCCCCTAAACGCACTTACATCAGACTGAAAGGACACCAGCACGCTGTCCTCATAACATCAGTGCAGGGCAGAAACCAAATTTGCCCGCTGAGGATCAATAAAGGTTTATCTTATCTTAAACATGTGAAGTAAACTCCATTTATAACTGGGCCTGCCTGTTCAGTATTAGATTCAGAGCGGTGTCCTGAGATGCACTTTGTCTGAAAGGCGAGTCAATTAATTTGCTATTAGAGAAATGTAATGGTAATTTGAAAGTCCAGCCATCAATCCACGCCACGTTTCAGTCCTGCAATCAAGAAGTCACAATAAAATGATTCAGCTAGACATTCATTTGTTGTATTTAAAGAAGATAAGCCTGACTGACAGACTCTGCAAAGGACTGGTTGGATTTTAGGTTTGACTAACAATAGAGGAGGAAAGTAGACCGCACTCTCCTTCACTCCGCTGGGACGACCTATTTCTACAGTCTCACATCCCTCATTTTAGAACAGTTCTGCTTGACTGACCTATCTGCATGTACGGGACGCCGTTGCTCTGTGTATAATTGCTGTTTGTGGTTGAGAGGTTTAGGGAACAATCACCTCTACTCTCTGCTAATCCTTAAAAGTGGTCAGAAATTCTTCATCACATCCCCGAGCACAAACAGGCCCCTTCTTTATCCCCCTCAGCTCTCCACCCAAACACTCTGCGCTCTAAATCCTTGGCCTTCCTCTGATAGTTAAAAGTGCTTGTGGACCTGTGGTTCTCCATACAATTCTGCTCCTATACATTTCATGCCACACTAAACTACAATTGGGAATTTATGGGCCTTAAGGGTGTTTGATCTGTAGGAATATTTTCCAAAGAGCAAATCAGAGAAAGACAAAAAGTTAAGAGTACAGCCCTGCTTGTGTTGACCACAATGTTGCTTTGAGACAAATTGTAACTTTCTCACAGTAACAATGCTAGCATACTGATGTTAAGCACATAAACCAGGCTTATAACTTCTTATTTAGATGAGCCGGATTTGAGATAAGTGAAATGCCAAGAGGGGAGATTTTTCTTCACATTACTAATGTCTTCCCTGTAAAGCATAAAATTTCAATATGTTAAAACAATGGACTTTTGAATTTTTCTTAATTTCATTCACTTCAATCATTTTTATATTAAATATACATACTATAATATAGTATAATCTAATATAATATATACAATAGTACAGGGAAAAACAGTGAATTCTTTTAATGGTAGAAGAAGGTTGTCAGTCTGGCTCAAAACTTTTTGATTGACTTTTTGAAGTCATTTTTGCTTAGCAACAGACATAACTAATGACCGTCAGTTGAATAGGTGTGAAGTTCACTGTTTAGCATGTTTAACACCTTAATTTAACAAGCTGGCATGCAAACATTTGCCAGTTAGCACTTGTCACAAGAGGGGTTATAGGAGCACCATTACTTTGGCAGGCAGTTGGTCATAAACCAGAGTTTTGTCGCATTTTTTGATTCAGCTGGATTTATTACTTGGATTTATCAACTCTGCAAATGGCAATAAATATTAAAAATCTACTCTAATCAAATCAAATCTATAAACTTGTCCACTACTTTGGTTTTCAATTAAAATTTAAAACAGATGACAGTACTAGCTGTAGAATCAGACTGTCATCAACAATACTAAAATTCATCCATGTTTCATTCATTCATCTGTAAAGGTCGTAGCAATCACAACCAAAACACAGACAGAATGTGAGGAGATCACCGAGCCAGTAAGCTTCATCCTCTGGGGATAATGAATGCCTGTATCTAAAAACACTCCAGCAGACTTCTGAGATATATCACCTCCTTTGTCTTACCTATATGCTTATCAACTTCTGAATTTGACAGTTTGACAGAAAAAATCGAAAAAAATGCCAATCTGGTGGAAAAACTAAATTGAGGATTAGAGCGATCTGTGTTTATTCCTAATGCTCATGGTTAAAGTCTTAAAGAGAGGCAAAGGGCCAAGATCTCGTTTCTCCAGTTGCTGTCCTCATTTCACAGGAATTAGGAGCACAAGGTCGGTAATTAGGCCTGTGTTCCAGCTGCATCTCTGGGAGCTTAGTATTTTAACACCGTAATAAACGACTTGTTTTATGGGACAGAGGCACTACCTTTTCTATACCGTCTCTTATACAGGCTCATCCATCACAAAGGATCGACTTCAGTATGCAGCAAAACCACTCCTCACTGATTTTTCCCGTAAAAGGCTGAGCATCAGTCGAGGGCCCACGGGTCAATTAATCTACGGGGCTTCAAAGGGGACGGTTTTGGACGGCTCTCTGCCCTCGGTATTTATACACAGGATATCATTAACATACAGAAGGCAAACGATGAGCTCTGAGAGTCTCCAGAGAAGTGAGAAGGAAGAGGAGGAGGAGGAGGAGAGAGAGAGAGGAGCAGAGCTTTCTGGCATCCTATTACATCTGTCTCACCCTGCAAAGCACTGCCTGACAGACTCCATGCTTTTTCTACAAGGTCTGCACTGCCTGGCTGCCCCTGTGAGGCAGATACATACATGCAGTTTAATCTGTGAATGCATGGAGGAGCGTGAAGAAGATCAGACTCGGAGACAGTGCGACTGAAAAGGGAAACAAAAAAAAGAGTGCATGGTTGGACAACATTGCAATAATCCTTTGATTCGAGGATAAAATGATGGCAAGCGGTCTCCTTAATGTGCATACCCCGAACGAGTCAGCATTGTATAGAACGGTGCACATGCGTTAGTCATGGCGGCACTGGATGCCACCATCTAATCACCAAGAGCCCATGATGTGCCTGAGCCAGGATTTCCAGAAGGAAGTGTGTATTTATCAGGACTCGGCTCTGTGAAGGACTTTAATCCCCTCCACACTGCCTGCCTGCTGCTTATCAATGAAACAGCCAAGGAAGAGGACACAGAGCCAAACACAGTTTCAAAAGACAGGGGGCACGTGGGCACATGCCGCCAGCTTTGCCGTTCAAATTCACTTTGCCCCCGTTTTCAAGCGAGGCGTCAATATGCTACATTTTCACATCATTTAGCAGGGGTTTTTTGCAAGGAGACGCACTGCCAACATCTGATAATGCACAGCTGCACAGACCCAGGGGCCAGAGCGCAGTGCAGCGCCAATGAAGAGGAGACAGGCGTTTGACAAGCTCCTAAATACAAACTGCAAACCAGCTAATCTATTGATGTTGTACATGCTGACTTCCACCAGCTGGACTTGTCAACCTGACAAGAGGAAGGAATCGACTGCTGTGTTCAAACAAACCGAGCCTGGATGGATAGAGTTTAACCTTTTGCCCTCTTGCTCTTCGGAGCTCCTGACAGCAGCCACGGTTTGACAACATAGTTACAAAAAAACGGGACTAAAGCTAAAGCATAGCAAAGCCAATAAAGCATCTGGTACTATCCCATGGCAGCAGACATCCTTCGTTATAATTATATCATAACTAAAGCATTGCATCACGCTCTTTTAGAGTGGCTCTTTAAAGAGAAACGTGTTCTGGATGCATGCCACGTCGCGCTTAGCTGTTTCTAAAAGAAACATGCTGGAATACCCATTGATACATTTTCAAAGCTGCGCCCTGCTGACCATGAAATGAAAAGAGACATCATTTGGAAATGAGCAAAGGCTGCTTCAAAACTGAAATAACTCACAGAACGTACTGTGCAAAGACCTGGCAGCATAAAGACACATAACACTTTCCTCCTGAACCAATCGCTTGGATGCACACACAAAGAGTTTTACACACACACACACACACACACACACACACACACACACACACACACACACACAAACACCAATTTGGAGACCACTACCAGCCCTGTCTTATCTTTCCCAGACAGGTTATTCTCCGTATCAATATTGCATGAGGTGCCTCCTAATGTTACATCCGAATATGTCTTTATGACAGACAGACGATACCAATGCACTCTAACTTGATGGTGTACATTGTAAACCTAATTCATGATATACCCTGAAATGTCTGATCTATAATTAAAATTGAGTTAGCTGTTAGCCTGAACCGGTAAGAAGAAAGAAAAAAACCGGGGGAAGCTGTGCACTCTCTGGCACAGCGACTGCAGTGTGGAGAGGCTAAGTAACCCCTCGGTGTGTCTTTTCACTGTGGCAAATGAGGTAAAGTAGAAGAGCTAAATTATCCTTGGTGGGGTTGCTGCGGCGTAGCTATAGCTGCAGTTGCTGTAAATCACAGTGGCGTTCAGCTCACTAATGAATCTGCGTTGGAAGGGTTCAGCCAACAGACTGTAGGCTGTGATCCAGCACATATGGAAGTCCGTGCTGGTCAGGACGGCTCTCTTTTACTGCTCTGTTTTGATCAAAACCATGAAGATATAACAAGGCACAAGATACAAGGTTTCTTCTGAAGTTTACCCCACAGACTCTTTTTTAGTTGTAATAATTCAATTAAAAAGCCCTCTTACCATTTCTGAAAATGTACTAAGTATCCTAGAACACCTCTCTCAGGCTAGCCCCAAGTTAAGCCGTTGTTGAATCGTTTTGAGTAAAGGCATGGTTTGAAAGGTCTTTTTCCTGAATAGTCAGCTCTGTAAGTGCTCCTGTTATTGATCTACACCAAATTATTATTACATTTGCATTATTATTTTGCCTGCAAATTATCTATAACTGCCCCTATTAGCTGGAAAACACATTTGGCCTACTTCATATCGTCTTATATGATCAAAGATTAAATCTAAAGAACACCTGACACCTTTTTTCTGAGGAAATGTCCAGATACTTGGCAAAAACAATGCAATTGTGTGGCCTCAAAACAGCCCTGACTTCACAGACTTGAAGACACACTGGCTACATGGTGTGTCAATCATTCAGAGGTGGCTGTTCAAGTGGCTTTACTATCAGCTTAACTGAATATCATGTTTTGTTCATCGAACTTGGTACAAAAGTGTACCCGATAACATTTAAAGGTCGACACTGAGAAGACGTCTAAAGAGGACGTCACGAAAAACGTTCATTCTGGCTCTTAAGTGGACGTCGTTTCAACGTTACAATTTTTTTATATTTTAAGCTCAGTGGAGAGCACAACTTTCAGGGCAATGAAAGACAGTCAGGCATTTTGAAGGGTGTCGGGAAAATGATAGTTCAATAAGTCAGATATCACAATGACAAAAAACAACTAATGGTGTGAACAGACAGTATGCTTCAGGGCCTAAAAAGCTTTTCCGTGTTTCTGATGGTGCGTGGTTGGTCGTCAGTGTTTTTATTGGACAAATACAAGTGTTTTTCTTGCCGCGGCTCGTTTGGTGTTTTGGTGGCTCGCCATGAACTTAACTAGGGAGTAAAGGGCGTGTCACAGCTGATTACCAGGATTTGTGGTCGCCTGCCTGCTCAGGGCAGGAGTGCATGTCACAAGGGGCAATCATGTTCTGAGCCATTTTTGTGGCTCCACCGAAAGCTTAAAAAACTCACTTTGGATGATATACTGTTGAGTATGTACCTTACAACACATTAAAAAAAATATGTGTGGTCTGACTGTCAGCTAGAGGACTTTCTGTATGACTGAATATTACATCCTCTATAGATGTCAAGCCTGGGTAATGGCCTCCCACCCACACTTCCTCTGTGCTCTTTAGTGCTTCACTCCTTCAGCTCCTGTTTGATCACTCACACTTTTACACATTTTGTTCATCAAATGGAGTTTAAAATCAGCAAGTAACATGTACATGAGTTTGAATGAATATATAATGCATTAAAAGTGTCATACCTTGTCCATTTAGGTATCACAATACTATATACCTATAGTTGGGTGTGCGTGTGCGTGTGCGTGTGAGGTCTTTGACAAGGAGTAGCACTGAGACACTTGTCAGCTTCAAGCTTTTATGATCTTGGCAGTGTAAAGTGTAATCATTTTAGAACATGTGTTGGAGGGTTGGGTGTTTTTTCTTACGCCTGTCCTCGCTGTGTGGATATGGTCAACTGTAAGGGCCAAAGGTAAAGTCACAGCAGCAGCAGCAGCAACACAGTCCTGTCTACTATCAGCCTAGAGTGGAGCATGTCTCCTCTGACACAGCTGGAGTCAATCATCCAGTCAAGTCATCCTCCACTTCTCTCACACACACACACACACACACACACACACACACACACACACACACACAGACTCTCCTACATACAGTACCTATACATATGCACACACATCTACTGTCTGTGTCAAGTAGAATTACTTTTGATTTGCCTGTTTGTGTCATTGTGCCTCACCTCCCACTGTTAAACTATACTTAAAACATCAATATTAATAGTAATAATTACTATAATTATAATTATAGTAATCCCCAAACTTTGAACCAGGTCAGTAGAAATAACTGTAACCTACTGAGTTGGCATGTGTAAATGACCCTTTTTAAAAAACACTAAAATCATTATACCGGTAGCTTAACTCACATCTTGTTCTATGGAAACCATTCAATATGTAAGAAAGAGGTAGTTTGATGGACCTGGAAAGTTGTTGGGATCATGGAAGTTATTGTCTTCATTGTTCAACCAACAGTTTCCATCTGATGTGTCTCAGGCAGAAAACGTTCACAGACAAGGTCATGATTTGAAGTTTCTCTTCATGCTTCATTTAGTGACTTTTGCCGACTTCCTTCCTCAGTCTCTGACAAGTCACAGGATGTTTTCCCAGAAGTTATAGCAACATGTGACCTCTGTTATTTTCAGAAAATTGTGGATTCTCCTGACTTTGAACTTTGTTGGAGACATTTGGGATAATGTAAGCAGTAAGTGACCTACTGTGTAAAATAGCTCTATATTCCAACAGTAATCACTGTTACAGAGTGTTTGGTCAGTAACTCATGTCTCTCCTCCTCTTGCTCGTGCAGTAAAAGAGAAAAACAAATTCTGATATCACTGCAAACTTTAACAAATCAGGACAGAGATCTCCATAAAGAGTTGTTCCTTTCTGCTTGTGACAATTAGACTTAGTTAATTAATAAAGTTCGCTTGAACAATGACACTTACAGCAGCTTTAATGCTGAATTGTTACATATTAGATCTTTAAAGGTATTGTGCTGTCATTTACTGCATTTCAGGAATACATGACCAGGGATTCTCTTGTTTTTATTTTACATTACCGTATCATTTACGGTATATGGTTTCACTCCACTTTCTGTCGTAGTCCAACAATCTTTTCACACCTGAGCTGGAGATTTGTGAATCTGTATTTTGCTTTGTTTCTCCATTTGAGCAGGCCAGCAATAACACGTTCGCCCTGTAGATCATTTCAGCTTACAAATACAATTCAAAATCTGAACATGTGAGGAATGCAGTCCGGCTGTTTCCATTAGCTGGAATCAGAGCTGGGGTTAGAATTCATACATGTTGGTGTAGATCCATGTCTGAGATCTGCTGCCAGATCACAGCTGGGTTAATGTCCCATTTCCAGACTCAACTAAGCTCGCCTGCTCGCCCGAGGTGCTTGATTTTGGGAGCGGCAGCGCTTAATTTCATGCCCAGCGTGAGTCATGTACCAATGTGTAAGTGGTGGTTTCTGTGCAGACCATCCCTTTTTTTTAACCATCTAAATGGGTCATGGATACGGGTGAGATGATTTTGATACGATGACTTTTGATGGACTATATTCTTTTTTCTCTAAATTTCCTAAGATTTGTGTTTTCTGCCTTTGTACTTTGTCAGCGGCATTACCTTTATTTTCAAAACGCTCAGTCTGACTCATTAAAATATATCATGCAGGACAATTAAACCCAGTAAAGGTAAATGACTGATGCTATAAAAGCTCTTCTGTAACTGTTAAGTGTGGTTCTGTGATTTTATTATGTTGCTAACATTCCAGTGAACACATCAGTAACACTGTTTTGTGCCTTTGCTATTTTTTACTAACAAGTTATTGTCTTGGATAAATGACGTGTTTTTTTTAACCTGACATCAACCTCCACATTGATGCTGATGCAACCCACAGCCGAGCTCGTGGACAGTCTGCCACATTTATCCATAATGGATACAGTTTAAAACATAATAAAGCATAAAGCTTCACTCAAAGCCTTCTTCTATAAAGTTAAGTGCTAAATTACAGTAGCGCATTAAATTTGTTATGTCCACCACTCGACAGTCTTTACCATCTTTAATGAACTGCATCCTCACCATTATGCCACAACCAGCTGACCTTTTGAGGACGTCATAAAGATTGACTGTAACTCCCTCACAGTGCATAAACATAATGGAGTTTTTGTTGTTTACTTCTGCACTATAATCAAAGAAGGCACTGTGATTAGCAGCAGGGCTGGGTCTTAGAGTCAGGTTATAAATAGTGAAGTGTTTAGAGGCGCTTGGCAGACACATCGCTGCGGTCTGGACACACTTTGAAGGAAAGAGTGAAAGTCGCTTTGCAAAAATAGATTTTAAGCAAAAAACAGTTGAGTTTAAGTGAACAACATTAATGAAAGTAATTATGAAAATACTGCTTCTCTCAAAAGACAATACACAAACATGGGATGTAATTTCTACTGAGGATGAGGGAGGCCAAAGTCTAATTCTTATACTACAGTTTCAGTCATAGTTCCTCACATAAACCTTTCTAAACAATAGCCTTTGTCCAGCAGTGGTGAGTTATTTGTGGACTTCAATTTTCCCTGGGTTTTAACCTCTCAGGCCACATACAGACCATCTCCATGAACCTGAGTTGTAAATCTTCCTGAAAGAAAGCCTGCAGGCACAACATCAATCAAATATTAAATATTATACGTACAATATTTATCTATCTAAAGAAATGAGGCCAGCATTTTAATGTTTTATTAGTCTGCCGTTCATTTGGGAAGCACAGATATTATAAGTATACTTAAATGAATCTATTCCTTTTCCGTCTGTCCCCAAATTCTTAAAGCAAATGCACAATCCCCTCAAACACACCCTCTCAAACACTAATGCAACAGCTTCAGCCTCAAGTGCATGCAGGGAGGGAAACTCACTTGAACTGCTGGTGTTCCCTTGAGCTGCGTATCTTGGAGGAGAACCTCTCGGCTAGTTTGTCTAAGCTGCGGGAGTATTCCAGCTCGATCTCTGCTTTACGGCGGAAGAACTCCTGCAGGTCCTGCAGCAGCTGGATACGAGACTCGGATTGCTGCTCCAAGCATTTGAACTGCTCCACCAGCTGGTTACGGATCTCTGTTCATCAAAAGAGAAGACAAAAATGGTATGAGCCAACTGTTTATACTGCTGTCATAACACTGCACATGTCGCGCTGGTCAGAGATGTCATCAAAATCTCCGGCATTGCATTATTCTAAAGTTTATTATGTCATTATTTGCTCCGAAAGAGTAATTTTTTCAGGTATCTATCCCTTCACTCTTATCACACTGTAAGATGCTTTCGGCAGTGACACTTAAAGAGACATTTATCAACAGCTAAAGTTGGTTGAACAATAATTACAGGTACAACCTGGTAACACTTTACAATAAGGGGCACAACATTTTGAGTAATTAATAAGGAAAACATGAGGAGCGAATGAGGAACAAACTGCTATTTATGTATTAGTTTGTGAATTCTCATTCAATTTTATATTCATATATATATATATATATACATACATACTATAGATATTTTACAGTAAAAATAAATGAGAGATGAATGAATCGGAAATGAAAGGGAAAAGGAAATGTGAAGTCCTTACTGACAACTCAGTGTGATACATCAATGCACTCCAAGGGACACAAAAAGGAACTACTAATAAGATAATGATGAAGTAATTAGTTCTAACATAATCATAAATAAGGGACTGCTTGGTCATTACTCCATATTATCTCTCACTACTTAGGTTGCACAGAAACTAATGTTTAAGTGATTAGTAGTGAATGAGTCGTCACTAACTTTGTGCCATACAAGCTGGTTCAAAGGCAACACAAAGCATTCATGAAGAATTAAGTTAGTACTGTCATCCCTCACTCATTTCTTAATTAACTTATCATGAACTAATCACAACCTACTCAATAAAATTGGATTAGAAGTTACTTATTATTACTTATTATTAATTCGTTTTAAAAAGTTAACTAGCGGTCAGTTCCTCATTTGTTCCTCTTAACTTCTCAAACGTTTGTGTCCGTTATTGTTTAGTGTCATCTGTGGCAGACTAAACAATCAGTCCAAGCTGAAGAAGAGATTTGCTTCCTATGCATCCTGTTGCTCTGTGTTACAGTACATATACTTTTCTCCTGTCAAATGCCTTTGATGTTGATGACTCTCTAGACAAATATGTTTAGAGTCATTAATCAGCCACTACATGAAACAGAAACAGAAAATAAATACTTCATTTAAGAAAGGACCATTTGCAGTATTGTGTGTGCTAATAGTACTTTACAGGAAATATGTGAAGAGTCGAAGCTTGTTTTCCATCATCTGAAAAGCACTCGAGCACAAAATGCTACAGATGTGACAGAGCAACCTATTTTAACACAGGCCAGGCAAGGCTGCTCAATTAATCATCTGTAATCTTGCAGTATCACAAATTTAGTGCGCACTATTAATGATTACCCACTGCTTTTATTTCAGTTAATGTAAGCCATTTCATTGCACCTCTTTAGACCAGAAGCAATTATAAAGCCTCTAGCTGAGAGTGAGAATGACCAGTGAGGCTCCACGACAAGCCAGTCAGATAACCTGTGTGTATGGCCTCTCATAAGTGTGTACACTGTGGATGTGCTGTGACATCAGACTGATTTAACGAGAAGCTAATGCACTCCCCCGCTTGGAGCGAGTGGTAGTGAAACATCTTCTGCTCAAGAGGACCCTGAAGCTGCCAGGCAGACTACAGATCCTTCATGCCAGTGGGAACCCGCGAGAGAAACTTGATTCCTCTTTGTAGTGCTGTCATCGGCAGCAATGATGCCTCGACTGAGGAACAGAGAGAGGCCTATTTTGCAGAACAAAAACTCAACCTGATGGAAGGAGCTACAGTAAACAGGATGAGCGGTGTCGCTTCTCGAGAGGAAGGAAACTTCCTGAATTAATGAGCAACCTTTATTAGAAAGCAAAGCATTTTTGATCCTCGGATATAAACTATGCTTTATTGTCCATTCAACACAAAGTGCAGGTCTTTTATGGAATGCCAAAAAGAAGCTATTTAAAACAGAAACATGGATTTATGTAATATACATTTTTGAAATATTTTTTCGTGCATTTAATGGCTTCTGGATTTCTTTATTGAATCATTATTTTTTTCTTAATTGCCAGTTACAGTCCTCTGTATTCCTGAGTCACGTCTAGCAGTGGAACTAAAGGTGATATATGTAAGAACTTTCCACCTTTTGACTTCATACTCCACAAAATTAGGAGATAGCATTTCACCAAAGATAGCTAAATATGTTGTTAGCTAGTTAGCTCAGTTGGCAGTGCAGCTAGTGATCTGGACAGGGAGCTCGGGAGCAGTGATGGAGTGTTGGTGTTGCTTACACCAACAGTTTTTAGTCCAAACTCATACATATAGCACCTTTAAATGAAAAATAATTCAAGATTGCAGCACAGTCAGCAGTGGTTTAGTCAGTGTCTGTATGTTTTCAGTTTTTTTTCTTGTGATTTAAAAATCTGGTGGATTGATACCTTCATTATAAACAATACAACCCAGAATGAATATACATTCTATCACATTATGTACTGTCAAAGGTACATCGTTTAGTTGGCCAGCTTTTTCAAGATTTACCTCGACTCAAAAATACATTTGAGTTCGTCAATGGCAAATTGACCTTCCTAAATTGAAGTCACAGCATGTTGTAACACCCTTGAGTTACAACATGACTCCTTGTAACCGATAGCCCAGAAAACTATGGGCAAATGCGGGAGTTCATACATATGTGAGCCATTGCAGTGACACCCCGGCGGGCAGATGAACTGCTGACTGACTGGTGAAACCACAGCAGTGACACAGTGACTGTGTTTCCACGCTGCTGAGGGTGTAATTTGGTCAGCCAAACCCTCCTCACAGATATATGGAGGCATGGGGGAGCTTGCTATTTGAACTGGAGCAGTGATGTTGTGCGGGCGAGCCTTTTTCTCTCCCTGTGATGTCGTGCCGCCTGGCCTCAGCCTCGAGCGGCATGCTTCACTTTGTGGTTAACCATTATCCCAGCCCTCCCCTTCATCCAGGGGCCTCCCTCTCCGTCCCAGCTCTGAGGGCTTAGAGCTCCGTCTTTAGTGGGAGCCCTGAACCGGAGCTAAGGGAGAGACACCACCATTACTGCTTCACTCCTGTCAGAAATGTCTTGCCTTCCCAGACATGCAGCTAAGTTCCTGTTTGCAATGTTTTTTTTCTGTATTTTTTTTCTCTAAAAAGAGGGAAACCGTGCCAGAGCAGCCGAAGCGAGAGAAATGCCCCAGGAAAATGTGTCACCGATTTGCATGAGTGACAGGGAGGACTTTTGAAAACAAGTCTTTTACAAAAAGCGAACGCTGAACCACCAGCTGCAGCTCTGCAATTTGACAGAGGAGTTTGGAAAAATAGGTCACGCACACCAGGAGTGTGCCCTTCCCTCTGAGAAACCATGAGCAATTGGAGAATTATTCCCTAAGTACTCCCAGATCTTTGAGTGGCTTCATTGGCTGTGGTTTATTCAAATTGAGAGACCCCTCTGCGGTTCCTTTTCAACCTGTGTGGAGTGGGAGTGCTCTGAAAGCCTGCCGTGAAAATGAAAATGACAAACAAATCGCTTTTATCATTACCCTCCTCATGTCAAGAAATTCTTCTGATATCTATAGTTGTCTCTGATCTGACTCACTGCCAGGTGAAGACATGAAAAAGGCTGGCATTCTGCATAGATGAGACACTCGTTTGACAAACAATAACTTGTCATAACCATAACTGCTTTCACGAACAATTTCTGGTTCAAACCACCAACAATCGAGCGCTGTTAAAGCTGCAAAGTCAAATCAAGTCAAACTGGATTTATATAGACCAAAATCACAAATGACAATTTGCCTCAGGGGGCTTCACAATCCATACAACTTGCAACGACCCTCCATTAGGAAGGAAAATCTTCAATAGAAAAAACACTTTTGAACAGATAAAAAAAGGAGAAACCTCAGGAGGAGCCAGGGAGGAGGACAGACGAACATGCACTGTTAGTGAGAAGAAAACCGTATGTTCAAATCTGGTTCTCCAGATGTAAGAAGATGTTTCTTTGGCGCAGACCCCCACAAACGTCACATCATCAGGGTTCTTTCAATGGAAATAAACATTGTGATCTAAAAATGATCATTCCCACTTATAAGGAGGACACCAAGTACCAAAGCTCGTCTTCCTTCAACCTCACCCACCAGCTCAAACCTCTGCACCTCTCTGACATGTATGTAAAGAGACTTTGAACCCACACACTTCTGTGTTAACATGCTAAACATGTGTGCCCTACTTTCAGATTATCTGCTCCGGGATTCTCAGTTTCAAAACAAAACAAAAAGCTTTATAGCCAAGATATGAGCGACCATTGACAGAGCACTAATCTATTATTAAAGGGGCACTGTGTAGATTAAAAGAAGAAATTCAAACTCAGAATTTTAATATTCATAATATTAATGAGGTAAATATTCAGACTGAGAAAAGTGTTTTTTTCCATAACCGCATAAACAAGCTGTCTTCATATAATCAAAGTAAAACAGTGTGAAATCATGTTGTCCGGAGTCTGTTTATTTACATTGTTTAGTAAAAAATCAGTCGATGAAGATCTTTCTCTTCTGATTAAACTTTCTTCCCCAAATCTAAATAGTTCACCTTTAATGAACATGTAACACAACTCCTCTGATTCAAAGTGAACAAGTTCAACCTTTAATATAGTTGCTTGATTAAGCATGCAGCTATTATTTGTGGCAGACCCACTGTGTGATGCCTCAATGTCTTTCTATTTAGAGATGGAGCCATCTGCTTCTTTTTTGGAGAGGGGAGGTGGGGGCTATCTCCATACAAAAAGGCCGACGGAGGAAGGGGAGGGGGTTCGACGGGAGCAGCTGAAATATGGTCAAACCCTGGTCGGACCATACATGTGAGGGCCAAGCTCCTTTGTTTTCTGTGGGGTCATTTCATCCTTTTAAGCTCTATAACAGCCTATAATTGGAAGAAAACGTGACAGACAGCACAAGTAAAATACATTTTTGCTTGTCTTATTGAGCTGATCGTGGACCTTTTGTTACCAGTTCAGTTGGAAGTAATGAATAACAGCTTCTCTCTGTGCTGTGAAAACATTGTTTTACACACACTTCCCATACAAATACAAACTGCTTCCCAACTGTTTAATACATCAACTTTAATTATGAAGTCCAAACCATTTCCCTCTAAATCTCCCAGTAATGGTTTAGCAAAAGCAGAAATAAATCCCAAAAGCTGCAATCATCCAAAAACATCCCTAATCAGTGTCTTTCTGTAACACTAAACTAATGATGGAGGGGGATTATTACACAGCTCACATCTAAAGCTTTTTTTTTTCCCGTTTGAACTGGAGTTGTCTGCAGACAACTGGGATTTACAGTCCACATAAATTAACATGCCGACTGTTCATCACAACAATTCATTAAGTTCAAAGTATGTTTCCATGTGTTCTTATTCATATATTTTCATGCATAAAGTGTTGACTGCGGCGTGAGCGAAACACACACCAGTTGTAGATGTCCAGCTACTCTGAGGTCAACAGTCATGTTGTCATGTTCTGCAGCCTCATTACTGCAGCTCTGTGAAGTACTGTGCACGTTGATTATGACATATTATAAGAGCGGACAATATAGATTCACAACATCCACTTCACATTCCTGACCTAGAGTACATTTATCATCGTTCTAAGAGTCCAACCGCTTCCACTGGACACCTGCTCAACGATACGATTCCTCCTGCACCGCTGAGGGACAGGAACTGAAAGCGCAGCGACCACTTCACTCCTCACAGCCACAGGAAAACCTCTGGAAAACAATGGTAGGATGTAGGAGATCCTTGAACTTTGACCCTCACAGACGGAGCCTTGTATTAGCAGCTGTGTTGCAGGTTTGGTATTCGGCTGGCATGAAAAATACATTCGGACTACAGTTTGACAGACAACTGTCTCGTAGGGGTGCACTCCACCCAAAATCATCAAATGACAGCTTCCAAATGAATTCTACGGATGCAGTGGGAGAACTAATAAGGGGATGTATACGCCCAAAATGCTTTATTTTTGGTTTTCACAGACATAAAAGTTTTTGTGTTCACAGAGCAAGAGCAGCACAGCTGTGTAAGAGACTTCCTCTGTCTGAGTCAGCTGACTTCCTGTTGGCCCCCTACACAAGTCTGCCATTAAAATTGTTCTGCAATACTTTTCAAATGTAATTGGACATATATGAATAAAATTCTGATTTCAGAATATCTCAGATGCTCAGAAAGCTATTCAGCAATTTAGATACGAAGATGTGTTGATGTGGTGTTACAAACATCGACTCGCAGCTCAGCACTGTTCCTCCAGTCTTTGTTTTCACACTTTTGAATGTCACAGTGGCTACTTCTTGTTCTTCTATTGGATAGAAAAAAATAGCTGTCCTGAGTCTACTGTTTGGTGTAATAGGTTGGTCATTTTAGATGAACAAAGGCTAAACAAAGATAAGGATTCTGACCAACAGCTGGAAGAGCTCAGATCCAGCACTGTTGTGTCCACAATGTGTCCAAACCACCTCTCGTGTATTCTGAAGGCCTAACAGGGTTTTACATGAGGACCAAATCAGAG
The DNA here is from genome assembly GCA_903131615.1 of Diplodus sargus. Classification (NCBI taxonomy): domain Eukaryota; kingdom Metazoa; phylum Chordata; class Actinopteri; order Spariformes; family Sparidae; genus Diplodus; species Diplodus sargus. Next base: position 1,929,578 of record CAEMYA010000071.1, read on the forward strand.
TCAGTGTGCCATGTTTTGCCAAAAGTATGAGTGTTTAGTTGGTGGACATCAGAGGAATGGATAATGCTGCAGGTGCAGTTTGAATGGTTTCTATGGAGATTTTCATACTTTTGCATGTTTGGGACTAGTAGTATGGTGATTCTTTTTGTTTTGTGTTTCGGTTGCCGGTGTGTTTCCAGGGGTGTTTTGGCCGTGGTTTCCTGATTGCCGGAGGTGCTCTCTTTCACGCACCTGCAGCGCGTTTGGAGTAATCAGCACCAGCTCTTATACCCTGGCCTCCACTCTACCCGCTGCCACATTATTTTGTCTCTCAGACGTGGCACGTGGTCACAGTCACCTCTGTGTTTTTGCTTCTTGAGCTCGTTTCCTCGTGCTTACGTCTCCCGATTAATTTTTCTCCTCGACTCTTCCAGCGATTGCTCCCAGCCGTCACCAGCTCCTGTGCAAGTTAAATAAATCCCTTAAAACCAATCCTGTCTGGTTGTCTGCTTTTGGGGCCTGAAACTGCTTAACACCAACCACAACACCACTGTTAAAATTCATTGTTACTCGAGCTGAATCCAGCTTCTCTTTTAAATGAAGAGGAAGAAGCGTTGCTCAAACATTTTGGGTTAGGTTTCTCATATCTTTTCTGTTATGCCTGGTCAAACTGATCCATCCTACAAAGGACTGTTATCAGAGACTCTGATGTATGCCTAGCACGACTGTATACAGACACGTTTACAGGCCGTAAACGAGACATTACTTATCATCCTTATAAAAATAAAACCTGTGCCTCCTCCTGAGGTCACTTCAGGACCACAGTGATGATGCACTGGTGCAGCATTTTACTGCAAGTTTTGCTGTTTAAGATGGGGCCACGTGACGTCTTGACGCAATGAAGTGGAGATCAAATTGGAGCACAGAGAATGAGAGGGATTTTCTGCAGAGCGTCCTGAGGGCAGCAGGGGATGCCGGCTTGCGCGGGGCAGCGGGCAGCAGAGATGGATCACTGCACTGCAGGACTGTAAAGCTGAAATATCACCTCGCCTCGCTTATAGCGGGGGTTTGACGATATACGCACCTTCTTTAAAGCCGTGTTTAGCATACATTTAAATGTTTCAATGAATCAATAAGAGGCGTAGATTTGACTTTTTTATATACAGTGCTGCAGTGAGCGTGGAGGAAAGAACGATGTGTCTCTGTGTAATGGGGATAAATTATAAATCATAAGCAGCCTCAGAAAGTATTGAACACTTTGAAAATAATGGCCTCGGGCGTTCACATCACCATGTGGTGGCGAAGACACACACAGTACGTAGGCACATACACACACACATACACACACACCAGACAAAAGCCACTCCGAGCCAAATTTCACTCACCTAATCCCCAAGCCTGGCTCTGCAGTATCTGAGCTCGACACTGCAGAGCCAAATTCACACGAAAAACAGACACAACCCTTATCCAGGACCTTAATTCACTCTCTCTGTCCCTCGCACTCAGTGTCATAATACAAGTTCCAGTCGTTGAGCTAATCCCTCATTTCTCTGTTCTTCTTCTTTCTTTTATTAATCCCCTAATGATTAATGCAATTTTGGATTGACGAGGACGTGCTCCTGTTGTCAGGTTCCTCTCTGCCTGTCTCTATCTTCGCTCATTAGCCCAGACTGCTGCAGCACATGTACTCAGAGATAAGACAACAGGAGCTGAGGCCAATCAATGGATGGAGCGGAGGTGAGCTGATGGAGCGTCCGACAGCAAGATGTCAGCTGTCAGTCTGTCTCCAGGTCGTCCCTCACTCTTAATCCTCCCTCCTAATTATCCGCGGGTTTATCCGGTTTTGCCACTGGACGTTCTGTCAAACTAAAAATCAATCCTGGCTGTAAAACTGTTCATCACATGAGCTCGTCTCGTGTCTTATATAAGCTTTATACCGTGCTGCTTTGAAAGAATAAGTGCTTAACTACAGATGGCAATAAAACAGACATTAACATTAATCATCCCCAGACTCCCTCTCTGCTCTCTGACATCGATTTCCTCTCTGGTGCCTGCATCGTCACCGCGTCAGTTGCGTGTTACATGAGTCTGATGCTTCGGGGAAAGCCCGAGCGCGAGCTACAACCGGAAACACGCCCTTCCAGAGCTTCGCTGTCCATCATCGCTGCATCCAGGATCCAGGATAAGTGTCTCCATGGCAACACGGGCGTGCACCAGTCCCCGGGGAAGGTGCAGTTTATTGGAGGAGAGGTGGAGTCTGGTGGCAGACTTGAGTGAGGAGGCACGTGTGGATGTAAGCACTGAGACACGATGAGAATTGGTCTATGAGGCTGTACAGCAGCCTAACTTGACTATTGCTTTCTGAACACTGATTGCATCCAATCAAAATCAAATACTCCCACCACATGGGGCATTTAGAAACGCACTGGTGGTTCTAACTGACTTAATTCATCCAACGACATTTAGCTTTGCTCAGAACTCGGGCGTGTGAGCCGCTGAAACACTAACAGCTAGACTACCTCAAGATCAAAACAAGGACAGCTCTTTGCCGGCTCGAAGTAGGTGAAACTGAGTGTGGAGTTCAGTTAAAAAAAGGCTGAGAGATAAACAGAGGACAGACAGGTCTTTAGTAAATCCTCTGGTGAGTCATAACAAAAGGAAACACTTTTTTCTGCAGGTTTCAGGTTAAAGTTCAGCTATTTTGGTGCACATTCTAGAGAAACCGGACAAACTATTTCTTAAGTTACGAGGAAAAAATGTAAAAGCCATGTTCTATTAGCACCAAAAACTGAACAAAACAATTTCAAGTCATCAACGTGGGCTTTAAGGAAAATGCGACAAGCACGTTTAACTGTTTTCTCCCAATTTACAGAGCACACAAATCAGATTATAGAGCATACTTAACAAAACGCCACACTTTTGTGCTCCTAATAACGAATGAACACGCTGTGCCACTTCTGCTTCTATTTCTACCACCAGCGGCGGCTGAGAGGGACTTGTGGGCTGCAAATAGGTGCACTCTTTAATCATCTAAAGTCTGCAGTGGGACGAGCACTTCACTGGTACATAATAAAGTTAATCTAACAGGTCCCAAGCCTACGCTGAGTGAACTTAACTAATTACTTCCTCAAATAGAGACTTTTTCAAACTCTCACTGCGGGGAGATTTTTTGCACAACTGCCCTCTTTCCACCGTTACTAAGGTTACTGTCTCTCAGCAGTAAAGTTTGTATTTTTAATGTCTTTTTTTTTCCGGCTGCATCCTAACACGGACATCTGTTGCGTAATAAAGCGGAGTAATAGCCTCATTTCCTGGGGATTTTGATTTCTCAATTTTATAACGGTAACTTATTACCTTCACTCGTCTCTGTTACATTACGAGGCTTCAACTCTCAGTTAACAAAAACAGTTTACAAAAAAGAAAAGAAACTGTTTCAGATTGTGGCATTTTGGAAAAAAACAACAAATAGTCTGAATCTACTGAGACTCAAGTCAAAGTTCAGTTTACACAGAGCACAATGACACAGTTTACTTATCATGCCAGGTTACAAAGTACATTCACAGCTCAAGCCAACTTATGCGCACAATTAAGAAAACATTTAAACAGTTTCAATGGAAATTCATTTACTTTTGTCAGATAATTATATTTTCTATTCTGTGTTTTGTTTTTGTACGTTAAAAATAACATCAATTTGTCCAATCTTTTTCCATTTCGGAGGCTTTTTCAAAAACACATTTGTTTCATGTTTGGCGTGTCTGATCAGTCACTCTCGATCTGAATTCAATTTAAGTGTAACAGCCCTGTAACTAGATTTGAGCCCCCCAGCAAACAGCAGTGCATTACTGGACTTGTAATACAACCCCGGTGTAGAAAGCTGCGCTCCTCCAGACAGCGGCGATTAAAATTCTTTCAACACAGACGACGGAATGAAACGAGAAGTGAAACTGTGTACTGACTGGCACCGAGTAACGAGGAAACTGTTTTCCTGTTTAATGGACCTTTGTCTACCTCATCAATGCCGGCACACAAACTCAAACAAAAAAACATTCTGAGTCCGGGTTAAGTGATAATCTACGCCTGGTGGATCACTCATCGTCTCATGAAGCGCTGATTATCTCTTGAATGCTTGTGAAACAGACAGAACAAACTCTCAATTTATCAAGTGGCAGCTGCGTTCATCACACTGTTAACAGTGACGAGAGGCGAGTCAGCTAAGTTACAAGAACTTGGGTGCACAACTATGATCTGCGATGGCTCAGTCTGATATGAATGTATATTGTTTATTGAAGGGTTACAGCCACAAGTGGATCTCACTTGGTGATGGAGACAGAACAGAAGTGGAGAGTGTAAGATTCTGTATGTGGTGGGCAGCACCATACCAATACACTGACCTCTTGGTTGTTACATTGCCACGAGAAAACTTCTACAATGTTCATTTCTTCAATGTATCATAAGGTACAAAAAGGTTTAAAGGAGTGGTTTGAGATATTGACAAACAGGCTTATTGCCTTTCTTGCTGTGAGTAAGATGAATGGATTGGTGCCACCCTCTGGGTTAAAGGCCAGAGTTGTAACAGCTGATTTTTAGTCTCATGCCAAACTTGTCGAATACTGACGTTTTTGGTATTGTAGTAATTTCTAAACAAAATTAGCAGGAATGCGCAGGTTCTCTGACATGAATAAAACTGCTAAAGATAAGCAATTGAGTCATTGTCAATTGCCAATCATCGAGTTTGCCTTTTGTTTTATTTTTGATGTTGTTTGCCGTCAAAAATGCGCCAGAAAGCAGGAAATAGTTATAAGCAGCCAGTGACGACGTTATGGACGTAACTTTTTTGTAACATTTACTTCAGTTGCTTTTTCAAACTTTCTATGCACCCACGTCCAGAATGTCATAGCACCGTTCCAAAAGTTGTGCAAAGATTAGCCAGCCCAGCAGGGTGTCATGTTTCCATCACTGCAGATAAATAGCGATGACTAACGCAGAGTCATTTAACCCACAAATTTATGCCAGTTTAACCATTTTCCACTGAAAACAAATCCAAATGTGTTTCAGAGTGTTTTTAGTCCCGTGTGAAAGAGGCTTAAGCCAAAGAGCATCTGATCGAAGGCTGTTTTTGTTACCTTAGCATAGAGCCATGCTAGCTGCTTCCACCTGTTTCTAGTCTTTGATAAGCTAAGCTAACCAGCTGGAAGTAGGTTCATACTTAGCGTATGCACATGGGAGGGGTGCCAATCTACTTATCTAAGTCTCGGTAGGAAAGTGAATAAGCAGTTTTGATCACAATGTCATTTTCTTTTTAAGACGTTACTATGACAGCTCAATTAAAACACAAAAAAATCATGCCATCTCAGAGCATCTTGAGCTTTCTGTTTGTTTGGCTACTCGTTGCCACATCACACAAACAAACCGTCTCTGAATGAAGCCCAGAATTTATTGGCGGGCAACAATAAACAAGCTGTCCCACCGAAGATTATTCTGCCTAAATAGCTTGTAGGTGATTTTGTCTTTGCTCTCTCTCGGTCAGCAGCAGGTTTGCCAAACAAGCTGGCAGCTGGAGCATCCTCAGCCGCTGAGTCAGTGCGACCATTTCTGAAATTCCCAACCTGTCAGTTTCTGCACGGCCAGCTTCAAGCTGCCCAGCAGGGTGTTAATAACTAACGAGCCAACTCGCACCATGATGGTAACAAGACACATCAACAGCGTCAACTGTGCAACACATTGACTACGGAGTTGACACCACTAGTTGTAGGTATTTCAGAGTGCAACGAGACCACAGGCTGTTTCAGACAGCCTCACTGTTGCTTTGCATAACATTTCTTTAAAAAAGAGCACAAATGAAATGTGTGAACCACTTTCAACATTTATCTTCCTCAGCAGAGCTGTCTGTAGCCTGCAGCAACAAACAAACAGAGACACACCTCGCGTCACACATCATTTTCATCAGCCTTTAACCAAACCAACAACACTTTTTGGGGTCATTTAAAAGATTATCGCATTACAATATACTTTTACTTTCAAAAAGGCGGTTTGTGACCACATTAGGCACAGGATGGGATCAGTATGGTAAGCCGAGGGTTGACACGTGCAAAAAATACAAAGTGATATCAAATGATTTGACATGAAACGGTGTGTGATCATATATTCTAAACTGTGATTGCACAAAATAGGAGAAATGTTTCAGGTATATCCCTGTGACGGTCCCGCTGGAAATTTATGTCGATCAAATTACTTTCAGGTTTTTGTCATGTCTGCTGCGGAGCATCCTTTTTAGAATCTGTGTGTGTGTGTGTGTGTGTGTGTGTGTGTGTGTGTGTGTGTGTGTGTGTGTGTGTGTGTGTGTGTGTGGCTGACATCAATTTGCACATCTGGAGCACACAGAGCAATTTCCATGAGCACTTGCCTGCATTCATTTCCCCACTCAAAGCAGTTACCAGCCTGGAGGATAGAACATGGTAAAAAGCAAACAAAGTCGTGTGTCATTTTCATCACATCAGAGCTGCGCCTCCTCTCAAACACAATTCATTTATATGTCCGTTGGTCTATCTGCATGCCTGTCATTGTGAGTGGCTGTATTGGTGCCAGTGTGGGTAATGGCCAAGTTAGACAATGGCTTCATCTAGGAAAATGACTACTAGCCCTGTTGTAATGTAAAGGGCATAAGAAAGTCACATATGTGGCTTTGAACAGAGGCTATTAAGGAAAAAGCCAAGAACTTTTATCTGAAAAAACATCGGAGGAAAAATACTATTACTAATGGGTAGAATGAGGGTTGGAAAAAAATGTGTGCTGCACTCCAAGTACAATGAATCAGAAATTCATTGCAGAGGGTGATTCAGGGAACACGTCCAAGAGAACAGGCAACCTGCTGTCCGTCCAGTCCAAGAACAGCACTGCGAAAAGATGCAACCACAAGACCAATTCAATGAAACTGATCTGGGCTGAGGACAATGGAGTCTATCCTGGGTGCACTCGTGTCCTGACATTTACAAATGTCAAGTAAAGGAGACATATTAAGGTCCATTTCAGGTTCATAGTCTTATTTTGGGTTACTACTAGAATAGTGCGCAGAAGTTGGACTGTTTTCTGTTGGCGCAGACGTTTGGCACGAGAACCTTTTATAACACAGAAGGAAAAGGACGAAACCAGAATAAGCATAATAGGTCTACTTTAAGAGATCAGGTTTGTATTGGAAGCATTGTCCTTCTCAAGTGCTGTATCATCACCACTTCTCTCTTCTCTCTTCTCTCTACTTCTGCGTCTCATCCCCTTGTCCTCCACTTCAGGTGTAGCTGGTGGATATCCAGGTAGGATAACCAATACCCGACCAAGATTTCCTCTTCCACGCCCCTGCCATTGTTAACAGTTTGATTAGGAATTTGAGATGCAAGAGTGGAACTGGAGTTTAGGAGCTCTTAATTTAGCTGCACTTGCAGATAAATTCTTTAAAAAGTTAATAAAAGGCTAAATCACTGTTAGTCGATAGCCGATTGGTATCCAGATTTAATTTCAGCCCGTTCGCTTTCACTTCTTTTGATCTACACTGTTTATCTGCATGCAACCAAGCCCCCTCGGGCAATACTCCTCTTGGAAACCACAATACTTCCAACACCAAAATCTTGTCCCATTCATATCTGATATCTGTTCATGGAGATTCCTCGTCCAATGTTACGCCAGCATGTTCACTTATGATCACCAGACTTTAAAAGCACTGAAGATTCAGTTCATCCCTAATGTGAAGCCATATTTCAGACTCTAACCTCGCATGTAAATGTCAAACAGCTGCTGACGGTTGAGCCCGAGAGCAACACTTCACAAGCTGCCTGTAAAACTGGCACACAGGAGGAGGCCGAGCTGCAGTCCAGCAACCGCACGGTGGTTAGCTACAAAATAGAGTCCAAGCTCCTCAGCCAGTCTCTCTCTGTTCAGTGTGCGACCCCTCTCTATTCACATGCTAATGTCGGCTCTGCCAGCTGAACAGCTTGAATAAAGTGAACACCGTCTCCCAAGGTCCTTCAGAGACCCCGGCTTTGGCGGCCAGCCTCGGGGGTCGTCAAGAATTCATGAATGGCCGTGGGTTCAGATCTTAGCAGAGTGGTGTGTAACACTGTCACAGAGGACTTAAATGCTCGATTGTGTCGCGCTTCACACCTGCAGCCATTGAGTTCGAGCAAAATTTTGTGAATATACAGGCAGCATTTCTTCTTTGTTGTTAAACTACTGCTGAAACCAAGTGATTTTTATATTAGCCCTCATACATAATAAAACAACCCCCGTGATCTGGTTATGACCCAATCAATGACCCGCTGATGATTTGGCCCCTTCTGCCATGTACACATTAACCGTAAAGCAATAACTCAGAGCAAGACAGGTGCAATTTCCAATCTGAATTTCATTACAGTTCGCTCGCTGCCTCCTTCGACTCATAACATTCCCATTGTTGTTGTGTGGTGGTGGATCCTAAGGAGCAGGGCTCTCTGTGTGTCTGCAGGCAATGCAACACACCAGCTGTGAATGAGAAACAAGCAGCATTCTCCATAAATTAACATCCATCCTCCTCCTCACACACAGTTCAAGGGCCCCAGCTAATGCAAAGAGGAGCAGACAAGGCATTGGCTCTGTGAAACGGGAGCAATCCTCCCATGACATGCTCAGATCTAAGCTGAATAATTGATGCTTGAATTAGCAAAAAAATGGCCTGGAGTTAAGAGGAAAGCAGCAAAATAAGATGGGAATTGTTTACAAGCTAGAATTCTGAATGGCCACAAGACACAACAGAGGCTATAGAGGCAGCAGCTGATGTCTAGTAGGTTAGAGTCAGTCGGCTCGGCAGCTGATATACTTCCACATCACAGAAGAGTGAGTCTGTAGATCTTTGCGACAAATCCAGCTGCTCACACTGCAAGCATCCAAAGGTCTGACTGGTACATGACTCCAGGGATGATCAGCTGGAGCCCCTGAGGCGGAACATTAGCGAAACCACTGACAGTGAGAGCGCTAGTAATGGGTCCAGCTCCTTGAAACTGAACCCCAGATACCACTTTAAAATTCCTCTTGTAACCAGTCTGTTCTGTTCATACAAACTGACACCTTAAAGGGTAATTCCAACAAATTTTACACAGCAGAGTTTGTTTACAGGGAAGAGCGTCAGCTTATGTAAAACAAAAGTAGTATGAAGCATTTTGTGGTTCCAGAGGAAGCTGCATGACTAAATTACATCCAGTGATGTCACATAGTGGCTAAGTTGTATCGTGGGTAATTTAGATGTCCAGCATTCCACTCCTATAAGGTCCCGGGTCCACCAGCGTCTTTTATCAGAACGCTCTCTGAACTTTTTAGAAAGGCACTGGGGTCGTTACTATTGGTCTTCTTCATGTAACCAATGGAACATCTGATCAGGTGGGAACAGTCACCTGTCACCCTGGTATACAAGAACATGGAGGAGAAGCAGATCATCTGTACTCTGAATGTTGATGGTGAGTGTCGTGCTTTTCTAACCCTACACATTGGAAGCCAGCAGTTAGCTAATAACCAACATGCAGCGTTTCTTTAATTAAATTCTTCTTCCTTCCAAAACCTGCTGCCCACATTACCCAAAATGCAACTTAGCCACTGAGTGACAAAACCTGAGGAATTTATCAGATTACATGCAGCTTCCTCTGAAGCCACGAAAGGCTTAAAACTACTTATTTCACATATGCAGCACAACGAGACCCGTAAACACATCTTAATTTGTAAAATTGGTGGAATTAACCTTTAAGTGTCTTGTCATTGTTTGGGTGGCCCATATTTCTTGGAATACACATGTGCAGTTGTCTTGTTTGTTTGTTTGTTTGTTTGTTTTTCACAATGCTTAAATGCTTTTCATCCAGACTTTACTGGTAAAATTGGATAAAGCGGGATTTAATGGTACCAGTCTAAACCTGTAAACTACACATACAGTCATGTTGACCCCATATCCAACACAGCCCTGACAAATACTCGATATAGAATAATAACTGTACAGTAATAGAGTCTGTGGGAAGGCAGTTAGTAGTATTTCCTCCATGTTGCCAGGTGAGAACAGTGCCAGGAAACAGCCAATCACTGACAATGAATACAAGGCACAAACGTGAGCGGAGTGTGATCAGGGTGTGTGGACTAAAAGCTGGAGCCACCTCGACATCACAAGCACTGAAAAATGGAAAAAATGAGTATGCGACCGCGAATATTCCTCCTGTGCATTAAATCTGTTCCTAGATATCTGATCCAAAAAATGAGGAGCAGTAGTACAGCCAGTCCTCCATCCATCCATCCATCCATCCATCCTACACTGGCCTCAACATTTCACCCAGCAACAAAGCTGCAGGACCAGGATCCTGTAGCCACACTGTGACAAATCACACACATCCCTCTGGATAATGACAGAAACCTTTGCACAGGAGAGAGACTAGAATTTATTTATTTATTTATTTAATCCTGAATATCAAATCTGGCACTTTGATGCTCTTGCCATTGGGCTGACTGCCACGGTTTACCTGTCATACACCCGGTGGGTCTGTCAGTGCTCAGTGTTTTAACACACTGTAACAGGCGGATTGCATCAAAATACACAAACCACAACGGAGAAAGCAAAAAACGACAACATCAACACGCAGGCTGATAAAGAACCGAGGCTCCGGGTCAGTCGGAGTCAGCCTCTGCAGAGACAATGCACACAGAGCGGACACACACACACACACACACACACCGCACCTTTCACTTGGGTCTCATAATCCGCTATGATCTCCTTATCCTTCTTGAATCTGGTGGAGGACATCGTTCCTCAGGTTTTTTTGAGGAGGGGGAGTAAGTCGAGGACTCTCTCGGGTCTTGAGGTGATGATCCCCCGATCTGTCCCGTTTTTCCTCGCCTTCCTTTTCTCCACTAGTGTCCGCGCACTGAGGAGGATAGACGGCTCGGCTGTGTGTTACTATCCCTGCAAGCCCGACACTTCAGATGAACCTGATCGCGGGGAAATCAGTGCAGAATTAACACCAATGTTGCATTTTTTTTCTCTCTCTCTTTTTTCCCCTCTTTTCTCCCTTTGGCAAAGGAGCGTATTAGTCCTCCTCCTCTTGCTGCTGCTTCTGCAGGCTGGTACCAGTCAACTCAAAATAAAAAAGCCTTCAACACAAAAGAACACGAGCAAAAACAAAAAGCAGCGAGCTCCAAAAACTATAACAGCGACATGATGAAGGAGCAGCCGAGTCCTCCCTGTGTACCTTCTGTGTCCGAGAAATGCGCAGACATGCGTATACGAGGAGGAGCGAGGGCAGCAGACACCGTCCCCACTGTGACAAAGTGCGCTGCAGGGAGACAGGAATTTAAAAGATCGTCACGTGAGCCTCCTCATATTGTCAGGCAGCAGCAGCAGCAGCAGCAGCACCCCCCTCACACACACACACACACGCACAGAGAGAGAGAGAGAGAGAGAGAGAGACTTCGGAGGACAGTCATCATTCATTTCCGGCAGACTCTTACCACAACCACTACTTGTCTACGTAACTGTAACCATACCTCTAACCCGACCTCAAACTTTATTTATAAGTTATAGGGTTTTTTTTGTTTTGTTTTTCTCTCCTCCAAGTGGGTGACAGGTTCCCCAGAGTGTGGCTGTGTTTGCCAGTCGCGACTGGTTGACATTCAAGTGCCATCACACGTGTGTAAGTTGAATGCTGGACCAGGACAGGATCAGAGTCCGACGCTGGCACCGCCTGTCTTGTCTCTCTGTCTCGGTGTCCGTCTGTTCAGGTTCAAGCTACCGACACTACAAGCCACTCAACTCAACTGGTCCAAACGGAAAACGTTCCCGTCAAGCTGTTATTACTCAATGAAACAGCAACTGCACGTTCAGTGAGAGTCGATGGGGGTTGTCGTTGTATTTTTATACCCCGGGCTTGTAGTGGTGTATGTCGCATATCACTAACTTTACACTTATATATATATATATATATATATATTGGGTATTTTATACTCACTAACTGGACGATATCTGCACTGCTCATTTAAACAAACAAACAATAAATCTATATTTAATAGAACATTTCTTGAAGTCTTACCTTTTGAGGGTCTATGTGCCTCTTCTTGGTGTGTGGGGAGAGGGGAGGGGGAGCCTAGCACCCTCTATTGAACAGCCTCCAGTGGTGTCAATTAGAGTATATGTCCACACACACACACACACACACACTGCACAATGCAAGGTTGGGCTAGATTACTTTGAAATGTAGTCAGTTACAAATTACAAGGCATCTGAATACCGTTAGATCATTTTTTTTTTAGATTACTTACTAAATCAAACATTGAAAAAAATGCGCTTCATGCTCAGAAAATGGATGCTAACCCCCATGTGATCAAGTTTTGTCCCAGGGCCCCCCACCTGATAGGATTTATGCTTTATTACATACAGTAAATGAAACACATCAGCAAGAATAATCACACATAATGTCGTTGGGAGGCATATGGATGAAATTACACCTTAAGTAAACTGCTGTAGACCCCCTGGAACCCTCTCTAGGAGGGCCCCATTCAGAACCACTGTTCCTGATGGCGATGTTGCCAAGAATGAAAGGCTGGTTTGAGGGAGCTGCTCGCGCTTGAACCTTACGTCTCCACTCAACACTGTTATTTTTTTTTCTCCTGCCAGGTCGACCACAAAATGGAGCACACGTCCGAGAAGCTCTGTACGTCAGATGTGCTTTTGTTGAGTCAAAAAGTTTCGTTGTGCTAAAATTGTCAATGTGATCAGAATCAGAAAGTAATCAGACTAACCCTCAAACACAATCCAGGCTGATTACATGTAATCTGTTACCGCTCAAACCTGAATTTTAAAGTCACACTTCACACATCATATCACATCACATCACTACCTGCAGGTCTGCTGATGACAATCATGTTTCCAGGGGTAGAAATGGACCTGACGATGGAAGCTCCTTCCTCTTCAGACTCCATCTCCCTGGAAACCTCACAGTTTTAGCTCTGCATTACTTTAAGTGTGTCTTCTACTGTTGAGGCGATGTGGAACATGTCAGCAGAGGTCATGAGGGGATAATCTCTGACGTGCCGCTGCACAGACACTCAGAACAGAGGCCCGGTGGTGAAATGGCTCGGACATGACACACCAGCCACCAGCACCACCGCTGATGCTTTGTTGCGTAATCACAGAGGCACCGCAGTGGCTGCAACTGTGCGCCAACCCCATTATCTTTTAAGAGGAAAATTGTCTTTTGTGCCATCTCACAGGTGTGTTGTCGCGCCTTCGTAGCATCCATTGTCTATTCCACCTCCTCTTCTCTGCCGGCAGAGCTGATGGTGACAATTGAAGACGAACATGATGTCATCAGCGACAGAAGTGGCTTCAGCTGTGCATACAAAAGATAAGAAACGGCTGAGGCGAGTGTAAATCAAACAAAGGGGATAAAAACTTGTTCCACAGTTCTATGTGTGGAGTATGCCCGAGCAGAACCACAAGGACAATATAATGCATGATCATAATGCCCTTAAAACACAGGACAGGAAGGCTTAAACTTGTCCAGTTAAGATTAGTTCAATGTCTGTGTTTAAATTAATTATGCTAATACACTTTACTACCTTTGTGATGGGAATCATGTGTTTCATAGGTGGGGGGAAGAATATTTGAATTCAAATCAGGAAGAGAAAGATTTTCAAAGTCATTTTAGCGACACAGACCGAATGTGTTTACTGGCAGGTGCTGTCATCTGAGTACTAGACTGTTCTTTATCTACTCAGTTTGTTGTTTGTCACCTTCGCTGTTCTCAGTTCAGGTTGGAGCAGGCTGTCGACTCACAGTGAGGTGAGTCAAACATGTAAACTGCCACGCTGTAAACAACCCCTCTGCATTTCACTTCCACCTTCAACACGCAGGCGTCGAGGCATATTTCGAGCTGACAGGTGTAGGGAGACATTTCTGAGATGTTTCAGGTGGGTTAGGGTTAGGGTTAGCTTAACTTACACTTCACAAAATAAAAATAAAAAAGCCATAAACTCTTTATTATTGTCTTACTAACATTTAAAATTGTAGACCTGATGGCTCATTAATGAATGACAAGCCAATAAGAGATTATTAATTGATCATCAACATACCTAAAAATCATCGTATTAATGGTTGATAATATATATTTTATAATCAAACATTTGTAAATTATGTATTTACTTTTAATTATGTCAATATTAATCCCAGTATAAAGGATACTGTTACCTTAGATACTGACCAGCCCAGCATGATATCAAGGTGATGTGGCTACCAAGCAAGAGACCACTGTTCAAGACTGTGTTTCACTGATTGTAAAAATGAAGCCACTTGATACGTCGGGAAACAAAAGTAGCCAAAAAGTAGTAGCCAAAAACATACTATTTTCCTAACACTAACCATGTGGACAGTGACGGACTCAGGATGATTAAGGGGCAGAGTAGAAAAAAATATAAAAGGGCACCAGCTGCACCAGCATACAGAGAGTCGTTATATATTTATGGTGACGAGAAGGCACTTACCACATTTTGTCCACTAGAAGGGCACCTTGGAGGGCAATTTATCATATTAATTTACCATAGGGGCCTCCGAGAGGGAACTCTTGTGGTGTTATTTTCAAACATGGGGGCACCAGGGAGGGTGAGCGCCCCCCCTGCAGCCCTCTGGGTCCATCAGTGAATGTGGGTATTGTGCCTACATCTAACCAGACCACAAGCACATTCTGGCAACATAAGATTGAACGCTTATCCTCGAGAACGACGTTTGGCCATTGGGCTTATATCATTTTGACCGTATGTTAGAATAATCCAGCCTATCCAACCAGCATCTGAGTTTTAAATGGCGAGGAACCGACTTGGTTTCAGGATCTAGCTGACAGAATGACTTTCACGTTCCCGAAAGGACATCGCAGTATCAGACACCTCGCTGCAAGCTTGAGCCTTGTGCCAGTCTGAAGCCATTAACACCAACTTAAAAGGCAATGTAATATGAAATATGACGATGGTACAGCGCACAAATGAGGCGGAACAATTAGCGAGTCACCCCCGGACATTCTAATTGAACAATTACAGAGATGAGGAGGACCTATTCAGTCATTTCTCCTTCTCTATGGATATCACTCCACTCCCTGCTGTTTTCCCACCACTAATGCCGGCCAAACATATTTTGTGTATGCTGACAGAAATGCACAGCACGCACGGGCCTCTTCACAGGAGCCAAAGCCCCTGAGGAATTAAAATGGCCTCTGGGGTGTGTGTGTGTGTGTTCCCGTGTTATGTGTCTCACTGCATCTCTCTGTCTCTGCAGCTCCGGTGGTGAGTCTAAGTTGCCTGTCAGGCCTTATGTATCACCCACTCGTCTGAGGAATGAAGCCATGAGAGCACAGACACTTTACTTGTGACACACGGCGGCTGTGACAGAGAGAGGCCTTCTGCGGGTTCAGACTGACAGCAGGGAGGATTCTGCCTTTGTTTGTGTTTACCACAGAGAAGTCAGCAGAGGTAACCTTTCTGTAGTCTCTTCATACCCCTCCCATCATCCCTCTGTTCCTCACCCCTACCTCTCTCATCAGGCATCTCAGGGGAGGGAGGCCTGGGAAACTATGACTTCACTGTTTTTTATGGCACAGAGATCCATTGTGAGATCTTTTTACGAGTTCCTTCTATAGAATAAGAGTGGGAGCTGTGAAAAAATACCATACTGGGCCTAAATGATGATAAATTATATGTGTAGAGGCATTCACATAGTTTAAGGCACCTAGAACCCTTCCAGTGAATCTATAAATCACTGGAACAGCAACAAATTTTATCGTTTTTGGGAAGATATTTTTCTAATCATAGTGAATTTCTCACACAGATCAGAAATCTCATTGGAAAGTGAAGGAAAACTTGGGAGTGACTTGCAAGAGAGGTCACCAGAAAACCAGAACCAGGCTTCAGATTACCTACCTGTATGGACTTTCAAGCAAAAGTGGCATATAGGCCCATTAATACACTGCTACACGCATAAATGACAGTTTATACAGCATGCTGAGTATAAAACGCATGAGTGAGACTTGATGTGAATGTGATCATGGGAAAGAAGACAGCAGATAAGACTTAAAGGCTGCCTCCTCCTAATACTTTCCTTCTTCTTCACCCAAAGGAAGCCTCGCCTCACTCATAACTGCATCTCTTTTTAATCTAAAAGATATCCGCCCTGTGGGAATCTTCAGATAGGCAGCACGATGCAGCTGCCTTCTAAATAGAAATGAAATGTAACATAATATTCATAATTGTGTTTTCATCAGTGTATAATCACCTGAAACTAAGAATCATCTTGTTTTCATTACCTTAGAATGAGCCTTTTTAATGGACAGAGGGAGCAGGTCCCATGGATCCAACAGGGGGAATCTGGATGCAGCATCTGAGGCAGGAGCTTGGTTCGTTGCTATGAAAGCTGCTCAGTGGCGCATGAAGACGACACTTCCCAGGTTTAGAATTACTCTGATCTTCCTCAATGTGTTGCCTATAGAGAGTGCACACGAGAGACTTCGGCGGCCAGCTTCCAGTGTAGCCTCCGCTAACTTGAGTAGGGATGAAATGACTTCATTGTGCAGCTCTGCTAGGTTTTCCAAATGTTATTGGAGGAAATGGATCAGATTCTGATAGCGAAACCATTCGCTCGCTCCGTGGGAGTTGTGACGTTGAAAAGTATTTATCCACCATTTTACACCCGCTCCTTTCCATGGACAGAGGCATGCCCAGGTAGCCGAGCTATCACGCGATGTAGGCCTGGTCACTTTTCACATCCTGCAGTTTTAGTGGTACCTGAGTGATATTTCAGCCATGTAAAAACTCGTACTGCTCCACAACTGCTTCTTTCACAATGTTAGCTGATGGGGAAAGGGTCTTTTTTGGCCTTAGCTGTAATTACATGGTTTCGTCTCTGGCTTCAAAGCTTCGTGCTCATTTTGAGGTAGATGCCACAAAATCCTATGCACTGGCTCTTTAAATACAGCACACTTCTATGGTATAAAGGGACCAAACGCCTTCACCTAAGTATAAAAAAGGTTAGTGTGTGCACAATTCTTTCTTTATTGCTTCAGATTTGAGTTGCAGTTTCATCACGTTTACAGTGTCTCACGTAATTCAAGCTTATCAGTGAGGAAACCTCAGCAAATTTCTAGCATTGACAATATCAGTATATGCAGCATACATCAAATACATGTGTGCTGTATATTCTAGGGAAGGGTGTAGATTTTGACCTGCAAATACAAGGTAGTCAAGAACAAGCTGCCTTAAAGTCAGTCAGTTGCAGGCAGCTCTATAATCTATGACATCACAATCTGCAAAAGTTCTTCCAATTCCTGAGATCATTTAGAAGTTAAATGTAACCAAGGAGGTAGAAAATACAATAAATAGCAGAGTTTTAGTTCTGGATTAAAGGCTACAGAGAACTAACTAGCAGAGCTGATTGTAATGCAAGACAGTGATTTCAAACCACTGACAACCTCCACCGTGCACTTTGATAAGCAAGCTTTGATGCTGACTTACGCTGTCATCAATCAATCAGTCACCGTGCACTACCGAGAACGGGATGTCTCTTTGATACGCTCTGTATTTTCTTCCCTAAGAAGTCGGCTCATATATCTGTAAACGTCACTTTTATTCTAACAAGTAATACCACACCGAGAGGAGGATCTGAGGAATAATCCCAGCGAGGGTCTTCTCAGCACCGGGAGAAAATCCCACGGGGTTTATCATACCTGACTGCTGCTGAGGCGCTTGTGTTTTCTCCACATTGCATGTTACTGCAGCCGAGTTACATGCGAGGATAGAAGCTTCTCACCAGGTTCACCTAAGTTACACTCAGATCAAACAGGACTGTGGTTGTGCCCGCTTTAACTTCTCACAATGCAGCAAACCTGTGGTTGCATCATTTATTTATTAATTTCTGATTTTTTTTTACTTCTTTTCCCTTTTCAATGCATATTTTCTTTGCAGAGAAAATAAATTCATACATTATGTGAGAAAGTCGCCTTTGTCAATGTGTTTATAAGATCATTAATTTGGCAAAGGATTTGCCTGACTGTACTTTGTGCAACGCTGGCCATCTGTTGTTCAGCACTTCTCGTTCCCTAACATGAACACACGCCCACTTGTCTTTCAGACTTCACACTTACTAATCAGTTGGAAGGACAACAAAAACAACATTTTAGAAAAACAACAAAACCTGTTCAATAAAGATACTGTGAGTAGTGTGGGAGAGACATGAAACAAGCTGTGATGAGGGACTTCAAAGGAAGTCCTCCAGATAAATTATTTAAATGATTGTTTTCTTGGAATCATAATTGAAGTCTTTACAGACAAATTAACCAGCGGGAATAAGAAAAATAAACATAAATCCACAGGTGTTTTCTACAAGATAGAGAGTTATCACATGAAGTGAAAGCACTTACTTCCACTCCCTAGAGGTTCATTAATCACACAAGCAGATGTGACACAGAGGAGGAGACAGTTATTCTTATCACCGCTCTCTGCATAAACTCCATTAATCACAAACGATGAATGTGAAAGGAGATTAGTGGCCAAAAATCTAGCTGCACGTTGTCTCCATGAGTAACGTGTGTGATATGTGATTGATTGAACTGACTGTTCATCTCATTCAGCTTGTTGCTGATGACAAAGACAAATATCAGGAAACTTTTTGTTTTTGTTGTCATTTGTTAAACCCAATGTCAGTGCAATTACAGCCACTTGTGTGAACAAGAAAGCCTAATTACAGCCAGGAATGTAAGGAAAAAGATGATTTAATCTCACTTCATCCGATACTGGTGGGGGGTTTACAGGTGTTCGACAGACATAATGCCCTATTTTTCACATTCTGTCTCTTTTTCGTTTGTTGTCTACATGAAAGGCGAATGCTTCTGATTACAGTCCTCCCTCTCAGTCCAAAAGATGATATCACGGCGCCCTCTGCTGATCACTTCATCTATGTTTGTAAAATGTACCCGGAAGTAGAAGCCAGGGAGGATGAATGAAAAAACAAATGATCAAGATGAATCCAACCTGCGCCAACTTTATTTCCTGTTTGGGCTTCTGGATTTCAAAATAGAATCAGCGTGAAGTAGTCTCAACATTAAATTTAAACACAATGCAAAACTGAATGAATGTAAAGAATTCGGGACAGAGAGTTTTGGAAAAAAAAAAAAAAAAAAACAACGTAATTGATCATTTGCTGTTTTGTTTGTCATGCTAGTCGTATTTAATACAAATGTAAACATTTTGGAGCATACTTTTACTAAAAGTGCACAATTCAGTTTCTGGAAAATTTCAAACAAGGAAAGTTAATATTCACAAGATCAATAAAGTAATATTACAAACTCAGAAAAGGTAACTTGGTATATTTATATATGAACAAGCCGTCCTCAAGGAAAATATGGTCCCAAGAACATAGTTTGAAGTCAGAAAGGTGGCTACTTAGGAGTAGAACAGTATTAAAATTGTGTCGTCCTTAGAAGACAGTTTGTTTATTCAGTATATTTAGTCATTAAATTAAAACGCAAAGTTTTTTTCACTTCTCTTAAGATTTCCTTTTCAAAACTACATCATGCACCTTTAAGGTTAGGTACACGCTTGAGTCTTAAAATTTGTGGGTCCTGTCTACAACAAGGTTGCACTGTAGACATCTGTATTTAACTGGAACCAAAGAAAGAAAGAAAGAAAGAAAGAAAGACGATGTAAATTTGCATGAATGTGGTTCAGCAATCTGGTTACTGGCATAAGAAGTACAAACAAGTAATAATTTAACAGTGAATAATAATTAAGTAATAATAATTGCACAGAGATTTACAACTGCATACACGCTGCACCCTTTTTTTTAGCGACGCTTTATTCTGAAGGATTGTGTCCGGAAGTGTCGCTGCTGAGCGGAAGCAGCATGATGTCGCCTCGTGTTTGACAGGTCGGTCTGACTGCAGTTAGCAACTTTAACACAACTGACCGTCACAAGCTTCTACTGTTCCACCGGTGGGCTCAACACAGAAACACACTTCATAATGTGGCAGCTTGTTAAGATAAATGCCATGTTTACTGTTTACGTTACTTTCTTTTTTCATTCGTAATAACTTTTTTAGCTATCCTTAAAGCTAACGTTAGCCGGCTAAGTTCACTAGTAAACGTTACCTCTCCAGTCATAACGTTTACGTCTGTTCACGTTGTTCAAATACACTGGTGCTATCCTGCTAGCTTATGACGACACGATAATGCTCGCATGTTCTTTTTAAAGCGGGTTGTTCCCTTATAAATAACTATCTTTAGATAAATATGGCAAAACAAGCAGCACTGACAGTGTGAATGTGTCTCTCTGCAGGTCTTACATGTGAGCCACTGAGCTTGGCACCAGCTGGGACACATTCCATCCTCTCATAGTACACAAATCCAGCATGTCCTCCCAGGAAGACGGGGCTGCGGAGCCAGGCCCTGATACAGTGGGACCATCCAGCTCCTCTTCCTCCACTGACAATGATGCCAACTCTGGGGACATCATCTCTGTCACCATTGGAGCCACCGTGCCCACAGGGTTTGAGCACACTGCTGCAGAGGAGGTCAAGGAGAAGATTGGGGTTGATGCACGTATCAGCAAAGATCGAGGTCGCATATACTTTCCAATAACCACTGACAAGCTTTTCCAGGTACGAAACATGGAGTTAACGCATGCCTTGTTCTTCCAAGGTGTTTCCTCGCTGTCAAATGTACTGATAAAGCTGGAAATGTCTTCATCTGACTGTCTTTCTGTCTTGTTCATTGATTTCCTCACTGTAGGTCCATCTTCTGAGGTCTGTGGACAACCTGTTTGTTGTGGTTGAGGAGTATGATAATTACCAGTTCAAAGAATCAAAGGTAATTTACTGCCAGCTTTCTACTGTTGTAGCTGATGCTGAGTGTGTCATCGTCAGGATAATAGACACTGTGCTTTTTACAGGAAGAGACGTTGATGGAGATGCAGCAGCTTGCCTCCAAACTCCCCTGGACTAACGCTTTAGAGGTTTGGAAACTAAATCGTAGCTTTAAAAAGAGGAAAGGTTATCGGAAAGGAGGAAATGGCACCAAAGGGAAACCCAAGAGTGAGGCTGCTGATGCAACTGTGGCTGACACTGAGCAGCAAGAGCTACCTCAAGCGACATCTACCGCTGAAAACCAGACGGAGGAGAGCGTGCCCGAAGCCGAGTCCGAAACGCAGGACTCGGTGGAGGCAGCACCCGGGGCCAAATTGATCAAGTTTCGTGTGACGTGCAACAGGGCCGGCGACAAACACAGCTTTTCCTCTAATGAGGCAGCCAGAGACTTTGGTGGAGCCGTGCAAGAATTCTTCCAGTGGAAAGCCGACATGACAAAGTTTGACATAGAGGTAGGCGTTCTTGTACAGACTGGACTGACGCAAAGTGAATACCAGCACACCAGCCAAACAAAACTCTGGCTGTGCAGATAAATCTGCAAGGCGTAGCCTAATGTTTAGTTTAAGGAGGCACAAAATAACAAATAACAAACCAGTTGAAAAGTGTTTTTGTATTGTGCGTAGATAAGCAGTTGACATGATTTGACAAGTTGGGAAATCCTGGAAACTATGTGTTTGTTCCCTAAATAGTTTTGAAAGGTTTTAAAAACAGTGACAGTGATCTGTGTCCAAATCTCTTCAAGGATTTTGCTGCTTGTTGCAGTTGAAGCAGGTTTGTGCAATATAACTACTAAAACTGTACTGTAGCTGACATTTAGATGTGCTCACACATTTCTGTCACAAAAGAAAAAACATAACAATATTAGGCCTGGAATAAATATTTGTCATTAATTATCAACCTGCAGATTTGTTTTCAATCAGTGAGCCTTTATGAAATGTCAAAAATTTTAATTGTAAGTCACAAGTTGAGTGGGAACGGGAATTTTTACGTTTTAATTTTCCTTTTAAAAATGATGATGGTGGTGTTTACTGATGTCTCTACCAGGGTTGCAACAGTATGAGACTTTCATGATACGATAACCCATGACTGGAAAACATCACAGTTTGACAGTGACCCTTAAAGGAAAGAAAACCAAGTTTATTTACGTATTTAATATTTGATATAAAACACTGTTCTCTTGGGGAGTGACAGAAAACATTTAATAGGATTGCGTAATTGGGTGTATTCTGGTAAAGTTACAGAAAAAAATATGTAATTAGTTCACAGATACATTCACTAAAAAAGAGGATTACTAACAGGATTACAGGATTTTAGAGTAAAAAATGATATACTAGTCTGTAACCATACATACTCTCACACAAGAGTCTCACACTCTGGTCTTAAGTGATAGTTCACTTTGCCATATTGCAATTTCAATAATATTGGAATTTATTGCCCAGCCCTAACAATGAACAGTAGCCATTACAGGTCTTCAGAGCTGCTCCAAAGGTCCAAAACCAAAATCACAAAAAAGCAGCCAATCCTAACATTTAAGAAGCGGATAATGTTTGGCATTGCTGCTTGAAAATGAAACAATTAATCCAAATTAAAATGGTTTACGATAAACGTTTTCAGCTCTAGAAAATATAAAACATGTTCTTGATGATATTGATAATAGATTTGTAATGATAAACTGTCTGCGCCTTTGCTTTAGGTGTTACTAAACATCCACAATGTCGAGGTCGTGATCGGCATCGCACTCACAGAGGAGAGTCTTCACAGGAGAAACATCAGTCACTTTGGACCCACTACTCTGCGGTCGACTTTGTGCTATGGCATGCTCAGGTAATAACACTATTTTCACCTGTAGACTTCACACTAAGTCCTAGTTATATTTCTTACTCCTGTGTGGCCATAAGGATCCAAATGAGGTAAATTGTGTCATCTTCTCTGTAGTCAGATTGGATGTATGTGCATCCAAGTCTGTCATTCTGTTTGCCTCTTTTCAATTGGGTCAGTCATATTATATAAATACAGACACAACTGAGCTACAGAATTTGTATAAACATTTACAGTTTTGACAGTATTTGTATTTAATTCCATTTTTCTAATTTGCTAAATGAGTTTCATTTGTAAAGTGATGACAGTTTTGTTAATAGTCATCATGACACATGCAGTGACAGTTGCAATTACCTCAGAGAGCTACCAAAGTCATAGAGGAAGAGGAAGAGTTGCTGACTAAAATACTCCCTGGCTGTAATTTCAGACTTAAACCTAGCAGCAGATGAAGTCGTTTGTCTACACCCACATTTCAACAGGTGAAAAGAAGGTGTAAACAGACGAGGACAAGACACACACTTGTCTTGCAGAGAACTTCTGTCTGGGAAGTGTCAACGAGAAGAAAGATATCATTATGTTTATACTTGGTGGGGCTGAACAGCGATCACTCATCTGAAATTAGTCATGACAAAGTTGACGATGAGACAGGCCTGCATGTTCTGACTGATCACATGCGCATTCAGAACTTTCACATCAGCCAAGAAAAACTCTTCTTTGTTTTCATAAAGATGCAAGTCAGTGTCGATTTTGAGGCATCATAAAATGGATCACGTTTTCCATGAAGATCACATAAAGCACATAAATTAAGACCAAGTGACAAGTTCCAAAACAGTTTTAAAAGTATACAGATACCTAAATGATCAGGGTTAAAATGAAAAGGTTGTTAAACTACAGAAGAAAAGGTTTTCTAACAGATTAAATTCAGTTTTGCTATTTTCTTCCTCTCTTCTTACTTTTTGTCCTTTGTCATCGTCAGTATTTTAGTGAAAGTACATGCCAGATGTATGGATGACAGGACTGTGTTGAAATCCACATTACAGGTAGAAATATCACTGTGGTAGAGTTGGAGACAATGGTGGGCAGGGTTCATCCACCTATTTTGAAGCCCTCAAATGCCCTTAGTAATTTCAGGCATCGTCGACAATGGTTTGTACAACAGAGGCGGTTAGCCTAAATACTTAAGAGTGATTACTTTAATAGTAAGTTCTACAGTACAGTGCTATTAAAGTACGGTACTCTCTGTCCTGAGTTGGAAATGTCATCTCAGTTGTAGTGAAATACAAAGCGCTGTTATCAGGCCACACCGTCCTAAATTATTGTTTATTCACAGGTTAATTAAGTGTGTGATCCAAAACAAACCGTAATATTTATATGAGTCATGTGTCACGTGTTTCTTTGCACGTAACTGGTGCACATTCCAAAATGATAAGATCTGCGCAAAAGATGTACAAACCATAACAATGTGATGCAGTGTGGTGCCAACGTTAGCACTATAAATAAGACATGGATGCAATTCAAGTATTTGACATTTAGAGATTTTCTCTGCTTCAGTTTAAGGTGATTGATTGGCAAACAATTGAAATGAAATGCGTCAGACAACAATGATGTTGAAGGAGGAAATGTGAAGCCCTTAAGTGACTGAACGTGTTGTCTTAATGCGCATCCTGGTGTCAGTGGTAGAATGTGGATGGTGTTGATGACCATTTTTACCTCAGTTTGAAAATTTTAATCAGAAATGATCAAAACAACTCAGTCAAGTAAAATCAGTCCAGAAATATTATAGTTTAATGACAGTAGGACTGAACAGGAAAAATCCACGTGCTATGTGAATCTGCAGGGGAAATTTTCAAATTGATCAGTATCTAGGCTACATTTTTGGAGAAATAGTCGTTTGGCTGCAGAGTTTAGTTTGGGAAAGACACGTAAAGCAAAGTTGGCTGATGATTTATGTTGACATTTGTAAAATTAGTTCATATGATGACAGGATTTTTTGGAAAACTGGTGATAGTCCTTTTGATGCCCATTTTATTCATTGCAGTCCAATTTAACTTTGGTATCTTTAGTACTATTTTATCTAATTTCAGTAGATTTTGTAATTACTGCATTTATCGTATACTCTGCACTTTGGTTGTTCTGCACAAGGGCAATGGAGACTTCATTCTTGAATCTTGAATCAAGCCTAATCCAGTGTCAAATTAAACATATTTACATCAGCTGAAAATTATTATACTCACTCACAGATACTAGGAGTCTGAATACACCTGATTTTCTCCTCAAGATATTCTCTGACAAATTAAAGAAAATGTTGAAGAATGCTCGACATGTTAAAGAAAGTGCCTATCATGTTGTAATGGTGCTATCTTCATACTCTTTTGTCTGTTGACAGGCTGTGCAAACCTCAGCCATCAGATATAATTCTTGATCCAATGTGCGGGACTGGAGCTATACCACTGGAGGTGAGACATAACGACAGTATTCTTGTAATATGTTTGCAGGTTTTTGCCAAGTTGAAGACAAACCTAAAATGAAATGAAATGTATATGAAAACCTTCTCGGTTTGTGTTACCTCATGATCACACACTACACATCATTACACAACACGCCACTGAGCTGCTCCCACGAATGAAGGCTTCCAATGAACTGCATCAAGTTCACTTCTTGAGCAAAGTGTCAGATGACGAGAAAGTACTGATAGATGGTTCCTCCTCATTGTAGTGAGTTTATAGTGAGCTTGACTTAATTATGTATTGTTTGTTTGTTTAAAGAAAATGGAGGCTTACTCATCAAAAGTCTTATTTATCTGTTTGGATCAAACATTTGGTCATGTCTGGCTGCTTCTTTACATGATCAGAAAGCAATAACATTTACAGAGCCAGCATGTGGTTGAAGCAGCAGCTTTATTTTGTTTTTGTTTTTAGACTATAACTGATCTCTGGTACGTTTTCATCCATTCTGCACCCCGTCTGATCTGACTGCTACATTGAACACATAAACCTGAATACTGGACATCATCAAATGTGATTTACTGAGTGCTGTTAGGGAAGCCGAGTTATTCAGTGGTAGGAGGGCATTCAATAACAGTAAAACCGCAGACCACTAATCGTGTAATGTTTTTCTTCTCCAGGGGGCCATTGAGTTTAACAGCTCATTCTACATCGCCGGTGACAACTATGACATGGCGGTTAACCGCACAGTCAATAATATCTGTCACATCCAAAAACGGAGGGCAGACAAGGGCAGGTAAAAGAGTGGTCATGCCATAAGGAGGTAATGTTAATGTGCACTTTTGTTGATTGGTGATCATCGTAATGACTTCCTTTCAAACAGCATAACTGGACTGCCCATTGACACAGTGCGTTGGGATTTGTGCAGTCTACCAATGAGGACCAGCTCTGTTGACATAATCATCACTGACATGCCCTTTGGAAAGAGGTAACATAACAATAGTGCCGTACAGTACGTTTGATTAAATAATATATAGGAATTATGCCAAATAAGCCGATGTTTTGATTCCTAAAAGAGTGGATTTATCTTCTAACATTTAATCTTTCCTTTGTTTTCATCCAGAATGGGCTCGAGGAAGAAGAACTGGGACCTTTACCCCTCCTGCTTGCGAGAAATGGCCCGTGTGTGCAGACCGGGATCAGGAAAGGCTGTCTTGTTGACACAGGACAAAAAATGTTTTTCCAAGGTAACGGTATCGATAAGATAAGGGGGGTTTTAGTTAAAATCGTTACAGAATCTTTCCACGGAAATGAGCCTCCCTTACATGAGAACTTTCAAATAATTTGCAAATGCAAGTTCCTTCCTGTCATACGGTTAATCCAAATGTTAAACCTGACTCACACTTTTCCACATATGCCTGTAAGGGATATGACAACTCCAAAATTTTATGACAAGTTTTATGTAATTTTACCCTCGGGTGATCAAAACGGTATTTCTGAATCTGAGTATTGATCATGGGAGACAGCACAGACATGTATAAGTGACTGCATCAACAAACCAGGGGGCTGAAGTCTTAATGATGTCACTAGCTGCATTTTTTAATATAAGGCAGAAATAAAAATGTATACAATTTCTCGAGTCCTGCATCATGCAGCTGTTTTTAATTAATGTCAAGTCACACTCCTGATAGGCGCTGCAGCAAATAAAGTAAATATAGATATGTGGCAAGGTGAAAATAATAACCATCGTGGTGAAAAAGATTGTTTTATTCACACTGGGCTGGGAACGGGCAAATGCATGTGCTCAGCAAATCATCGTTGTAATAATTATTAGCGAGCATCACAGGCCTGCTGGACCTGTGATGGCATGACGTAGGTGTGCGTTCCAAGAAAAGTAAGACAATACGCAAGATAGGTTCCATGATCCACCCAAAGACAATTGTACTTGTTTGTGTCTCCTCCCTTTTAAATCAGTTGTTCTGCTTTTTCCACAACTATGTCAGCTTAAGATGGAGGTGTGTCAGGATTTAACTAAATAGTGCACTGTGTGTACAAGTATACAAGCTGTTGCCATGGAAGCCGATCTAAAAATAACGCATGAAGTGAAGTTGACTTGTGGCTGTTTCTCTGCAATAATCCACTTGTCTTTTTGATAACAAATCAGCTTTCAGGGTTTTGTTTTGCTTTATTGTAGTTTGACACTACCACGATACCATTTTGCCAATGTTATAGTAGAAATGCATTTCAGTCATAGGCAACACTTCCTGAGAATACCCTGAACTCCACGGTTTGCAGGCAGTTCCAACAGAAGTTGCGTCACCATTTAGTCTTAGTAATCTAGCTTGAAGCACAGCTGTAGTAATGGTTACCTGCACTTTGACGTGCTGTACTTTTTCCCTGACTACAGTTGATAGAAAAACTGTTGACTTGAATGACAGTTCATGTGAGAGTCATTTCATTCACTTTATTTGATTTTGATTTCTCTTTTTCAATTCAAAGAGGCTTTATTGGCATGAAAATCATGTAAAAAAAAAACTAAATTGCCAAAGCATAAAATTACAATTTGTCCTAATTTTGGGACAGTATGCAATAACAATAACATCATATTTATGTAATGTAATAGTGTAATCGTGCGCTATCTTGGCCAGGTCTTCCTTTAAAAAAGAAAGATTTTAATCTCAGTGGACTTTCTTTAAATAAAGGTTCAGTAAATAAATAAATACACAGCCATACAAACCTCAGAAAACGTGCTATGCTACAACAAACTACGAGTTCTACTGCAGTTTTGCATGTGTTTTGTCCATGTATTGTTGCCGTACCCTTGCTGTCTAGGATGGTGGACCCACATGGGCTACTCACATTGGGTAGTGACAATGTTCCCTGTCTTTGCTTCGCATATTAGCATGCTGTCATTTGTAGATAAAGTACTGCTGAGGCTGATATGGTAATAAGAAAAATATTCTTGTGATCACATGTGGACCAACTTGCAAAGATGTCATCTGAGATTTTTAAGACAGGTGTATTGATTTTGTCTCAACATGGGAAATCAACTAGATACAAACATGTATTTTCTCCAACTCCCCCACATGCTTTACAACGGTGTAATTCTGAAACTGACTTGTGACGAGGAAATCTTGTGGTGCTATGAAAATGTTTGACCTCAGAAAAAGTTCAGAGGTCTCACAAGTCAT
Source organism: Diplodus sargus (assembly GCA_903131615.1). Taxonomy (NCBI): domain Eukaryota; kingdom Metazoa; phylum Chordata; class Actinopteri; order Spariformes; family Sparidae; genus Diplodus; species Diplodus sargus. The sequence goes on from CAEMYA010000071.1 coordinate 1,957,955, forward strand.
ACTTAGTTGTTTACTTAGTGGTGTATGGGATTTCCCAAATGTGTTAATATTCTAATATATTAATATATGTGTTATATTCTATTGTAAACTGTAAAAAGTAATTCTTGTTGGTTGTATTTCCGGTTCTACACTCCCATCAGGTTTGATCATGTTTGAATGCCAGAAGGGTTTTTTTATGTTTATGGGGCCCTCCACCATGTTTAAACAACCTAATGTGTTTTTTCTGCTTTTAAAAGCTTGCGTGTCCTAAAAGAAAATCTGTGAATAATCCATCTACCCATGCAGGTTGATCTCTGCGTCATGGAAAAGGAATTTTAACAGCTGTATTTGTCTTAAGAAAGGTTGTTTTACACAAAACAAACGTCTCATTTGTTAGTTTGCCCTCACGAGATTTATGTCGTCTCCAGGCTATCTCCAGGATGGGAGGCCTCTGGAGGAAGCTCCACACTGTTTGGGTCAACGTCGGGGGTTTACATGCTGGAGTCTACCTTCTCAAGAGGACCGAGGCCGTGTTTGGCCAAACTCCGGAGGACGTTTATGAATCACGAGAAGCGGTCAGCGCGCGGGGGGACGACAAGGCCGATAAGGAGATCCCCTGAGTCACATCCTGCGTTTAAGTGCAGAATTTATATTTGAGGCCATGTAGGAAAAACATTATTTATATTCACTTACATCAGGTTATCTGCTCGAGTGTGCCAAGCAGCTTTGGTTTATGTATTGTTTTTATTTCTCATTTTGTTAAATGTGATAACTGGAATAAGAAAAAGCTACTCTCATGTTGAGTAACAGTTCAGTGGCTCTCACACTCTGTTTGATGCTTCACTTGTCAGATTGCTGTTCAGAATCTGCTGATGGTTATTTCATTGCAAAACTCCACTCCGGAAACTAGATATTGTGAATTGTTCTGATTAATAAAGATTCAAACAAACTGTCAGTTCATGTGTTGCCTTTCACGGAGTAATTACTACCCTTAGTCAACAGGAAAGCTATGTTAAAAAATGTTTTAGAAAATTTAGACAAATGTTTTTTTATATTTATGTCAAAACAAACGTAAATGTAAAGATACACATAACTACCAGCTCCCAAAAAAGTCCCCAGAAGTCGTACTTGAGTAAAAGTAAACATATCTCTGTAAGATGTTACTCCTGGTTAAAGTAAATACCAATAGTACATAAGTAAAAGTCTGATGGTATCTGACATTCGATGTACATGTTCGAATTATAAATACATTTAACATAAAGTTGCATCCATGGAAATGGATCTGATTCTATTTTATTTTAAGAAAATACTTAAAGGGACATTGTATTTTTTGGTAAGAAAGGCAAACCCAGATATGATATTCAGGATATCAATGATAATGGTAATGATACACACTCAGAAATATATTTATTTTCAATTACTGAATAAAACAAGCTGTTCTCAGAGGAAAATAAGGTCCCCAGTATGCTGTTTGAAGCTAGAGAGGTGGCAGGGTCCGCCACATATAAACAAAGTCAAACAGTATGAAACTGGGTAGTACTTTACGGTCTGTTTCAGACATTTCGCCAAGCATGCATAATCGTTTATCTTGTAAACGTGTATATTAACAGATATTCTCTTTGCATTTCATCCATTAAATATTATGTAATTATTTAGTTCTATTCCATATAAACGTGTGAACTTCTCTGATGAGTCCTTTCTCCCTCTGATGCTCCAGGACGTGCAGGTCTGAGCACACAAGAGGTGGAGACACATGAGGCTGATATCAGCAGATATGAGGTAAAAATGAAAAGTTGTGAGTGTGTGTGTCTGTGTCTGTGTCTGTGAGTCAGGGTGAGTGACGGTAACAGAGCGGTGCGTGCGTGAACACTTACATGTAGGATTACTTCCCTCATCCTCTGAATGAAGTCATGCTAAACCCCCAAAACATTCATGGGACATTCCCAAACAGGGAAGAGTGATTTGGCAGCGTGCCATCACAACTGCGCGCCCAGCAGGAGACGACGAGCAGAGACGCGCGCAGTCGCCTCGTTTGGTCGATTTAATACCGATTTGATTCGGGTTCTGATAGCGGGAGTGAACTGCGGGTGACGAGGGAGAGTGTGTCTATTTTTAAATTGAGTTTTGAACACGGTGGTTGCGATCATTTTTTTTTCATAAAGTCAGATATAAGATATACTTTCCCCAACAAAAAATGTGTTCAACTACAATAATATCTCTATTCAGTTCTAGGAAAGCACCTCCCCAACCACCGCACTGATGGGAATATAATTCTTGTTTTTATTTCCTTGGTGTCGATCCAAGTCACTAGGTCACAGTGTGGTTATGATTGAACGTGGTGATGGCCTGTCTGTCTATGATGTGGCCTGTGACGTAACCGTGGGTGAGGAGATCTGTTAAAAGCCACGTGAGGACGGAGGTGTCTCCATTGACTCTTGAGGAACCGAGAAGTAAACACACACCACACACACACACACGCGCGAGAGATGATCTGGACCGTTTTCCTGCTCGTCCAAGCTGTCCTGCTTTATTTCATCCTCACGCACAGATCGAGGTAAGTTACTATTGATCAGTTATTTATTCAATATCCTTCAGATCGATACAATATTATCTGCTGACATTTTTGGACATCAGAGCATTATTTCATTGTAATATCTGTTTGTTTTTTTCACATCACTTGTAGCTTATTTTAAGGAATCAATAAAAATAACTTTGTGTTAATGATTAATGATAATAATAATAATAATAATTAAAAGGGTCACCACGCGTCTATTGTTAGTTTAGTGGGTTGTTCCTACTCTGAGGAATGTGGCTGAACCACTCCAGTGTTTAAGAAGTCTACCTTTTGTGTTTTCCTTTCAGGCGGTTTGAAATCACAAAAACAAATCCGTGATGCAATGATGATGTTTTCTTACTAATCCCTGTTATAGTTCTGTTGACCTTTACCTTCTATATCCCTAATTCCAGGATTAAAAAAAAAAAAGGCTAGCCATACAAACACAGATTTCACAGTGTTGCACGTAGCTGGAAGACCAAATCCCTCATGTCAGTGGAATAAAGTGCTAAACAGACATGGAGCAGCTTTTGAAAAGACAGGAACGTTAAAGATCTGCGTCCTCTCTCTCTTTTTCGTGACCGTTTCTGTAGATCGAAGACTGATCCCCCTCTGGACAAAGGAGTGATCCCCTGGTTAGGCCACGCACTTGAGTTTGGAAAGGATGCTTCCAAGTTCTTGAATCGAATGAAGCTGAAACATGGCGACATTTTCACAGTGAGTAGAGGAAAACAGATAATGTGATCATGTGCATCTCTGTGTACTTCAGTGTTAAGTTTCTTTGAGGGCCTCCAGTGTAGAAGTTGGGTTTCAACGTCTTTAAACAGCTCAGAAATAAAAATAAAAAAAATAATGATAATGATCATTTAAAAACGAATTTATGATTAGAACAGAATAGATTAGATGTTTATGTCATTGGCAGCTCTTAGTTTGACAAGTAAATATCCAATATAATTATTTATAACTGGACAAACTCCCTCTGCTGAAGAAGACTGTTTGTCAACTGCAACTTCCAAAGTCAAGCATGAACTCAGATAAGATTTGTCATTATTATGTCTATCATTATAGCGCAATGTAACACAGGATGATACTGGATACTGAATCTGATGCCACATTTTAAAAAACGATCGCAACAGAGGAAGTGTGACTAAATGTTTTCACTTCACGAAATCAAATCTGGAGGGGGCGAACAGTGATACAACCTCTTGTAATGTTGTCATGAGTTTTGTATCAGATTTCAGTAAACACTTCACTTCCTCCGGAATCTAATGAAGGAGGCATCAATTCGATCAGCTTAAAACTTGAAGACAGTGAATATTGGCGTATAGAATTGTGCACGTGAAAGCATGTTTTTACTGTGCTCGCTGCATCGTATAAAAACTGCTGAACACTCTTAATGCATCTAAAAAGAACACACTGCCTCATCCCTGCACGTCTCTCTCACACATTGCCACCTTTGCTCTGACTGCGCGCAGGTGCGTGCTGCCGGCCGTTACGTGACGGTGCTGCTGGATCCACACTCCTACGACACGGTCATCAACGACTCGGACTCCCTGGACTTCACCCGCTACGCGCAGGTGCTCATGGAGAGGATCTTCAACCTGCGGCTCCCACATGACCAGCCGGCGAAAGCAAAAGCAATGATGATAAAGTAAACAGCTAATTATGTTCATGTGTATTTTCATTTTCGTTTCCTGTGAATGTAGAAGCAGGTTTCGGGAATAGCATCGCACTGGATGGTTCTGTGGAATGGTTCCCATTTTGAGAAGTCTATTTCTAGGGCTTCTCGTTTCGTTGCCGCTCAGCCGTCAGCCGCATCGATTCTGTTTATCGCGTAGAGCTGTGAGAAAAAAAACAGAGTCTGGTGAAATACTGGTTCCCAAGCAGATGTAAAAGAGAGGAGTGGAAACTCTAGATGCATTTTTATCTCAAGGATTAAAAGACTGATGTTTGGACACACTGCCTTTTGTTCGGTTGTACCTTCCCTCATGGAAGCACATGAGGAATTTAAGATACAAGTAAACTTGAAAATGAAAATGTAATTCCACAGTAGCATCATAATTCCCCACATGTTGCTGGAGTAAAAATGAAAATGCAGTTAACAGTTTTACACACTTGTCTTTCCCTTATTTGTTCAAACCTCAGTTCCATCACCACAGGGAAAATAGGTAGGGCAGACAGGTCTGACGATGGGTTTGACGGCGCGTGTCGCTGAGTGTTTGCACTGTTTTATCAACACCAGAAATCAGCGCGACATGATTAACAGGACTACCTTTTGTCAGCACTACCTTTTCACCTTAATCTCACCTTCTGTGTTCACAGGCACTTCAGGGGAGCGAATTTTGGCGCCCTTACCGGCACCATGAGCAGACACCTGCGGGCCTTGCTGAAAGCTGAGATGCCTCTGAACCAGAAAGACTGGAAAGATGAGGGACTCTTCAACCTTTCGTACAGCCTTCTCTTCAAGTGAGCAAGCCTTCCACCCTCTCACACAGACACAGACTCTCGATGATGTTAAAAAAAAAATGTTAAAAATCAGGCTTTCGGGCAGAAAGCCTTTAGCTAAACAGTTTACATACGAGTCAATCCTGTGTTACTCTGCTTCTAAACACAGCAGGGAAAATGTGGGATGGCTAATCTTGGAAGTCACTTCCATTTTTTATTTTTTTTTGTCAGAGAGGATGTGAATCAACATGTTGCTCTGTGGTGATATAAAGTGTCACGAGTTACCCAGAAGTTTTCTATCCCTATCTCTATCTGGAATGTGGAACACTACATGCATGTGTTATGCTACATGACGGCCTGGTGGAAAAATACCAGCTGAAAGGGCACGATCCGGGTGCTTTCAAACTGAGAATTTGCGTGGGCTGGTATCTTTCCATGACCATTATCTACGGAGCGGTCCGGCACTTTCTTTCTTACACTGTCTATCTTATCTTGCCTGCAGGGCGGGGTACCTGACGCTGTTTGGGGGGGAGCAGAACAACAACAGCACCGATCCCTCGCGTGTCTACGAGGTGTACAAGAAATTTGATGGTCTGTTGACCAAACTGGCGAGAGGAACTCTGAAGCCTGGTAAGATAGCTCACACCCAGCGGGGTTTCTGAGAGCGCTGTGATGAAACAATTCAAAACAATGCGATGCGATGTACATCGGGGGTTAGATCATAGGGATTACAAGCCTTGATGAGTCATGAGAAGGTGTCGTCACAGCGCACATTTGTCACCGGGTCTCAGCTAACATGGTCTGACATCATGGATGTCCTTGTTTTACAGTTGCCATGGCGAGTTTCACTTACTCAGTTGCTTACATAGCGTCTGGGAGCTTTGTTGGTGTTTTTGTGGAGGTTAACGATTCGCAATACGTCATCGCAGTCCTCTAGGGACACCTTTACCCCCCCGGGCCTCGTCTTTCCTTGTATGATTCTTTGTGATTACATTTGGTTCCGCCCACATTACACAGGAAAGTCTGCCAAATGCACCGTTACTGAGCGCCTCCTCCAGACATACCTGAAACAATGTCTATTTCCCAACGCTTGCGCACAATAATGTGTTTTGGCATTTTGTTCTTTGGCGTTCAGCTCAGGCTCAGCTGTTCATATGTTGTCTTTGACTCACTTGCTCACTTGCTTTTACCTGTTCAACAGAGGAGAAGAGGACAGCCCAGAGCGTTCGGCAGAGGCTGTGGGAGCTCCTGGCCCCGGCCGGTCTGACCGAGGACTCGGGGTCCAGCCCCTGGCTTCACGCCTACAGGAGGCTGCTGCAGGAGGAGGGGGTGGATGAGGAGACGCAGAAGAAAGCCGTGCTGATGCAACTCTGGGCCACACAGGTGAGTCAGACATCTCAGGAAGAAAGGAATTCTGTGTGTGCAAGGCATGAATTTCAGCCTTTGGTCACCTCGAGAGATGTGGCAATCTTCCTGTTAGTCTGGTGAACTTGACCGGGCTGCGATCTGTGTGAGGCTGTTTCTGTCTTCACGCCTCTGAGCAGACTTGAAGTCAGACAGACCGAGATGGAGGTGTGATAGCAGCAGTACTCTTCTTTGGCACATGAGTGCGCTGTTCGCCTCTACCATCGGAATAGCTATGCCATGAGAGGGCTTCAGGAACATAACCTAGAGGATTGTACAATGGTGTTGGACATGTTCCTCTGTCAGTGGAGTGCATTGTTTAAGGTTTCTCTCCTGAAGAATACTTGTAAGGAAATAAATACAAACTACATTGTCCCTCGGTAGAGCGCGTAGCGCCACCAAGGCTCAACAATCACCTTTAATTAAAACCTGCCTAATCTAATACCAAGTCAAAACATTTCAATCTGCTTGACCCAGATTTTTATTTGGATCCATATCAAATTGTGCTCATTCATAAATACCAGCCGTCTAAATACATACAGATTTTTTTCATCAAGATCTTGCATTATTCCCTAAAAAGTGACCAAAATTTGGAAAAACGCCCTCGTTCACAACGGTAGATAAAGTGAGAAAGAAAAACCTGGATCCGACTGCTTATCTGGATCCGCACCAAGAGTTAATGGGGTCTATTTTGGGCCGAGGCCAATTTTCCATCCAAGCATCGTTGAAAACCTTTCAGCAGTTTTTGTGTAATGCTGCTGACAAACCAAGAAACCAACGGACACAGACAAAAGCACAAACTCCTTGGTGGAATTTGCCTTTAGATTGGATTGTTGTATGTAAAGATACAGTTTATGGAGCACGTTGCACAGATCTGCACGTCTTCCTACTTGTAAAGATGCAAAGAGAAATTATGGAGAAAGATAGATAATTGCTGCGTTTCATTCAAAGCTTCAGTAGGTGATGACCTGGGACCTGTCTTACACTTCACCAGGGAAAAAACTGACTATACTGTTTTTCAGTCTTGGTCTTGGCTGGGTCTTGACTTCTTCCTCTCATATAAGTGAACGTACTGACGTTTTGCCCACAGCCCTGCTGGAGGCGTTTGATTACATCAAAGAAGTTAATCAGATATTTACCTCCACATTTGCCTCGCACTGCCAGGCACTTACTCATCCTTCTTTGCTCTTGTCACCGTGGTTTATTTCCATTTGATTACTAGTTTATGAGTCATAACTTCTACTTGTCTTTGAGTCACACTTTGAATTTTCATCAAAACTTTCGTGAAAGAAATTAACATGTAATTACAAGATGCGCTGGTACACAAACCAGTATGTTAGAAATGAATGACAAACAGCATTGTAATCCGAGTCAGTGTCAGTATTATTAAGTTCAAACAAGCAGAACATAGCTGTCGGTCTAAAGACGGTTGCCCCACACACAGCCCTGTGATCCATCTGCCAAATGTTTGGATGATGTCATGTTCTTGTGATGCATGTTTTAATGGGTACACGCTCTCTTGTTATGTATTGTTAAGTAAGCTTTAAGCACTCTTTGTTCTCTCATTTATTCACCGTTATATTACGAAAGTGTTCACTGTTTTACGTGTGTACTCCTGGCAGACGCAGTGTGGTCTGTCGTAAGCGAAATAGTTTCAGTGTCCTGCCCTTGGACGCAGGCAGATGGCAGGGGACCTCAGGTTTCCAGTGGCTTTCCTTTTTAAGTAAACCATTACCGCGCTGTGCCAGTAGTGAGAATATCCAGAGCAAGGCTGCTCTCATCCCAAACACATGAAAGGAAGCGACACGTTTTAAACTCGCTGTGAGGCTTTTGTTATGCAACTGAACTTAACCTTAATTCGATATTTGCTTTGTTGTTATATATATATATATGAGTACTGTGGGCGTCACGTGATCTTCATATTTACTTTGACCTAATAGCCACCTGCATGGTCACCATGCGCCACCGTAGTGAGAGAGATAACCTTAACGTGGTGGTCTGTTTGTTTCCAGGGTAATGTTGGTCCTGCTGCATTTTGGCTGTTGGGCTTCTTGCTGACACATCCTGAGGCTCTGACAGCGGTGAAGACGGAGATGGAAACCTCGGAGACCTTGCTGCTGGAAAGACATGTGGACACCCCTGTGTTTGGTGAGGGCCTGATCCCAGCTTGTGTAAACAGAGAGACATTTATTGGTTGTAGGTTGTTCCTCTTGTAAACACGATGAGGTAGAATACAACACATACCGGTCAGTAGAAGTAAATCAGAGACGATAGTCCAAAGGAATAATGCAAAATGTAAAACTCATTAAAGGCAAATTATTGTGTCTTTGAACCTATACTGACGTGTTTGGGTGTGAATGGTTCATACGCACCAAAGTTTTGGAATCTGTCCAGTAGATTGTTCTAGTTGGCAGCTGTGACACAGCTGGAATAGCTGCAGTGTTTCCCTTTGTGGCTGTCAATGTTTTGTCCATTAAAAGGGCTTGGTTATGCTGACACACTGAGAGCGGCTGAGTTTGTTATTCTAAGTGTCTGGCAACATTAGGTTATAATAAGATCATCATGGCGGGCGGATTTTGACTAGATCTAGATGAAGCAACAACTGTGTAAAACTCAACTCCTGAGATCTGTTGGAATCCTTTCTGTAAAGTTGTCAGTCAGAATAACAACCCCAGCCACACAACAAGCACTTTTAGTGGACATATAACTTCGCCAGTCGCGGTTGCCCCAAAGGATTGCGCTGCAGCCGCGTCGCTGCTGCCAGCTGAGGCGATCCACTGGACCCGTCTCAAACATTTACCTTCAGAAAGGATTAATTCTTAGCACACTGAAATACGTAAATGTGGAGCCCAGGTTTAAAATCGTGTGAGTTCCCTTTAAAGTAATGAAATTTGGAGTATGTAAATCCAAATAGACACAGCACACAGTAAGACCATATTGTTTACCAAAAAACAATAAAAACGTTAGGGAATACTGCAGAAACCCAGCTGCTCTTTCATGTTACCAACATTTGCTTCTGCCCCTCCCCAGAAAGTGCCTTGGAAGAGGCACTCAGACTCACTGCTGCCTCCTTCATCACCAGAGAGGTCGTGCAGGAGAAGACCCTCCACATGGCTGACGGCCAAGAGTACCTGCTGAGGAAAGGAGACAGGGTGTGTTTGTTCCCCTTCAACAGCCCTCAGATGGACCCGGAAATTCACCAGGAGCCACAGGTTTGTAGTCCTGCCTCTTGTTACAGCTACGTCTACCACCAGAACTGCCTGTGCCGCCAACAGGAATAGAAGTAATGTGTATGGGACAAGGTGGAGGCAAACTTGAGTGTAATTAGTGTAGTTGTTTATGTAAGGTGGAATCAACGCCCACACAAAGCTGCGTTACACAGTGAGAGGTCAAACCCAGAGCTGTGGACTATTGAGGGATTAGCTGAGCACGGGAACAGAGCTAATAGGCGTGGGAAGGACACTGCAGTCAGTCAAACTCTGTCCGTCAAAAACATCAGACAAACAAATAGACATTAAACTGTGTGATCAAGTTCAGTTTCATAGATGTTCTAATTGCCTGCATCTGTTTACATAAAATGAAAAAAAAAAATGTCCTCTCCAGAAATTCAAGTACGATCGGTTCCTGAACGAAGATGGATCAGCGAAGAGAGACTTTTATAAAGGAGGGAGGCGGCTGAAATATTACACCATGCCATGGGGCGCAGGGACCAATGGCTGTGTGGGAAAGCAGTTTGCCATCGATTCCATCAGACAGTGAGTGTCTCAGAAATAGTTCACCACGAAACTGCCCGCTGGAGGAGCTTGTTACCTCTAATGTTTGCCTGAATGTCCTAATTCCACGCGTTTACTCTTCAGGTTTGTTTATATGGTGTTGACGGACTACGATTTGGAGCTGTGTGACCCAGATGCTCAGATGCCCGAGGTAGACGCCGGTCGTTATGGATTTGGCATGCTACAGCCGAAGGGGGACTTGCTCGTCCGTTACAAGCCGCGGAAAAGACTTTAAAGAAGCAAAACACATCTGTTATGCACATTTCAACACATGTACATTGTATATACTGTCAATATTCCCTTTGTACTTTTATACATTTTATATTTAAGTGTATTTATATCACACAGTATAGATATATTTTTTGTTATTTATCAATAAATGTAAATAATGTATAATACCTTGTGTATTATCTTTCTTTGAGTCTGTTACATTCACATATGTCACTATGTTGCAAACTGTCAGAATAAAACCTTGAAATGTGGCTTTACTGGTGTAATTCTTAGAAGCTGTAAAAAGTAAAGCATCAGAGCATTTGGTTATGTTAAATAGAGAGCGTGAGCGTAATGAGGGGACTGTCTGTACTGTAAACAGAGCCAGCCACACATCTGTCACACTCACGCACACGCCTGCTGTTTGCCGAGGGAAGCTGAGTGGAAAGTTTAGATTTACATGTCGCCTGGAAAGCAACTGATCGCCCGCTAGCAGGAGCAGATCCACCATAGACGGCAGATTGCAAAGGACAGCAGATTGTAAAACATGCTCTTCTTTTTTCACTTTAGCACTGCTGTAAGATCACACATCATGTTTAAACCGTCACGTTCTGATGAATAGATACAAAGTTAGGGCACAGTCATGGACAGAAACAATCCCTGACTGCAGCACCAATAAATGTGGCTTCAATTTGATTGCTTCCTCAGAGTGATCATTCTGCATCATAATGAGTAACTTTTCCACTGAGCACTGACTGTGTCATGGTACCAGTCCTGTTAGGATGTGACACTGACTCCAACTGCTACAGAGAGTCAGACTTACATCAGGCCCTACACTACTTATGCTTTTGATAATAATAGTAGATAACCAGTGATGAAATTACATTTACCCAACTACATGTACTAAAATGTATTTGATATCTTTAGTAACTAGTTACTGTGCAGATTGCACGTTCCACCCGAGCAAAAGTAGCAAATATTTAAGTTTGCACAATCCGGATTCCTATAATTATACAAAAAAAATTATATATGGGGTTATACATTAAACAAATACAGTATAGACATATACATTGCATACCCTAATGTAAATATACGGCATGTTTACTTTTACAATTGATGCTTAAAGGTGCAACATGTTGGAATTCATTCATGCATCTGCTGAATTCATGCTCCAAACAAACAGGGCAGCGTCACCAGAGTAAGCACTAAATGCTGCCGACTGTGGCTGCAGTTATCTAGTTAGCTCAGTTAGCCGTGCAGCTAGTGATCCTATCATAGGTACTGTTAATACTGTGCCAGGACCGGGAGCTCGGAGCACCAGGGGAGGTTGGTGGACTTCGCACAGTTAGGACGGAAGGCGGCAAAACTCTTTCAGGCCCATTGAGGTCCTTGACATTAGGTCAAAATCGTCATTTTGTTCATTTAAACTTTTTGAATGTTTAATTGGATCTTTCACTTCTGGTGCGGAGGAGCGGGATGAGTAGATCAAATCCTCTGCACACTGTCTAACTTACAACAAAATATTAATTTGTATACAACTAATGCATTTTTGGAAGTTAAACACTTTATCGAAGCGTTGCAAATTACAACTTTTGACCAAAGTAATATTTAACAGGATATCTTTTACTGAACCATGACTTTGCATACATAATAATACATTTGTTCATATAGCACTTAGCGCTAAGTGCTTCACAAAGCATTAAAAGGAAGATACATCAGTCTCAAGTAAAAACAATTACTACCCACACACGGCAGTGCAACACAGATTCATCATAAACATAATAGTAAAGTGGTAAAATAAGTGGCTTACATGTGTGTTTTCTGTTTTATCTCCAGTTCAGGTGTGTGGGGTGTTCAGTGGCCTTACTGTTAATGTGATCCACATAACAGTTCTCCTACTTTTACAGCTTACAGTGAATTCCTATTCCATAGATTCTAGGGCTGGGTGATATTGCCTCACAATAATATCGTGCTATTTTAGGGGGCTGTATCACTATACACGATATGTATTTCAAAAGGACGTCCCCATATTTTGTTTGCCAAAGACCTCGATATTGATATTTGTAGTTTCACATAATGAGATTTCTGATAAATAACCATCAGTAACGTAGTCAATTCACACTGAATGAGGAATTTCAAAACTGCTGATCAGCTGACAATGAAGATGTATGTATTAGAACTAGCAGGACAGTCTGGTGAGTTCAAGTTAAAGCCAGGAAGAGACAGCGCTTATGATGATCTCCAACATCTGGGACCACGTACAGTCTCATCTCACTATCATATCGACGTGACGGCCGGATCCAGTGCAGCTGCGCTGAGCTGCGGCCGTGTGAGGGTTAAACTGGTTCAGGCTGCAGCCGCTGGAGGAGCCGGAGTGAGAGGAGCCCCTGCAGGATCCCGCACGCAGTCAGCGGCGCCGGCCGGCCAGCACGCAGCCACACCGACCGACAGCAGGTGGAGGAGGGAGAGGAGGACCCCGCAGCGGCCCCCGGCTCCTCTTCAGGAGTCTCTTAACTTGTTGATTCACCCCCCCCCCCAGGAGCGGACGAGTGGACGAGGATCAGACCTGGACGTGCTGCTGACGGTGTGTGTGTGTGTGTGTGTGTTTGTGTGTGTGTGTATTTGAGTGTGTGTGTGTGAGCTACTGTCCAACATGTCGCCTCGGAGCTCATGATGCGTCCGTCGGCTCCCTGCAGAGCTCCGGACACCTGGACGGACGGGAGAAGTTTGAACGCGTTCTTCACGCTGCTGATGCCCGTCCGTGAGGAGAATCGGGACATTAGGAAGACACGTATGTGTATTTTCTCACGTTGCTTTTAGTTTTGAGGGCTCGCCTGCTTTCACTTGGATATTTTTTTTTTTATTTTTTTTTTTACATGGTTGCAATAGTTTGTGCGCGCTCATGTCATGTGTGCCCAAAACACTGACTGTGCTGTATGACTCAGATATGCGCCAAGATGTAGTAAACACAGCATGTTCACCCCATGTGCAGAATAACTTTGGTGTTGATGGTATTTGGGGCCAGGTCTAATGTCCGGTGGGGGTGTTAGTCAAAGTTTACAGTCGATCTTCTCTGAGGGGAGTTGAGCAGCAGAACCACATTGTTACAACTATTCCCTGCCTTCGGACCGGGACCGGTGGCACGTCCCACCCGGGCTCGGACGCTTCAGCACCGCGGACAGAGGCGCAGAGACAGCCGGCGGGTCCGCGGAGTGACGGACAGGCGCTTCAGCACCGGACAGCGCTCACAAGTGGAGCCCAGTTTATCATTGGCCCGGCTCCGCTGCTCCCCTCCACCCCCCGCCGCCACCCTAGTCAGCAAGAAAAGCGGCTGTGCCTCTCAAAGCTGATTAAAATATCTATTCGGTTCTCTGATGACTGGATAAACCACCTGACATTGCTACTGTAGGACACCGGCAGCGTCTGCTCCACGGCGCCTTAATAATTCATTTCTGTGTATTTTTTTGTTTTGGTTTTTAAATCACAGCCGCGAGGGGAAGCAGCGAGGAGGGACCCTGATGCGGTCACCCACAGGACCATGTCTTCTTAATCTACCGGGCTGTATCCTCCAGTGAATCCAGCGAGAGAAGATGAACAAAGCGGGGTGTCGCTCGGGCACCTCGCTGCCACCGGACACGATGGACATCATCCGCAGTAAGACGCACACCCGCCGGGTGAGACTCAACGTCGGGGGCCTCCTCCACGAAGTCCTGTGGAGGACCCTGGACAGGCTGCCCCGCACCAGACTGGGCAAGCTGAGGGACTGCAACACCCACGACTCCATCATGGAGATATGCGACGACTACAGCTTGGACAGCAACGAGTACTTCTTCGACAGGCACCCCGGCGCCTTCACCTCCATCCTCAACTTCTACCGCACCGGGAAGCTGCACATGATGGAGGAGATGTGCGCCCTGTCCTTCAGCCAAGAGCTGGACTTCTGGGGCATCGACGAGATCTACCTGGAGTCCTGCTGCCAGGCCAGGTACCACCAGAAGAAGGAGCAGATGAACGAGGAGCTGAAGAGAGAGGCCGAGAACATGAGGGAGAGGGATGGGCAAGAGTTCACCACCACATGTTGCTCGGAGAAGAGGATGAAGCTCTGGGACCTGCTGGAGAAGCCGAGCTCCTCCTTTGCTGCCAAGGTAGAGTCTCAGCTTCTTTTTTACTTATCACCACAGATCTAGTGAAAGTTTAGGTAACCCTGAGAGAAAAAGCCAACAGGCCTCTGTTACTTCAGGTTCAAATAATGATCTCCCAATCAAGAAGTGGAAGCAAGATTGCAGAGATTTTGGTGCTGATGATTAGGGTTTAAATTTAGAAAGATAAAAGCAGCAAAGAGGGGGGGTGAGTGTGAGGAATTTGCTTTAGCACCCAGAGAGGCGAGCAGACATCTCTCTCTGAGACTGTCTTGATCTGATGTCTGACTTCCTTTTAACCTGCAGCAGTGCTTTTAATCTGTCACTTCCAGCAGCTGGAGCGCAGGAGGGAGAGAGAACCAGAGGCAGACAGAGGGAGATGTTGTTGTGTGTCAAAGCTGTCTGCGAAGTTTTTGCTTATTCATCAGTGCGTATTGAACAGCATGACTTTGAGAAACTCATTTTGTTGCCCCACTTGAATCAATAAACTTAACTAGGTGTACTTTCAGGAGAAAGAGAAAGGACCCAGGCGCTGTTTTTTTTTCCTTTTCTGGGGAGTCAATTAAAACCCCCTTATTGTTTGTGCGTGACAGCCTTCATTGTCTCCTTTTATTGCTTTCAGTCAGATACTTGTTCCCAAGGCCGGTATTGTCTGCAAGCTGCTCTCCTGGTAATTATTGGATGTTTGGTTTTTTTTCATTTGCAACACCAGGGAGGATGAAAGGAGTGACACTTATTAATGGAGTTTTTCAGGATGGCGAGAAACTCTGCCGCACAAAAGATATATTTTAAGATCGTCATATAACACTACCTCCTCTCCTCTGCTTTCAACAGTCACCCCCTCATGGCTTCATTAGCCACCCCTGCCTCATTTCCAGTGTGGTATTCAATCATCCAGCTCATTAAGAGGCTCATAGCTCACACTGCAGGAACAAGGGTACTTCACTTTGCTGGATCAATGGGCATAGTCATGTTAACAGCATTTTTTAAGTGAACTTGCTTTGCCAAAGATGTGACTCGGTCAATATTCAATTAAAAATTTTAAACAACCACCCAGACACTTACTCCCAATACAACTGTTTGTGGAATCTGCACATCTTAAAGGAGACATGATATGTTTGTTTTCAGGTTCATCATTTTACTACTAGAATAGTGCTTTAATGCACAAATAACACATCCGGCTTCCTCGGACAGTGTTTTAGCGCCTGTCTCTTGGAGGCCCCGCCTCCTGAATACCCAGTCTGCTCTGATTGGTCAGCTCATACACGCCCGAACAGAACCGCTGGGCTAAATCAATTCACAGGTGCCAAACCAACCTACCAGGCATTCAATTATGCACATGTGTGACATGGTGACGTAAAGTCACAGAAGTAAAGGCGGGGCCACTGACGAGGCGTTTGAGGAGCAATGTTTCCTGTGGGAGAGATGAGCGTCTGTTGGTGCTGACTTTGACCTTTTAAATTAAAGAGAGTGAGGCTCTCGTATAGCGATTTTTTTTAGGCTGTATCGTGATACACAATATTCATCTCAGTATAAAGTCCTCAAAAGCACTTTATAAATGCTTAGACTGGGCAACAAAATCTGATTTCCTGATGTCTTTCACCAAAAACCTCTAAATGGATATTGTGGTGCTGACGAACAAAATATTAACACAATGAAAGTTTTGCTAAATAATCATAAAAAATGGATATAATGACTAAGTGGGTCAAGGCAAGTACTGGAACAAGTAAAGCAGTTGCGAAAATTACATCACTTTACTGTAATGCAACGTTTAAAACCAGGAAACAAAAACACTTATGCCATATCACCATATAACAATGTCCAAAATCTAAGATGATATATAGTCTGCAATACAAATGAGTAATTTGAACTAATTTGTGAGATGTTTTGGTTCAAAATGCCTGACAGTGTCATAAAAATATGTCAGGAAGACAAGATTCTTCATGCCTGACACAAGTGGAATCATGGCTGAATCATTACTCAAAGACATTTCAAACATCTCCTTGAACAGGGAGGCCTGCATAATTCATTCAGCTCATCTGTTGAAAGAACCTGCTCCATCTCTGACCTCAAATTACTGAAGCCCTTAATTATTCCCTTAATTATTCAATCACATTGCTTCAAGACATGCTCACTTTCCGACACTCAGTGGCCCTCAGCTCTCTCTGGAGCTCTCTGAAACCATTAACCACACGAACATCCAACACCAGGTCCTCTGGTGTTCATGCTGACAGCTCACAGCTCTCAGCTCCGGAGAAATCTGTGTGTTAGATTAACATGAAAGGAACATCCTAGACTGAGTGGTCCTCTCTGTCAAACTGTAATGTTAATATCCCACATTTTATCTGTCAAGCACCTCCTGTCTCCAAGTCAGCACAACTCAATCACCGGAATAAATGTTGGCAATGTAGGTTTCTGCTAACCATGGATATGAGGGAACTTGTATTATATGTATGTATTATATTGACAACACTGGTTAGGTTTAGGCACAACAACCACTTGGTCAGGGTTAGGAAAAGATCACATTTTGGTCAAAAAAATTCCTGTTTTGGTTGCCTGAAACGCAGCTGGAGAACAGAAATGTCAGTCCTTTGATGCTGCAAACACTGGCTGGAAATTGTCCCTAGGCAGATTCAAAAATATCTAGCAGTCTTAAATTTACAAATGTAAAAAATGCAGTCTGAACGTTGGTCAGTGGCTTGGCTTCTTACCTAAAATTCAACCACTATGATATGATATGACACTTCTTGCAGAAATGTCAATATGATATGTAGCCTATGACACACGCATGCGATCGATCTGTGGTTCCCAGAAACATTAGCTGCCAACATTGTGTCCTGGTGACCAGGCTGCTAAGAAGAAGAACATAGCTGAAGCTATTAATCATCATTTTAGGTTTTGCTTGACCACATATTTCAGATTGAGACACCAGCAGAGGGAGCTTTATCTGATCTGCCTCCATTGATCAGTAACAAATATTACTTACTGGGAAGCTGCAGTCTGAAGTAGTTTATACCAACCAGACTTTAATATCAGCTATAACAATCACAAGATGAAAAGATACATTTTAAAACCTTTAAAGACAAAAAAGTTACAGCACTCTGACATGCCAAAAGTTTTTAATATCGATAGCCATAGTTTATTTATTGAAGAAGTCACGTTGTGTTGGATCGGTTCATTCATAAAGCTGGTTTACTCCATCTAATAACTCAGGTTGATAAGTCGATGTTGGAGTTCCTCACAGATCCATTTTTGTCCCTCTGTTTTTGCGATGGTGTATATGTAACATAGTTTTCTAACTTCCATGTGCATGACAACACCTTGTGTACACCTTTGATGTTATTAATGCATTCTCATGACTCCTTTGTTTTTAATGTTAGACTAAATGTGTTGTCATTATTCTTGGTATTGAATCCTTTAACAGAACTAAAATTTAACTTATTCAAACCTACATTGGGTAGAAATGTTCTGTTTAAGAATTTATCCAAGAGATTCGCTCAAATGTAATAGACAAGTACAAAAAGTTAAACATGTTTTCTTTTGTCCGTCTTGTCTGTCTCATATTGCTCATTCTACCCTAAAATATATCTGATATATCTGCTGATACAGACACAGATACAGATACAGCTTCCATTAATGCGAGAGATTTGAGTCTGTTTATCAGACAATAAGAAAATTTATTCAATTTGACCTATTCCACTTTCCTCTAAAAACTTAAACAATAACTCCAATCATTCCTCACTTTTAAAAACAATTAGATACTACACTGCGCTGGTTACCACAGAAACTGTTACGTAAATGGAAGCAATTACCCTGGTTTTAATATTGAATCTCATTGGCTGATTTCATTTTTGTATTTTTTAATACTTCTTTGGCCTCTTCCTCACTACTAACCTTGTTATCTGTGCTTAAATGTCATCTTTCATTCTCCTCCATGCTTTCTTTACAACACACACCAATGAGAGTACATGAGCAAATACATGAATCTCAGACCTGCTGCTGTTCACTGAGCTCGTTGGACTAGAAGTTATGAACTAAAGGTCAGGAGCATGAACAAATAATAGCAGTGTTTTTTATTTTATGGAGCCACTACAAATTCATAATGAGCTTGGGGCCTGGTCCATTGCACAATAATTAATGAATACTGTTTACATTAGTGTAATATTTAATAAAATTATTACACAACAGTTTGTCCACAAAAAATCCTAACCAGCTCAATGTCCTCATGATGTGCCTCAAGGTTTTTTTATGACTGTGGCTGAGCATTCGGCTTGACTTTCCTCACTCAGTCAAACACAGAAATAAGAGCACAATTTATGCCCATCCTTGGAAGCTCTTGTCCTCAGCTTAACACACAAGCTCAGACTTTACAGTGTGTCACCATTAAGAGGTCCACAGAAACGTCTGAACGGAAGAAAGAGTGCGGAGGTGGCAGGCATTTGACAAATAGGGCCATTTCGTCGCTGACAACAGTAAAAATGTCAATTTGAGGTTAAAAGGTTGTTTTCAGAGGCTTGATTGAAAAGTCACAGCGTTTATAAAGTCATATTAGGCTCATAATGTGGTCTGTGGCACAATGATTGGTGGACATTTTGCATTACTGCAATATTTTGTAAAACTGGTTAAACATTAAAGGTTTAAACAAATCATACAGACACATTTTCTGCCTCATGAATTGCCTCTAGGTTCTTACATACACAATTATAATTTTAGCATTAGTTTATGTTTCTCCTTCACTGTAACTGTGTGTCATTCCCCTTGACCTTTTTCACACCGTAAACACAGAAATACAAACACAATTAATGTCCTTCTCCTTTGAGCTCTTGTTCAGAAACTTCTGAATGGAAGAGTTGTTTGACAAATAGGCCATTTTTCCTCATTGTTTAATTTTTCCATATGAGACACAAAATGTCAAATTGAGGTTAAATGGCAGCCATTAAATGCAGCCTTGTTTCCGAGGCTCGATTGAAGTGTCGCGTCAGTGAAATGGTTTGTTCCCAAACACATATTCCGCCTCATTTATTTTTCAGCGCTGATGAAATTTTAATTGCGCATTAATAACACTCGACCTAATGCCAGAGAGAGAAGGTGTGATCCGGAATATCTATAGCTCCAGATGTCAACTCATCCTGGAACTTTTTGGAGTTATAACCTCCCCAGAAATACACATCGTACACATTTTTCATTTCAAAGCAGTAGTGAAGGACGCCATGTGTGCAGTCTGTCTTTCTTCTCAGGAGTGTTGAGGTGATACTGAATAGTTTTGGAACCACTTGAGTCTGCATTCCCACTACAGGTCTGGCCACTAAATTATTTTGAATAACACTATGGAGCCCTGGAAACACAAGGAAAACCTGCAGGTAATCAGTCCACCGATAGGAGATAAGCTCTTGTTGATACCAAACAGCATGTGCTGAATGCACCATGTCGTCAATTCTCGCATGGCGAGTGGGAGAACACGGTGCAGTGTGTTGGGAATAAAACCAGCCTATGTAATCCAGCATGTCTCAGCATGCCTCTGTTGCTCAATTCCCCCTGAGGTGCAGCTCAATCTCAGAGGGATCACAGTTGCCCTATAAATCACATTCCCAGGGGTTTGGCGTTAGAGCTTTCAGCACTGCAAACTCTGAAAGTGGCCTTGTTCAAACACCAGAACAGTTGCGTCCTCAGATTACAATGAGTGATGTCATACATCAACAAATGGTTTTGGTTAATTTCATGATTTCTGTCATGTGGGTGATTTGTAACATGTGCAAATTGTTTTGGAGTTTCCGGTCCACCAGTATTGTCAAAGGCTAGAAAAGCTGTGTTGGTCAAAACAGAAATGCTCTGTCAAAATGTAGATCCAGATCCCGATGGAGGCCACCTCCTACAACCCTATTGTCGCAGGTCAACGATGTTTTAACGTTGTAAGTAAAAGCAACATGTCAGAGCATGGAAAGACGAGAAAGTTATAATGTACAGACTTGATTTAGATCATCTTACACACAACAGAACAACGAGATACAACTTTCAAAGAGATGCAACAGAGATAATTACACATACAAATGATGAATAAAATTGATAATTCATTCCAGGCATTAGGCATCAGGATGCTGAGAGATACTGAAGTGCTGCACTGAAAGATTAATGTTGTAAAGTCTTAGGGCTTCTTAATGTTTAGTAAATACTGTAAGTGTACACTCAACTTAATGGTGAGCTGACTGAGCGAAATGATAAGTTATAAACTGAACAGGAGCAGCTTCTGATTCTTTATTTCCTGTAAAGTTTTACAGAGTATAAAAAACAATCTCGACACACACAGCTTTGACTTGAGAGACTTTTTTGACACCTCTACACTCTGGGAATTTAAATTCCCGTCTCCTAAAAGCCTTGCAGCGCTCTCCACCCACTGAGAGCTTCGGTCCAGAACAGGATACTGAACTATAAAAACTGACACTTAGGTCTTTTGCCTTGGCAGAGGCTGTTTCAACTAATTGCATGGAAGCTTCTCCTCTCAGCGAGCCGGAGACAGCCATGACTAGAGGCGGTTAGCTGCACTTTTTTACTGCACATCTGATATGCCCGATTGGCTTCACTGTAAGCACTTTGCCTTGTTGTTTGTAAAGTCTGAGAGCAGTCTGTGTGTCTAGAACATGGCTCTGTGTCAGGGTGCAGATATCTGCTGTTTTTCTTTTTTTTTTGTTCACCCCATACGGCCAAGCAGACAACTTTTCGTGAGAATGGGAGGAAATCGATGGCAAACACATTAGGATGCGAGGCGAGCTGGGGTGAGTGAGGGCGCACCCTGACCAGCCATTAGAAAGGGACCAAGACGTTTGATTTCCCACGGACCCCTGCCCGCTGATAGCTCCGCACGAGGGAGTGCAGTCACTCATGCTGACCTCCGGCTCTGTGCACTAGGACCAGAGGAGTTGCAGCAGTACAGTCACTCTGATTTTATGGTCTCTGTTGTTATTTTCAGCAGTGGCTCTGAGTAATGGAGCCAAGAGTTTCCTCTGTCTCTTTGCTTTTCTGTCTCCTCCTCCTCCCTGCCCACCTTTCTCTTACAGTAATCGTGTGTGTATGCCGGCTATTAGCCAGGCACAGGGCTATCCAACAGAGTGTTATTTTATGATTTGTTTTCAAGGGATGTTGCTGGGTGACGGCAACTCTTCTGCTGTGCTTAGGCGAGCTTTGAATATCCATAAATCAATGGCACACAGTTTCCCAGCTGCCAGACTGATTGCAGTGCCTTACAGTATATCTCCTTGTGGGCACACACAGTCACTAGAACTGTTTTCCCACAGATTGAACCAAAGTCTCACCGTTTCTTTTTTTTCTTTTTTTTTAGCTCTCTTATCGTCTTATCTCTCTGTTTGTTTTCTTCTTTTGTACTTCCTCCTCTCTCTATTCAAGTCCAAGCAACCCAATCTGCATATAAGCACTCATTATTGCATGAACTCTAATTAAAGATAGGAGGAACTCTATAAATATGTTTGTCTTAGTCATCTAAATGCAGAGAGACAATAACTTTACTCGTATTCCTGTCGTAAGCAAACATCAAAAGGCAGGCAAATCCAAAAAGTGAAATACAAAACTAAATGACATAAAAAACCAGGATGAAGTTTGGGGAACACAGGCAGGAATTTCTAAAACACATGAGAAGCAAACACTGACAGCGGGAACAAAACAGAAAAACTGACAAGTGAGGGAAAATACATGGACTTAATACAAAAGGACTAATTCACAAAAGAAACTCAGGAAAACATATGGGGGAAAAAAAACATGTACAGGAAGTGGAAAGTAAAACATGACACATGAGGATATAAATCCACAAGATAAAACAGGAAATCATGAAACCAAGAACCCAAACCTTGACGGTCAAAACATAAATTTGAAAAACTGAAGACAAAGAAATGTTAACTTTGTTACATTTATTCAGCCCATCGGGTTGGACAGATACAACCTTTACTATTACCACCAGCTTGCACTCTTTTTTTTGTACTCTTGCCTGTTGACACCAACTGCGACCATGACTTCCTGTTTTGTTTCCATGCTGAGCTTCTTATCATCTTTGTACTGTAAATCATGTCTCATGTTTGGGCTCCATACAAGAATTGTCCGAGCCACACAGATTCTAATTAAGCGCTCAGCCGAGAGAGAAATTAGCATTATTGATTTAAAACAAGCCTTTGATGCTGTTTGATCAGCGTACGCAAATGGAAATTTCAACTCGGGGAGTAACTTGTACCACCAGAGCGGGCACTAATCGATTCAGAAAATCAGCCTAGCTGTGAACTGCAGAGACAAGGATTAAATTGTTTGTATCGGCTGGAGTGTGTTCGACATGCATATTATATGCTAAGCCAAAATTATTTCCTCAAGACCTCAAAACTTGTGTTGTGATCAGAGCCTCAATTGATAACGAGACTTTTACACTCTTAATGCTTTTCATTGAGCTCGTACTGAAAACTGTGTTCTGACTCTCCAGTACATTGAGATCTTGAAGGAGTAGGTTGTTGGTGGTCTATAAATGACTTCCTACATTGATGGAGGTGTTTTGTTACCAGCATGGACACACTGATTTCTTTGCCTGCCAGCTACTCTCCTCTCTTGCTGGACCTCTTGCATGTTTGATTATCATGCCATAATGACCTATGCCCATGTTGTCTATACAGAGTTTCCTTTCCCCCTGTGTGGCTGAACAGTGGCTCATGGATCTTAAACACTGTGTGCAAGTGAAACATCTGCCCTGTAAAGATCACATCTAAGATAAATGTCTTCATGTATGGTTAAACAGCTTTAATTCCCCTCAGGCTGCTATATAGAATGTGATGTGGGATTAAAAGGTTGTGTATGAAATTCTCCATCTGAGATGAAAATATGGAAATCACCAAATTCGGAGTTATGACGTTACAAGGGGAAAAAAGCTGTTTTACTACTTAGTGACAAGCTGGTCAATATAGTGGAGTGTTAAGCAGCGAAAGGGTCAGATATTTCCCAGGAGTTGGTGGAGTTGCCAACAAGAGATTTTTTTGGAAACTCTTTCATGTAATCACAAAGATAAACTTACATTTATCAGGGATTTTTAAATTATGGAGTTGGTATCAGCATATGGTCAACATGGCCGTTTTCAGACTATAAAACTAGCTGGTGAACAAGAGTCAGAGTTTTCACCAGTTGGTGGAGACCAAAAACAAAGAGTGAAAAGTTTTGGAATGTAAACTTTGTGAAACTGTGAGAATTTGGTTAGGATAAGGCATGAAAACTACTTGGTTAGGTTTAGAGATCCTTCGTTTTGCCCAACCAGCCGCCACCACTGTGTCCCAATGTGGACTTCGATTGCTTCTATATCTGTCTCCAGATATGACGCCAGAGAGGAACCGACAGCCCCCCTTACCATGCTGTATTTGTCAATTTTAAAAGGAAGACTTAGCAATTTGTAAATCATAGAGTTGGTTTCAGCTTGTTGTCAGCATGGCAGTTTTCAGAGTATTTGAGATATCATGATCTGACTGTGCATTGAGAGGGTAGACGTAACAAAGGACACAAAGTTCATATATCAATTGCTTGTACCAGAGTACAGATTGCTGCTCTTAACTAGTTGCAGTTTGGAACATATGGTTTCAGGAAGAGGTGCTCAACTGAAGCCCCTCCTTTGCCCTGCAGTTTCCATGGAGAGAGGTGATCTTGTACGCTACATTAGCTTATCACACAAGCCAGCTGGGGCAACACTGTATGCTCCACATGCACACACAGACTCCCACTGCATAGTATCTCTGTCTGACAGGCCGACAAAATCCATGCTTTATTTTCAGGACAATGCCTTATCTGACTTTCCTCACATTCCTCACATATTGGTGCAGCTGGGTTCGTGGGTGCGGAGCTCCTCACAGATACTGACATTTTACGAAGGTGAGATGTCAATCGTGAGAAGACGGAGCCACGACTACTTTGCTGAAGACCTTCATTCATTATTCAGACGGGCCTGTCAGCGAGAGAACATCACTCAAGAAGATGTACTGTAGAGTGGTGTGGGGCCGGGTGGTCAACGCAGACCAGAACACAAGTTTCCAGAGAGTCAGGCGTTAGAACCCAAAGCTATTGTGCGCTAAAGCTACTTCTTAAGCTACAGTTGCAAACTGCACCGAGGTTTTCATCGCTCACTCGGTAGGCTGAGACTGAAAAGGTCAGTTTTCAGCCACCCATATAGGAATGACAGGCATGACTGAATAATGCAATGAAATTCTGTAGTCTGTCCAATACATTTTCTGACAGCAGATTTATTTTCGGTGGAGCTTGTAATCCATCTCCGAGCTTTCACAGATTCCCCCTTTACATGACACCCCTCGTGGTATCGCTCTTTTGGCTTCCCACCCAAACTCAAGTGCTACATGTACTTTACCCTACTTGTCATCGACTGGTTCCGGTAGAACATAAAGATGGCTTTTGCATTTTTAAACAGCCTCTTTCGTCATGTGCACCTCATCCAGGGTCACTCAGGTGTCAAGACCCTGAGGAACTTTAGAGCTTAGTCCTTTTGTTTGGCTAGAGTGCCAAAGCTCAGTGCCTTTTTTTTTCCAGCTTAGGCCTTGCATGCACTTCAAGCTAGAGATCCTCAAGCATAATGTCTCCAGTCATTTGAGATGGTTGAGGGAGAAAGCTTAGTCCTATTTAGAGGAAGAGGAGGCTGAGGCTGAGAGGAAAGATTGCCTTGCTTTAATTCGCAATGCAAGGTACACTGGAGGAATTGTCTTTCAGAAAACAGTGATGCTGTCCTGCATAGAGTTTCCCCAAAAGCTATTTTCTGACTGGTTTATTCTCAGGGAAAGAAAATACAACTGCACCCTGCAACTACTATTCCACAGTGATGGTTTAAAAATAGGGTTAGGGCATCTTTTGAATAATGGTTGTCTCCCATAGGTTTTCTATTTGAGACGGGACAGTTGGATAAGGTTCAGCTCAAATATTCAAATAAGCCTGTTTGTTCTTTTTAGGGCCATTGACTTATTGTTGCTTGTCTCTGTTTGCACAGTAAATAAAGTGGAAAATACTGTGTCCTTTGGCAGCTTGTGTAAGTGTTTAGTGAAGAATACCAAAACAAGCACTGTGACCCATATATGTCCCTTTATCAAGAGCGAGACTCTGGCAATCTGTTACCTATCAGGCCATTTATGATTATTACATACATACATCCTCTGGTATAAGTTCATAACATACATAGATATATGTTAAATTTTTACATAGTATAATATGCTTCAGCCATACATGTTAATAATTTATATTGCCAAGATTCAGGTTTAAAGCGTAAATTAAATGCCCATAATAAAATCTGTACATATATTTAAATTATATAAATTATAATGGGATGGGTGGGTTGGTCAGTCAAAGTACAAAAATGTTACCTGTCTGTTACGGTATAACAAGTGTTGATTCTTTAAAGTCTTTTTAAAAACAACCGATAGAGAGGAAATCACCAGAGCAAGTGCTGACTGCAGCGGACGTCGATACGTTTGCTCAGTTAGCCGTGCAGCAAGCAATCCAAAGTGGGAGCTCGGAGCACTGAGGGAACGCTGGTGATGACACTTTTCACAGGAGCTTTTAACCAGGATGGGCTGTGGCTGGCAGGTTAGCGTGTTTACTTCAGCAGAAGTCTCTGCAACACTAAACACAGACGTCAGAATGTCAACAATGTTAATCTGTCACATTCTGTCAATGACTTTAGTTGATTTTCGAATGTTTTCGACAAAAAATCTTATGTATTGCACCTGTAAAGATAAGCTTTGCTGAAAATAAGGAGCACGGTCTGGAGGCTCATCTCTCTCTGTCCGATATCTCACTGCAAGAAACTCAAACCTGCTGTAACGTGGTAATTCCTTTTCACATACATGCACATAACATTCAGTGCATACATACACATTTATACAGATACTTAACATTGTATGTATAAATAATCATATAGGTCAAAATATGTTATTTATGTACACAAACACACATATTTGTACGGGCTTCGCATGTCAGTAAATGAAATTATTCCACTTCGGATAGGTTCCATAATTAGATTGTACTGTTCCGTATGTGGAGACAACATTCAAACACCAACAGCCAGAGGCACAAAGAGGCTGCCAGACTGACTAACAGTAATTACCTAAACTTGATACATAACCCAACACCTGAAAGCTCACATGGTAGAACAGTCAACAACAGGATTCAATTAACGCAACCTGCAGTCTCTCACTGTGGAGCACCCTGTCTACCATGCTCGACAGGCTGGATTAAATAAAGCTTTGGGTTACGGCTGCGGTGGCCGGATCACCTTGCGTCGGTTTAATGATGCAGCTGACACGTTTAGGTGCACCGGTACAGTAAACAGAGCGGACTGTTTCTTTAACATTTCCCTTTTTGAGTCTATCAACCCAACACAAAAGCAATTTGTATATGAGGGTTTAGGAAAAGGTTATGTGGCTGAGGGAAAATGTCAGCAGGAGAGGAGGCAGATGGGTGAGAGAGATACCCATTGTTCTCCAGACTCGTCTCACTCAATAGCTTCTGCTCTTTAGCAAATAGAGTGAGAGACGAAAAGCAAACATGGGAGCTATGTTTATATCACGCCGTCTGCCTCCACTTCTTCATTTCGCAGCTCGAAATACAGAGTGGAGCTGTGTGCCCCTCGCATATAAAGAAGAAAGCTTTGAATCCACTCGGTGCACATTGTAAAACACACTTCACAGGTGCTCCTCTGAAAGGTGTGAGGAGGTCGAGATCTTCAAGCCCCCACACACAGAGAGCCTGTGATGTAAGGTTCCTGAGGAGAGTCCCGCTGTGGTTTCTGGAGATATAATGCAGCTTTCTTGAGGTCAGGGTGAGTGGGCGTGAGGTGAGGGGTTTTTTTCCCCCCCGAAGTCACCACCTTTAATGATTTCCCCGCACAGGGAGATAAGATGTTTCCTTTGCTACGTTTTGATCTCCTCACCTTCTCGCTCATCTGTGTGGACTGAAAAAAAAAAAAAAAGAGCAGCTGATGCGTCAGGGATCGGTCGGCCTCTTAGCAGAACCATCCACTGAGAAAGGAACAGTCACGGGGAGTTCAGTTTGATTCCTGGATCAATTTGTCCGCCCACTCTCCTTCATTCTTATGGAACAGAATTACCGATTACAAACAAAGGCAATCAATAAGGACAACGAGCAGCACAAACCTGGACAGAGAGTTTGTTTTTCTTTACCATCAACCCCAGCATGAATTACAGCACAGAGTAGAGTGGAAACTGCCAGAGAGGGAGAGGCTTGCTGTGGCGTCTCTGAACCGGTGTTTGCTCAAAGAGACGTAGAAGGAGAAAGCAGAAGAGGTGTGGCTGTTAATATCGTCCCTAATGAGCCACAGCCCGCGAGGAGGGATGAAGCCACCTCACTGTGACATCTAGCACAGCCCCACCAGATTTTCTACCTCAGCGCTGTAATGGCACTTCTCTCCCAAGGGACCTCTATAAATAAATACTCTGTCACACACACACACGTGCATTCACACACAAAAAAAAACACACATGCGCGCACATTTTCCCATCCCTTTCCTCTGGCCCTCTTCCAAGCACGTTTTCTTCTCAGCCTGTAATTCTCCCACTCATTCCCCCTATGAAGCACACACACATATATATCCTTAAATAGACACATTGATGTTGTAATTTCGTTGATTGTTTGTGACGGGCTGGAACCCTTTCATTGGACTACATCAAACTGTTTGGCAGGATTCTAATTTCCCAACAGCAGACTGTCAGACTCGCAAAAGTGTGTTCCTGAATCATCACAGGGTACCGGAGAGGTGTTCTGTCAGACAGAGCGAGACAGACAGACAGACGGAGGGAGTGAGTGAAACAGAGTGTGATTGGTGTCGGTGGTGATGGACAGTGGTCAGAAGGTTCTGGCTTTGCGGGGCACTCGAGTCCTTCGCGAAGAAATCCAGAGTCAGGCGGCATCAAACAACTTGAAGTATATCGTCCACGGACTTGTAGGCAACTGAGACGTTACAGTCTACTCACGTACGACCATCAAAAAGTGATTAATACATGTACATTTCTACAAATTCTGACTCAGAACCCCTTTAAACATGTTGGTAAATACATTGAATCACTTTTCCTTTCAAGAGGCCAGACGAGAAAACGACACCACTCTTTCGTGTGGACGCTGAATATGTGGCCACAGACCGCAGCCAGTTAGCTCAGCATAGCATTTAAATCAGAGAAGCTGGCCTGGCTCTGTCCGACGGCAACACAAGAATTCACTCATTTACACATAATTTTGTGTTCGTTCATCTGCTGTTTAACTGGGGTTTATGCGGTGAACTGCTTCTTGTCATAGCAAAGCTACTTCCTCGAGCCTCCGCTGGTCAGCTGGCAACTTTCCAGTGACACAAGACTCTACAAAGTCACTGTGCCAAGGCAAGAAATAGATCTGCACATAACCCTTATAGAGCTACAAGAACTACCAACTGCACGGATTTGTTGATCACAGAGCTTGAGCAGGGTTGATAGTAAGGTCATGTAGGTTTCCAGTTTTTGCTCATATGTTCCTGTGTGCATGCTTCAGGTTTGATTTCATGACAGCCAACTGAACTGGCATTGGTGGAGAGAACTAGCAGCATGTGACTAGTGAGCAGGACACCCGGGAAAGAGGTGGTGCAGTGCTTATGTCTTGTTATGATGTGATCAAACCGAGAGTTGTGCACATAGTGCCACAATACTTCAGACATTATTTTGATGTTAAACTTTAGCAGAAGATAAGTTAAGGACTCTCTTAGGACCCTTGATGACATTAGGTATTGCTTTCCAGTCATAGACCTTGTAGTAAACTAGTTTTTTTTTTTTTAAAGATAAATCTGCCAAACCCTCGTTGATAGAGGGATTTTCTTACCTTTGGACGGAGCCATGGTAGTTACTTTCCCCTGTTTTTCAGTGTTAATGCTAAGCTACTATAACATGCTGGAGCGAGCTCAGTATTTAATGGACAACTTTTAATGTTACTGCTCTTCTTATCTAACTCTCTGCATAAAAGCAAATAACCTTACTTCCATAAAATGTTGAACTATTTTAACTAAGGATTAGACAGTGGTGTCCTCCATCTCTAATATAAGGATTAGAGATGGAGGTTGTTTGTACTTGTTACCTAATAGGTTGCTGTAATTGGTACCTAATGGTTGCACTTGATAGCACAGAACAAACAGACCTCTGAAGAATCTCCAAACCCAGAAACGATTTTCCACAGAAAGCCTGCTGAAGAGCCAAAGAGCAGACAGTAAGAGGAGGTTTCAGAGCAGCGGAGGCACTGAAACGGAGGCACTCAGACCTCTCAGGAGGTAACGTCAGGTATTAGATGAGAATAAAATGAATAATAGGCTCTTCATGTGCTGAATTATTTTTCAAAATCATAAATTCCCGACATGGCTTAAGATCTGGTGCTTAAAAATAGAGATGCGCAGACACATTACAACACCTGTCTGCATGAAAGACTGCGCTGCGTGACTGTTTGTCTGCAATGTGTTTACAGTAGCACATACTGTATGTGGGTGTGTGTGCTTATCATGCGTCTTGTCTGAGGGAGTGCGAGAGAGAGAGAGAGAGAGAGAGAGAAAGAAAGAGAGAGAGAGAGAGAGAAAGAGAGAGATGTGATGTGGAAGAGAAAAGCTTTTCTAGGTCAACGCACTGAAAGAATTGCAGCCGATTTTGCTTCTATTTAAAACTGAATATAAGGACATACTTTCTGTGTCTTTAAAAAAAAAAAAAAAAACGTGTCTGCTGCGAAGATGTTAGTAGAGCACGCCTGGGTTCTTCTGCCAATCAGCTGTGTGTTTCATCTGTCAGGAGGCAGAGTTTACTGTAAGTTGTCATCGAGGGACGCAAACTCAGGAGATCACCTTAGTCGTGCTTGACTCTGTGTTTGCCAGGATGACACCGTGGAGGAAGTCCCTCAGGCGCGCCTCCTCAGGTAGCTTACCTGAGACCCTGTGGCCACCCAGCACATCGATTGACTGACACATGCAGGTGTTTCTTATTAAAAAGCACCCGTGAAGGTCCCACACACTCTGCTCGTCCGTAGCATACCGCACTGCATTACAGTAAGAACCGGTGTAGCTGATGGCCTGGCAGTGCAGAGTGGGTGGATTGTGTGAGTTTCAATCACTATATCCCACTCATCTCCAGGCAGCAGTCCCAGGAGTGCCTGTTCTCCCCAGTCTCAGCCTCAGCCTACTCGCTGCTCTCATTTCTCTCGCTCCTTCCTCCGCCTACCAGACACCAGCCACGAGCACATCACCTTAGTGCTGTCTGGTGCGAGATATAGGCCATGGAGACATGAAGGCATGTTGGTCTTCGGTGGGCCACACGGGGGAGAAGAGGATGTAGGTCACAGGTCGAAGGTTAAGTAATTATGAAAGGTGAGCGGTGCAACATAACATCCGGTTCGGGGGTGTGTTACTCTCTAGAAATGTTAATGATATTATCAACACACTGACTCCTGCTCGTCTGCATTATATTATTCTCCCACGTGTTCCTCGCTTTCTTTTTCTTTCCACTTTGAGTCGAAGCGGTCGCGCGACATGCATCTAGCTCCGCCGGTTTAAGCTCATAATTGTTGGAAATTCACAGCTCGCTGGACGCCTCATCCTGTCCGTGACGCCGATCTCTCAAACCGCATCAGGCAAGCTCCATCTCCCTCCATCTCCCATGAGAGGAGAGGCTGCGAGTCGATGGGTCGTGTGTAAACTGAGCAGCTTGATGTAAATTGAAAGGGTTAGTGATCTTGGGGAAACCTGACTCCCCCGATGTTACATGAACACAGTCGTGGTTCCAGATGCAGCTCTCTGAGAACAGAAACATAAACTCAGCTGGAGAGTCTCAGTGTGCGAGCGTGCGAACGGCCGAAGCTCAGCACAGTGAGACAAAGAACAGTTACAGTCGCTGGCTTATGGGTGGAAGAACTGATTGATTAATTGATGCCCGCTAAGCCCTGCCCTCGACTTACTGTTACAGCTGTCAAGTTTTCCTTTCTTGCACGGCACATTAGAGTTCTCAACGGGTCGGGCCGGCCCGACCGGACCCGCAGGTTCGGGCCGGGTTCGGGCCGAAAAGATGCGCAAATGAGCCGGGT
The DNA here is from genome assembly GCA_903131615.1 of Diplodus sargus. Classification (NCBI taxonomy): domain Eukaryota; kingdom Metazoa; phylum Chordata; class Actinopteri; order Spariformes; family Sparidae; genus Diplodus; species Diplodus sargus. The sequence continues at coordinate 1,989,577 of CAEMYA010000071.1, forward strand.
CGGGTCGGGCCTCGGGCTTCTTTTTTTATAAAACATATTTCATAAAACACATTTCTTGCTGGTTGTAAATTATATAGCCTGTTGTGAATCATTGCTGTTCACGTGTGGCGCAGAGTGAGTCTGGCTGCCTGCTTCATGGGGAGGGGCAGACGCAGAACTGACGCTGCTGCGTGACGTACTCGCGCCTATAGCCTAGCTGGAGAAGATGGAATTGGCTAAAAGTAAACTTGCCACAGGTGAATTCACCCTTGCTTTTCGAGGAGTGGGAAAATCGTCCGTTTCTGTCTCTCCGAATATATTTTCCCACTGGTCGAAGCGCGGTGTCTTCTTTGCAGCGGGAGCGGGTGCTGCTGCTGACGTTGATGCAGCACCTGTCTCCTGGCTCGCGTCACCTTTCCGCCAGCTGTCTGTCGGATCATAACAAGTGTATGAGGAAAACAATTCAGGCGCGCGGAGGGTCGGGTTCGGGCCGGGTTCGGGCAGACAATTCATGCTGATGTGTCGGGCTGCGTCGGGTTCGGGCTTAAAACCGGCGGGCCGGGTCGGGTCGGGCTGTTATTTTCAGGCCCGTTGAGAACTCTACGGCACATTCATGCTTGAAATTCTTGGACGGTGGTAGGCAAAAGAATTTATCTCATTTCTACCTAGCAACCATTGGCTTTATAGGATAAGACGGCTGTTTGCTATCATATCATAGTTTATCCGCTGTAGTCAGCTAGCTAGTTTAGCTAACATTAGCTTGATGAATTGGTTGAAAAAGCCATCCCCAGTTGGCTCATTTGTTTAGTTTTAAAACAAGAATTCCTTCTGGTGTTCTTGAAATTTTTGGATACCTATATAGTGTAAAAAAAAGAGGAGGCTAAGCTAACAGGTCCCAGGCTACCATGTCGGCTATAAGACGTGGAAATAAAGAAAGAAACACTGTTCTTGTATCACAAAAGCATGAACAGTGCTAGTATTATTTATAATGAAAAATGCATAGGTTTCAGTGTTAGGCTATTTGGCTGCTTAGATTAAGTTTTTGCTAGCTCTTCACTTTAATGTCACAAGGGAAAATACTTTTTGGACTATGTTCGTGTATACACCGTAGAGCCAGTAACGTGAGCCCAAACTCTCATGAAAGGGAATCAAAGTTTCAACAACAAGTCACGAACAGAGGGTTTTCTTTTTACATAACATGTAACCACACAAAGGGACCCGTTCGTTAATTCCTACAGAAAGAGTACAGTCTTGTTTTTTGAACAGCCATGCTTATTTTAGCGTGTCTGATAGGATTTTTAAATGCACCCTTATTATTAGTAGTCTAATCTATTTAGCCAGACACGTAGACAATTGCAGATTACGTTAGCGCAGGCTGGCTTAAAACTGTTTAATTCCTCCCTTCAACTTCTGCTGTCATGTTTTTGGTGTTGGAGGCGAAAGAAAAAAAAGCCGCCATCCTCCAAACTCATTAAATGCACATGTGGAGGGATCCAAGTTTGCCTTATAATGGATACTGCTGCCATGTAGTTACTATAGTCTATAGTAATAACTATATAATACCTATAGTAGAAGCTACGTTGCATGTTTTGTAAATAGGAATTGTGATTAACATTTGCTTTGTCTCAATTCAGGGTCTGCATTCGTAGAAAGACACGGCCTTTGCGGTCTTTGGAGGCGAGTCCTTCGGCGAGACCTTGTTAACCGCGTCAACCGTTGTAAAATAGGACGGTCTAGCCTTTGGAGCACTTCCTGGTTGGGTCACCAGATGTTTTACCCTAACGTCACGATTTCTGCCGCCCAGGCTCGCGAAAGTGACGATCTACGTCACGCGATGTCGCCATTTTCGCCCCTTCTTTTTCGGGCTCGCAAAAGAATCTTGGGATATGTGAGGCCGCAAAGGATAGTAGCGGTGCATCCTCCTCTGTCTTTTCCATTTGAAAGTGGTGATGAAGACAGCATTTCCAAGTCATTTGATTACATTATGTAATTCAGTTCCTGCTGTAGTTAGGACAGTGTGTTTGCAGCCGGGAAGAGCTTTGAGAAAATGCGACACGGATGCTGCTCATTAGAGCCTCTTCATCAACCTTCTGCCCAGCTCAAAATCAGTATTAAAAGGAAATCCCAGGGGCTTTCCCGTGGAAACCTTTGCTCTGTGGATAATGCCAACAACAGTGTTGCCAAATCTCTAAGGATTTAGTTTTTAATCTTAGTTTGATCTGCAGCTCTCAGAATCTAATGCCAAAAAGTGATTACAGAGATACTTGGCAGTTCAGTGTGAACAAAGAGGAAGAGATTTGGTAAACTGGTATATAGCATTCTGAACAGATGTGCACGTAACACTTTTTTGTCTCAAGCATAGACACAGCCGCTTGTCAAGCTTCAAACAGCGTTCTGGGTCCTTATATTCTGAGAACAGCTTGTTTACCCATTTCTGGGAAAAAATACATATCTCTGAGTTTGTATTATTACCTCATTAGTATTTTAAATATTAGCATTCTGAGTTTCAATTTATTATCCAAAACAACATACCAAACACAGGTATTACCTGTTGGGAAACTAAGAGATGGTACAGATGATGATGTGGTGTAAGCAAACATTTCAATGATTGAAGAGTAACTGCAAAAACAGAAGTGATTAGGCTCCAATGGTTTGGAAGTTCCCATGGAAAGAGAGGGAGATGAATGAGAGGGTTTGGGAATAGCGTAAGAGAGGGAGGGGGAAGATGGCTGGTTAAAAGGCCATTGAGAAATAAACTGCAGGCGTGTGATGTGGCCGAATATAGGCCTCATCTTCAATAATGCACAGAGAGGATCCAAAACGGGACTGTGTCATTTTATCGATCCCTGCTGAATGGTCTTTTCACTTGCACCCTCCAGTAACGTCGAAGCGATATCTCTTCCACTGAGTGGATACTTGTCAAAATGCTCACAGCTTTGAAATCCGTCTCTCTTTAATACATTAACCGATACAGTAGTTGTTTGGCAGGTCACCAGCTGCACGAGCCGCCGACGAGGCAGATTAGTGGTGCGAAGGACAACAGCTGCAAATTAAAACAGCTGCCTGATTGATTTCTTTCATAAAGGGAGGAACTGTGACTGCCCATTGGGCAGGCAATCAAGTGCTGTTGCTCAGCCTAAAGTAAGGTTTGATCCGTGACTGGGACTGTGGGAAGCAGGGGTCTGGAAGTGAGGCGGTGAGAATCATCTTGAAGGGCTGGTGAAAAATCATTTGCAACAAAAATGTTCTCTTGAGTTGAGTGTAGTGGGGGTCAGGAGCAGCAGAGAGAGAATGGTTAAGTGTGTTTTAATCTGAGGTCAGCATCTCCATGTATGGCAGGGATTGGCTGGGCCAGCGTGCTTGACTGTCGGCCAGTTTACAGCAGGCTGGATGGATATAGGTAGTGTGTGGAGCATCAAGTACCAGTCTGACATGTGTTTAGCCTTTTTTTCAGTGAGTGCTGCTCACCTCTTGAACTTCGTGCCTGGGAAACTAAAGTGAGAAGGCAGAATTGTGTGAACGGTGTTGTTTTTTTGTTTTTCCATCATGATTTTGTCTGGCACAGTCGGATTGCACCTACTTAAATCTGAACAGACTCATGGCTCTCTCTCTCTCTGCCTCGGATGGCAGCAGCATTAAACACGTCCTTTTATAATTTAGGGTTTTGTTCCACTTGCAAATCATCGTCACTGTCACTCCCGCTTTATACAAGTGGGACGCACGGCCATTCCAGACTGGAAATCAGCAGTGTGCGACAGTCCATAATGGCTTTGTGCCAGCTGCTGACAATCTGCAGACATCTCTCACTCCAGCCGTATTATGATGGCAAGATGTAGTCTCGACACGGGCTACTTTATATACAACGCATATTTGTTATCGCTACATTATTGTGTGCACTCTTTGAGAAAACAATCTGCAATTAGTTTGTGCTTTAAGGAACACAAAAGCAGCCTGGGGCAATGCCAACAATGTGTCTGAAGACGTATATTCAAGCTTTATTTATGTTACATGCAAGTTTGCAAGTTGGACTCTTTGTGAGGCTCATTTCAAGGATGATTTAATTTGTTCATGGAGATTTGTGTTTTTCCCCGCAGTAATTAAGGCTTTTTAGCTTGATATGAGTGTTTTTGCCCTTCGCTGCTTACATAACATGGTACTATGAAGGCTTCTGCATTATTAGTAATATTTCAGGGCAATGAAAATTAATTTTGAGTACTCAACCTTGTCGAGTATCACAGCACTGATAGAGCATACAATGAAGAAATGCAGTGGGGCTGAGAACAAGACAGACATGGTTCATGGCACATTTGCAAAACACGTGTCTCTGTGTGTGTCTGTTTGTCTGTCTCTGTAGTTTAAAGCTGCAACAGACATTTTTTTTTTAATTAATCCACCAACTGTTTAGTCTATAAAATGTGGCCAAAAGTGTCAGTTCACAGTTGTTTCAGCTCCAGTTTGGCAGGCGATTGAAGTTTTTTCTCATCAACAAACAAGCACTATCTTGTCAGACATCTGGCCTCATTTCTATGAAAATATTCTTAGATTTAGTCTTAACATAGTTTCCAGTGGAGGCACCCTTAGTCAATAGATCATGTGCCCCATGTACAGGTACAGAGGCATTGTCCTGTCCGCCGCGTCCCCACAGTTTGTCATCCTCCTTTTCTCTTATCCTGAATCCTGTCAATTTTTGGCTTTTTTGTCAAAGTAAACCATGATGAGGGCAAATAAAATAATAATAATTGAAAAAGATCAATTCCAATGGTGTGCTTAAGTTTGATTCGTAAAAAGATGTTGAGCATAAAAAAAACCTTGCTTTGTAACTTAAACACCTGTAAATCTCTTATCAAATTAAATTGACAGCACCTGCATGGTGCTTTCAACTTGTATAATGCAGCGCTAATGAGCTGGACCCAAAGAGAAAATCAAACATTTTGGAGGACGAGATTACAGCTACAGCCGAGGAGATCAAAGCCAGACACCACATATTATTCAGTGGAGTAAACAGTGGGTTTATGAGCAAAGCCACACACACTGTTTGTGTGTTACCGCTGTATATTTTTTCACAAAGCTCTTTTCAAAAAGGTAACCACAGGCTTGTACACTTATGGATCCCAAACTGTAATATCCATAAATAACCAGCAGGGAAGTCGCTTGAGTAGAGTCTCGGCACAGAGATGAAATCATTTCTACATCGAAGTTTTTTTTATCAGCTTAAGATATACTAAGGTTCAAAATTCATCCTTTGTTTGTTTTATAGATGAGGCCCCAGTTGTTCCCATTGTTATTGTGGAAGAGATTGACTGTGGGCTTCAGAGAGATATGAAAGCAGCCTGTCAAATAAACTTCAAATAGGCCAAAAGGGAAGTGTAGTGTCTACTGAAGCCCGGCTCTCGCTCACCAGAAATCTTCGCCGTAAACCAGCGATCAGCACTGATGTGTGTTTTCGGTGGGATCGCATGTCCCCTTGCCTCTGTTTTCTGTGTCCTGTTTTTGTGAATGTCTTGCTGCATCTGTTTTGCAAATGCTAAAAAGCCTCATGTAACCATGGCAACTATCAGCTGAGCTGCATGCCAAGGTGCTGCAGTCTCCCCGTGAAGAGGTCCATAAACGCCGCGCTGCTGCGTGCCGGTTCATGTGTACTTGCATGTGCGTGTTAATGTATATGTGTGAGAGAGGAGAGGGGGAGAGGGGTAAAGCCTGTCCCGTCCTTTCGTCCTCCATCATCACAACAGGACAGCTAATCCCTCTGCATTCTGCATTGATGGACCTCGCCGCAGTTTTGGATCACTGGCGTGCAGACGCTGGTTGAGTGGTTTACACAGGCCGCACACAGCTGCCCGTCAATGTTTGCATTCGCCATATGTTGAGACAGACAGCTGGGCACGCTTTTCTGTCTCATTACAATCTCTGTCCACTCTTATTAGAGCGTGACTGACGGCCACGTGGCCCTGAAGTCTTCGCTCTCACATGGCAATGTAAACAGGGACGCACAATTCGATGTACAGCTGGCTGTAAGTAGAGCGCTCTACCTTGTAATGAAAGTTTCTTTTTCTTTTTTTTGTCTCTCAGGCCTTGTGAGCTCAGAGCGAAATGTTCATCTTTTAAAGGTTAGATCCCTCTAAAGTGTTGTTGTGCTAAATGTCAGACTCTCGGGTTCTTTCTTTCTTCTCTCACCAGGTAGAGTTGAGCGAGGGGAAAGCTAATTGACTTTTCTTGCTCTGTTTCAGATCATTCTTACACAACTAAATTTTATCATTCCATCGAGGTGTTTAAGGAAATAGGTCACTTTTAAACTTTCTTTTTTTTCTTCTTTTTTCGCCTGTTGCCCGAGGGACCTTTAGTGCCTGTACATCTCCGCTGCATACATTATACACCATGCGCTGCACTTCAAACAGCTTTTTTTCTCTTGGTCTCTCTCCATTATGTATCTCTGATCTCGTTGCACCGCCGAGGATGAGGGAGAGTCACGTTCTCTGGAGCGCAGAGCAGTTGGACAGGCAAGAGGAGAGCAGGCAGACATTTAGCGGTGCGACACCGATGTAGGAGACGTATTGCACAGGAAGATAAACACACACACACACCTCCACACATCCAGAGCTGTGGTCATCTGTGGTCGGCGGCAGGAAGTCCCTCGCTCTGCCCTTCCACTCCCACTGAATCATTTAGGAGGAGACTCTGGTACACAGCAGGTGTTTCACTTCTACGGGATGAAAAATAGATGGTTTTACGTTACACCTCGCCTCTGTGCAAGTGTGTGAGGAAAATTCTTAGGATTGATTTTCCATGTGTAAAGTCTAACTTGAGCATTCAACGTGGCTGAAGAAAAGTTACGCGTATCGATGGGTTTTTCATCCCATTTATGACTTTTGGACAATTTCCTTGCAGCAATAAATAAATAAATAACTGTTGTCTGAAGGACTGAATATGAAGTTGAGACCTGCCACACTGCTCCACTGGGGTTTTTGGATATTAAGTGCTGTGTCGGCTGAATGCTTAACTCTCCGCGGGAGATGCTGAAGTGCTTTTAAAACAAGACTGTGGGCCATTTCAGTCTCTGTGCATTCTGTTTCCTCGTTACAGTTGGTTAGACGAGGCTAAGGGTGCTGGATGGAGCTCAGTGTGTTTGCCATCTGGCGTTACAACTTGCAACTTTGCTGTCATCCATCACTTAAACAGAAGTATCATCCCGTTCAGACAGAGAAGGAAATGACCGATGCATGCACTCATCGAGGTGTAAACATAAAGGAAATGGTGCAGGGGATTCTGGCGGCGCAGCATTTTTTATATGTGCAACCTGGTTTGTTTGTTGTCATGGCTACACTGTGGTGGGCCTGGCACACCGGGACCAGTTAAGATAATTTTAGCTTTGATGCATTAGCAGTTTCACAGGTACATAGAGATACATACAGAGAGGTGAGATGTGACATACCAGAGCTTCTCCGCTGCAAGAAATACACTGAAGGCTGCTGCTGGAGGGTCGATCAGCAATTACCTCTGCTTAAATGACAATTCATCAATGCACAGATGACTAAGCAGTCGTCACTCATTATGATTTAATGCAGAATGTCTCATGTTGGTCACCATTAACAAATGACCAAGCCATGACTTTGAAGTTCACACCAAATAGATCATTAGTTAACGAACGTCATTTCACAGTTACATGAATTGGAATGCAACCAAATAAGCTGTAATCCAGTCCGGCTACATAAAACTTTTTCCAGATATTTGCTCAGCTGAATATTTGCTCCAAAAGCAGCACAGTGGCTCACCTGACGCAGTTTTTTTGTTTTTTTTTAAGTCAAACTGGTCATCAGGTGCAGATGGATACCACTCTCACGCCTGTCTATTACAGATTGCTGCAGGGATGTTTTTTGTAGGCTAGCCCGGAAGTGATGCATCCTCCTGGTTTCCTCGACAAAAAGCATATGAGATATTTCACTTGGAGTTTGGATTATTGCAGAAAATAAGCTCTTTGGAGAACAAGTTTATTATGCCTGTACTTTTCAGCAAGACAATCCTCACCGATGAACACCACTGTATGATTTTTGAAGCGTAAATTCATATTTCAGAATATTTCTTTAATTCAGTGTACAGGGAATAAAATGCACAGGAATTTCAGCTAAGCCTCCCGGTGTCCTGCTTTTGTTTAGGACCATGACTTGTGGTTTATTCTTACACTTGGACAGAGACCGGCTGTTACCCATTGTGTCTTATGCTTGGCTATGCTAAGGTAATTGTCTTGATGTAAGTACAGACTTACTTCACAGATATGAGAGCATTTTTGATTTTCACGGCAAGGGAGCAAAAAAGCGCACTTCCCAAAATGTCCAACTTCTCCTTGAAAATACCATACAGTGCCTTTTTTTGTGGCTCTATCTGAGCACCAGACTTATCTGACTTGGATGTCATCAAATGTCCAGCACTGTAACTGTAGTGAAGAACTGATATGGCGTCCTATAGGATTATGGGCAGCGACCAGGCCTCTCCTGTTTCAGTTTGTATGCACTGTAAGCAGCACAGGTAACTCTCTCCACTCAGCGCTGACACCTAATCGTGTCACAGGAATCCAGTGACATCTGCTCTTTATGGTAAACACCGAACAGGGCCGCTGCACTACAGAGGCAGGTCACTGGAGACAGGGAATATTTAGTGAACGTTACTTAGCTGTCAGCAGACACCAGATCAGTAATGGCATCTTATCAGCCCTTTGTGTCCGCTGCTTGGCACAAGCTCGTATCAAGCTTCAGGTCCGGAACCCAACCATGTGATGAGGCTTTGCTCTTTGTTGCCCCGGAGACTGCAGGTGAGTGAGCTTGATGTCAGAAAAGAGACATTCCTCGTCATCAGAATGGCGTAACAATGTTCAGTCTAATGTTACTGGACTTGCAAATGATTTGCCGTCATTCGTTGAAATCACTTTCTCCGACAGAGGTCGTGAACTTCTTTGTCTGATGTAATCTCTTGGCCTCTGTGTGCTTCCTGGTAATAATCTGCATTAAAGCTAGAAGTGTCTTATGATCACTGCCGGGCACGTCTGTCTCCTGATGATTACTCGATCCAATTGCTGTTCAACCTGGCTTGACTGACCGACACGTCGATTCAGCCACAGAAACCCAGTAGCTTTCTCGGCTGGTACCCATCCGCTTGTGTAACAAACACGCCCATAATGAAAGATGAAAAAGAAACACTGATTCTGTTGTGCTCCGCGCTGCCAAATTATCCGTTTTCACAGCGTTAGTGGTGATTCAGCGTCACATTCTTTTTTTTTTCCCCACTCGCCTCCTGCCAGTTTTAGCGTGAGCAGAGACCAGAGCAGTAAGAGACAGCTGGAGCTCAAGCCTGCAAAAGAAAAAAAAAAAACAAGCACCGAGAACAAAGCCAGATTTTCAGTACTTGTCATTTTCAGCTGGGTGTGATGTGTCTTTCTCTGAGCGGAGATGTTGGTTGTGTTGTGAGCCATGAGTCTTGTATTTTATATTTCAGGCCCACACATAAAAAAAAAAAACGCCCACTGTGTATCAGGATTGTACATCTCAGGATCACAGATGCCACACTTATTCCATTAGTTGTGCCTCAATCTTGCAGGCTGCGGGGATTTCTTAGCACAACCTCCACAGCTGACCGAGGGGTCCCAAGGCAGGCTTATACAGACTCAGGCTGTGAGGAGAGGATGACCTGCCCGAGAGAGAGAGAGAGAGAGAGAGAGAGAGAGAGAGAGAG
>CAEMYA010000071.1:1999324-2073352 GCA_903131615.1 Diplodus sargus
GAGAGAGAGAGAGAGAGAGAGAGAGAGGGAGAGAGAGAGAGAGAGAGCAGCCGGGGATGCCACACAGTTCATTAAAGGTTCAGCTCATTTCAGATCATTAATTGAATCAGGTCTAATTCAATATCATACCAAATGTAACTGTAATTTAAAATTAAATTAAAAAACATCACACTGAACATATTTTCACCATCTGTACACCAGAATGTTTCAGAGTCTTGTAGAGATATTTCATGGAAAGTTAACAATCTCCTACACCTAATTTCCCAACTCGTAAAATATTGATGCTTTGGGACGGTGGACAACCTGCCCTACAGAATCCCAAAGCATCAGTATTTGATGAGTTCAAAAATCAACTTTTCTTACAAACAGGACATTTGAATTATTATGATATGTAAAAAAAATTTAAAAAACGAGACTCACTCCACTTTTGATTATGTATAGATTACATATTTATCTTGTATTGAGATATATACTATTTCTGTGAGCTATAGAGAGAAAATGATTAGTAATAGGTTTATATTACACATGAAAGTGGCAACCCCACTTTAAAATCTATCAGACTTTCTGTTAATGTAACTTGTAAACTGTGATTTGTTGCTCTTTTCTGTACACGCGACATCTATTGCATGCCTGTCCGTCCTGATCCCTCCTCTGTGGCTCTTCCTGAGGTTTCTTCCATTGTTTTTTTTACCCTGTTAAAAGGATTTTTTTTCCCATCAACATGTGAAGTTTTTCCTCACTCGAATCGAGGGTCTAAGGACAGAGGATGTTGTTCACTGTACAGATTGTAAAGCCCATTGAGGCAATGTGATTGTGATTTTGGGCTATACAAATAAAACTGATTTGATTTGATTTGATTTGATTTGATTTGAAGGATCACAGCAGCAGGGTGCTGGGTGATATCTGGGGATCAGAGAATAATTTGTAGTTTGAAATCAATGGTGTTACATCATGAAGGTGGTGCAGATCTATATAAGTCTCCTTTGCTCTGCCAGTAGAGAAGCTCCTGTCTCGTATTTTATCACTTAATAATGTTGGATCAGTCTTTCATTTCATGCTTAAACTGATTCATATGTCTTATGAAATCACTCAGCTGGAGTAAGCGAGAGATGGTGCAGCGGCCCAGCACGGCCCACACGAGATCACTTTGCCCTTAAATTCTCTAAAATATGTTTAATAATCTCGCACAGACAGGAGGAAAGCTGTTCTTTAATTCTTGGCACGTAGTCTTCTTCTTGAGTGCCTGATGACACAGGTGCTCCAGATGTTTTCAGAGTCAAGGTGCTCTGTCCCAGGCGAAAGGCCGGTGGTAAAAGCCCAGCTGCTTTATCAGGGGGGGCGCTGACACTCTGGTTTGAACATCCGCCACAGGGGAGAAATCTCACATCTTACTTTCTCACTCTGTCACTCTCTAATTCTGTCTTTATTTCTCACACACCTGTGCTCCTTTTCTCACCTTTTCTCTGTCATTCGCACACACACACACACACACACACACACACACACGTCCCCAAAAGGGACAGACGGTTGGTCTCAATGGACGCCCGCCAGCACTCAACGGTGAGCTTGAGTGCAGTGAAGAGTCGAGGGAGGACTTTAAAATCAATGCACATACAATTTTATGCTGTTGATTTCAGAAACTTTTATTGTATATCGTCTTTGCAAAAGCCAAAGAAAGACTGAAATCATACATCAGTGTGCACACAATGTCCTGCATCTGTGTGTGCCTCATCATTATAGCATCACCTTCACACACCTGAAAAGGACACGTTCTGTGTACGTAGCCGCCAGCTCAGTCATCCATCTCCTTGTCTCCACCTCAGCACACGGCGCAGGATAGGCACAGGCTCCCCGCTATAGGCTGAAAGGTGGGACAGAGAAGGTTGCCGGGCAAGGTGAAATGAAGTGAACGAGGTGGAGGGCGCATCTGTGCAGGACTCACGAGGTCTCGTCAATTTGGGAGATGCTTAATGTTGCCTGCCCGGTTTGGAAACAGATGGTAAAAGTTAGACTGGGGGCACTTATGTAATAAGAAACTGTTGCTTTTCAAACAGATTGCGACGTCAGGTAATAATTAAAAGACTTGTTATCATTACTGCCGTTCATGTTTTACGGCTGTTGTCTTTTCACGCCAGGTTGATCTTTTTAAGGTTTTTCATTACAAATCACAAATACATGATGTATTAGTTTATTACTAAATGATGCATCACTTCACAAGACTGAAACTGAAGAGAACTAAAATAAGCTCTTGTCACCCAACCCACACGAGTGATAATTTGAAATGAAATGGGTATTTTACAGTTTCCAAGAGCCACCAGTAAGTTAGTTTATGTCCCACTTTTTGCTTCCTAAAAACCCCGCAGGAAATAGTCTTTACTCACCACTCTGTCTCCTGTGCCATCTGTTTTGAGTCTAAATTTCGAGCATGCCAACCGTTGGTCCAAACCACAGAACTTTACTTTAAATTGACACAAAACTTTTGAATGGAAGCACAAAACTTTCCAAAAATACTGAATATGTCGAGCTGAGCTTTTTTGGGAAATGTGTGTGAAGCATAAGATAAGACATTTAGAATATGTGATGGAATAATACAGCCATAAAAAAAAACATGGATTACTGGGCTCCCTCATCAAAGAGTTGGAACAGCCCAATACAGAACATCTGTCAGTGTGGATTATATAGGATGAGTCTGTTGATATTCTATATTTTTCTCATTCTCAACAAATCCCATAAAAAGACTTAAACCAGAGTATTGTCTGTGTGGCCAAAGCCTGATATAGCTGATTTATTTGTGCCACAGACATCTGCTGCTGCCGAAGCAGCATCAGTGAGCCAAGTGCGTGACATGTTCCTTCATGAACATATTTATTTTGAGTCAATCCTTAATGCATCATGCTACAGTGGAAATACTCGTTAGTGCATTAAATCCAAAACTGAAAATACTTCTCAACAAATACTGTTTACTCCTCTCTGAGTATCGTTGTTGCGTTAAGTTCTGTTCTCCAATTGAATAATTGTTTCATGTAATGTCACCTATTAACCATTAGACAGATTTCAACGCCATACCAGATAAAAATAGTCAGATAAATGAAGAATAATCCATTATTAACTCACTTGTTTTAGGTCAGATCCAATCAGGATGTGGCAGTACTGGCAGTAAATTGTTTACAGGCCAGCCCAACCTACATAAAAATATAAACAAAAACATGAAAATCAAGGGGAAGTGTCCAATAAATAAATGCCTCTTCTGGGTAAACGAAGCAAATGGCTCTTCAGGGTATAACTAACACATTTATCTTCTGGGTATAACAAATGCCTCTTTGGGTTATGACTAACAAGTACCTCCTACCAGCCCCAGGGGAAATAAAAAGGTAAACTGAAGGTGTATAGGGGCTTGGGTCAGTCATAGGCAGCCAAGAAAACAAAAAAGGGCCTAAACAGACCAGAGGAGTTCTGGCTGACAATCAAATGGGAATGAGGTTTGCAAGGGGTCAGGGACAGAATCAGACTGAGTGTGCGAGCCTCCTGCGTGCCATTCCCCACCTCCTTTGAGCCTTCGCCAAAAGGTTGCTGTCACACCATGATTGGCTGGGAGGAAAATGCCCCAAACTGCTTTCACTCCTCAATCAAGAGTCAGTCTCCCCACCTGCGCACAGGTGATCTGAATCCCTGCAATCAGTCGTGAGGGAAAATCAGCACAAACAAAGAAAAATAGCACGTCTCAAAAAACAACTGGACTGCTACAAGGATATCTTCTACAGCTCAACCCTCTCATTTAACTATGGTCACTTTTGGCTACAGGAAAACAAGATAGCGACATCCATAATACCAGACTTGTGGTATGTATTCAGTCACAAGAATATAGTAAAATGTAGAATACTGTCAGCCGTATCCTGCAACAACCTTAAAACTACATCAGGGAAACAAAAGCTGGTAACTCAGTGTTTGGGTGTTAATTGTCTTCAGTTTATATAAGAAGGGAGCAGGTGAGAGGAGCAGTCTCTATGTGGAACTTTCCAAGAAGGTGATTGTCACCCTGGGGAGGAAGTGTTTATAGCTGCAAAGGGCTTCTACCATTTTCTCTGGAGGCGGGAGGATACTCTGCTTTGTTCACTGGCAGTGTAATTCCATCCATCTTTTCCATTTAAGTCTTTGCAACAAAAAAAACAAAAACACTGGCACTGCATCACACAGAGGGAGAAACACAGCAGACTTCATGGGAGGAAGGTCAACTGTCAGCACCGAGGGCCAGAAAACGTTTATTCAATCACAGCGAATCACAGAAGTAGCAGCACAACACGAGGATTACAGATGCCACCTAGCACTCAACATGCCTAAGGAAAATAAAGTGAGCGAGTGACTGTGTGACATAATCCCTCCATTGATTCAGCGCGTGTGGCGAAAAGGGCAAATCCAGTTACAATGAGGACCGACTAGAAATGAAGCAACGTTTCACACAGCATGACGCCTGGGAAAACCCTAAATACCAGACGAGCAGATTTCTTCTGGCAAATACAATGCCACTTTGTTCATTATGTCATCTGTTCTCATACATAAATGTCACGCCTGTGTCTTACTCCTCTGTTTTTACTCATTCTTCACACGCCTACGGGCTTTATCTGGCTCTCGTCTCTTTGTCCTGGCTGCCGTCTCTCTTCTGGCCTGTCTCCTCTGCCTCCTGACAGCACTGTCAAAAGATATTTCAGTATGTAAACCTCTATGATTAAATGACAAAATCCTGATCACCTCCCCCAAAATGTTTGTAGTGTGATAATTGATTTTGGCAGGGACTTTGATTGAATCAAGCAAACCACTGACTGGACAATAATATGAGTTATTTCTAAGAGAGAGGATTTTACCACAACAGTATTGAAGTTGAAGCACTGAATGATGTAAAGAATGAGCTAATGGTGCTGATGCTAACATGCATATCTCTGGTATGAGTTTGACGGGGTCTTGGGTGAGGTCTAAAAAAGCTGCCATATTTTGACAAAAATTAGGACTTTGACTTTGTCAGATGATCTGTTGATTTTGTATTAAAATGATCCTTAAATTATTTTGCCCTTTTTTAACCTATAGTGTTCATGAAATGAATTAGATTTTATTTTTTTTAAAGATGTGAGGAATAAAGAACCTAGGCATTACGAAATAGGATAGCTTGTCTGTGAAGGTACTGAAGATGCAAATGAAGACAATAATGCACAATGGTATGGTATACTGGAAATTAAAATTCTTATTTAAGCGATTTATGTGCCCACATACCCATCAAATGTGAAAACTTTGCTAAATTTGGCTGAATTGTAAAAGCCGGTAGTGACACTGAAAGCTGAAAGAGCCGGTTCTTTATGCTGAGCTGAGCCAAATGATCTGGCTCACGCGAGCTGGGAATGGGAGATGAGGTGAGATGGGAATCCCAGCTCCTTTTTATAGTACTATAAAGAGCTGGGATTCCCATTTCCATTCGGTACAAGAACATAGCTGTTGGGAAAACATAGTTTGGGAAACCTGTCAAAAATCTGCAAAAAAATTCTTTGTTTACACTTCTGGGAAGCCAGCCTCCTCTTATGTGTTTTCTAGAATGTCTCCTTCTCTGTCCATCTCTCCTTCAATCGAGCATGAAGCGGAACTAACTTTGTGTGTCAAAGGCAGTGTGAAAACTAGGCTAGGTCTTTGGCTCTGCAGTCTGTCATGGCCCAGTGAGCACCCAGTCCACACACACCTTTTCCAGGACAGGATAGCTTGCACTTCAGGAGGATATTAAATATTCAGTCTCCTGCCTACCGGAGGCAGGGAGCTAATTACTGAGTGAATGAAAATGGTGTGTGTGTGTGTGTGTGTGTGTGTGTGTGTGTGTGTGTGTGTGTGTGTGTGTGTGTGTGTGTGTGTGTGTGTGTGTGTGTGTGTGTTTTTTAAAGATGAGTGCGTGTAGCTGTCTTGATCAGATTCATCATCAGTTTATGTAAACAGGAAGTGGGATGGGCTGTCCTCATGACCTCAGTGTTTCTCATTAAGAGCTAATGAGGCAACACAACACTAACCGTAACCCGTTTTAACAACCTACATAAAAATTTCTGTGTCCTCACGCCCCTGATGCACAGAAAATCATATTTACCCGCTTGCGTTTTCACCTTGGTGCCTTCTTTTGATACACACTGTGAGAGCACTCACTTCACTCTCATCGCCTGTTCTTGCTCTGTCTGGCAGCTCTGTGGAGACATTCATATAAAATTTCCTCATTTGTGAAACAGTATCACCCCCGCATACACTAATCATGCATACACACTCACATTATATTGCCTAACCAGGGAAACTTACAGGTTTCTGACGGGCTGTCTCATTCTGTCTGTGTCACGGATTTGTCAGTGTGCTGAGTGTCCTCACTAGACATTTCTATCTTTCTCTCTGTATCTCTCCGGTGAGATCACTTCGCCATAATCTTCTCTCTGGCTGACCCTGGCAGGCGTACTGCCAGGGTGGGAGGGGAAAAGTTGAGTAAGAGGGAGACTTTGGAGAGAGAGGTGGAGCTGCTCAAGCTTCAGTTGTTCTCGCCACAGAGCAGCACACACCTTGGTTCAGTTTCTTTTGTGTTCAGTATGACTCATCAGGGATGTCCAGGCCTGGTCAGTGCGTCAGGCTAGATTAGTCTTGATCTGATGAGTGCGTTTCCACTGGACAGTCCGGTTTTAGAGCCGGGGCTCAGTATCCTCTCAGCTTTTGAAATGTTGCCACTAAATCAATGCGGTTTCCTTTTCCAGACTCTGGTGTTTCTGATAAGGCTGTGGAGGTGTCTGACCTCCACAGCCTTAAAAAAATAGTGACTTCTATGGCCGTTAATGGTGATGTTTCATGTTGCCATTTTAATTCTCTTGGGTGTGATTATTCAGTTACAAGAAATCTCCCTATAATAGGTCGCATTTGAGAGTTTCCATCCATCATTCGGGTCTCATGGGATCCAGACTGGGCAGGCTATTTCAGGGGAAGTTAATTTTTTTTGACTATTTGGCTGCTGAAGTTGAAATTCCGTTACTCTATTCTTTCTCTATCAGCTCCATCCCAGCAGGCCCTCTCTTCTCTGCTTTTAGTCCCTCTCTCCTCAAAGGCCAAGGTAGGTGTACAAGCAGTTGCCTGCCAAGATTAATTAAAGCTTATGGGCGCTGATTGGTGCCAAGGGAATAATCCTGCTCACCACTGGCCTGGGACACAGCTTCCACAGTGACCTTGTGTTGGATTTCACACTGACTCTGGGACAGGAATAATAGGTGTGGCACACTTACACACCTACAACTGTGTGGCCTTCTTAATCCACAGCACTATGACCAAACCCTATTGTACTCAGCTGATTATATCATTAGCAGGTGGCTCAGTGCTTCACAAGTGTCCAGTTGTCAGGCTCGCTGACAATGCACGGTGCGCCATGTAAAATATTGTGGTTTTTGTGTTGCCCTGAGCATTGAAGCGTTGAAGCACACTGAGAAGAAACAGGGAGGGAGACAGTGAAGAACAAGTGTGGCAGGGGTTTTAAAAAATTTTTAAATACAGTCTCTCATCTCTTTCCTTCACTGTCTCTCTCTGTAATATCGAGACCTGAAGAAAAGAAGAAGACATCCACCCCAGAGATCACATTAGCTCTGACCCTGTTTCTTTTGAAACGCTGACATGGAATTTCATGGATGCTTTGAAGAAAGTAGCCAGGAAGTTAAATGGGCCGTGAACTAATACCAGCAGAAAAAAGCCATCACTGTTTCGGGATATTTCAGTTCTGGAGAGCAATTTAGTGTCAAAAATGGAGCCGGACCAGTTTGACACTGGTTTCCCACAGGACTGACCTTCTTCCTCTGACAGCGTGAAAGCACCATTCCACTCCGGAGCGCTTTAACTTTCAGCATGTAGTTCAGGGGCAGCTGCTAACTTTAGCTCCACTGGTCATCCACGGTCACATTCAACCTTTAATACACCTCTTATGCAAAGAGACTAAATGACTCCTTTAACTGCATAATATGTGATGCATGCTAGACATTCTGCCTGACTTTACTTTTTGTTTGAGAGTTATAATTCAAGGTGATGAAGACGGAGCTTTCAAAAGCACCAAACAGATGGCTTCACTGTCATTGCATATTCAGAGCCGTCTGTTAATCTCTGAGTCTTTTAATCGTTTCAGTTTAGGCGACCATCATCAGTGCAGTGATGTGCTGATGATCAAAAATGTGCAGCTTGTTTCACAAAGATTAAAAGACTTGATTGAGCAGGCAATTAGTCTGAATCCGTCCATATTGTGTTTGTATGAATATCCTGAAAAGTACTTTGCACTTGATTTATCGCCCTCAAACTATATAGATTGAGTCGTGTTTCAAAATGACCCCCGAGAGAACTTAAGAAACTACTCATTACCAGATGCGGATAACAGTGCAATCGTGTCAGTGCTCAAATCTGCAGTTCCTCAAATGGCCACTTGAGGCTGGCTCCAAAAGTGAGTCACTCGTAAAAAGAGCACCATGTTAAAGTCCCCAACAGAAACAAAAATGCTCACAGCCTGCTGCAAAAAAATGTTTTTGTCTCTTGGTAATCATATATAGTTGATATATTCATATTAAGGCTCAAAGGTGCAATGTGTGAGAATTGGCCATGTGTTGAAATCATAATCTAAACGAACAGGGGGCAAGATATTACCAGCGTAACCGCTAAACGCTACTTTCTGCTACTGCCCTAGTTAGCCCGGTTAGCTGTGCAGCTAGCGCACCCATCATAGGTACTGTATAGACTGGGAGCTTGGACCACCGTTGGTAATTTTTGGACCACTGGGTGTCATTGTTTTCAGGCATCATGGGACCATAAACGCTCACAAGATGTTGTAATTGTTATTTCTTCACATTCTGTTGTTCAATTTCTCTACCTTTTGAATATTTTAAACTCAAATTCTTACATATTGCACCTTTTAAAGTTATAATTAAGGGCATGGCCACTCTGGTTAACAGCAATTGTTGAGAGTATGTTACTCAGACATTGATATGTATTCTTCAGTTTGTTCACTGTTGTTTTCTTCTGTTTTTCTTCCAGATCCTGGCTATAATCTCCATCTTGTTCATCGTGTTGTCGACCATTGCCTTGTCTCTGAACACCCTACCGGAGCTGCAGGACACGGATGAATTTGGCCAGTCCTCAGACAACCCACAACTGGCCCATGTGGAAGCTGTGTGTATTGCGTGGTTTACAATGGAATACCTGCTACGCTTCCTCTCCTCGCCCAGCAAATGGAAGTTCTTTAAGGGTCCCCTGAATATCATCGACCTGCTGGCCATCTTGCCCTATTACGTAACCATCTTCCTGACGGAATCCAACAAGAGCGTGTTGCAGTTTCAGAACGTCCGTCGAGTGGTTCAGATTTTCCGAATCATGCGGATCTTGCGTATCTTGAAACTGGCTCGCCACTCCACAGGTCTTCAGTCTCTGGGCTTCACTCTTCGGAGGAGCTATAATGAACTGGGCCTGCTGATTCTTTTCTTGGCCATGGGCATCATGATATTCTCCAGTCTGGTCTTCTTTGCAGAAAAGGATGAGGAGGACACCAAGTTCAAAAGCATCCCAGCTTCCTTCTGGTGGGCTACCATTACAATGACAACAGTAGGCTATGGAGATATCTACCCAAAAACTCTACTGGGAAAGATAGTTGGTGGCTTGTGTTGCATCGCTGGCGTACTGGTGATAGCCCTGCCGATCCCCATCATTGTGAATAACTTCTCTGAGTTCTACAAAGAGCAAAAGAGGCAGGAGAAAGCCATCAAAAGAAGGGAGGCTCTGGAGAGGGCTAAGAGAAATGGTAGCATTGTCTCTATGAACATTAAAGATGCATTCGGCCGCAGTGTGGAGCTCATGGATGTATTGGTGGAAAATAGTGATGGAAAGAAGGAGAAGGTGCATGATAATCATGTTTCTCCTAGTCAGCCAAGAGGGACACCCAAATTCAAGTCCCAGATGAGCCCCAGCAGCCCTGCCAAGACCCTCGATCCAAACTACCAAGAGCAGGCCAAGCCCTCCAGCAGCCCTCAGCATCTCAGCGCACAGAAACTGGAGGAGATGTACAACAATATGGCCAAGACCCAGTCACAACCAGACCTCAACAGCAAGGAAAAAGGGCCGCTGTCCAAAGCAGTGAGGCAGGGAGCTGAGTTTGAGATGGAAAACATCCCCGCTGAAGCTATCTCAAGCACAGCAGAGGCAGTCACAGACATGAGGAGCATGTCCAGCCTTGACAGCTTCATCAGCTGTGCCACTGACTTCCCTGAGAGCTCTCGCTTCTCCCAGAGCCCCGTCGGCAACATGCCTGGGAGGGTCAGCACCAACCCCAGCCTGGAGCCCACCTTAGAGAACGAGAATGAAGGATCCCAGGGCACGACAACACCCCTGACAGGACACAGCACCAAGCATGGCCCATATTCTGACAGCCCCAAGGGTCTGCGCTTCAAGAATCCACTCAAAAGCCGCTCGCTCAAAGTGAACTTCAGAAGTGGGGAGGATTCAGGGACAGGGGCCCTCTCAGACAGCTCATCGGTCCAGAGCCCCGAGGTGTCCGTCTACACGACTGCCAGCAGCAGGACACCCACTAAGAGCCCGGAGAATTTACCGTCCAGCATCTTCACATTCCACGATTCATCCATCAATAAATTCATCGATGCAGACACCGATGAGGAAGAGCACCCGAATGAGGGTTCAGGCGCCAATCCATCCCAGAGACTCCTGGAAAAATCCAGCTACCAGAAAGGGTCCAACCACACAGAGGGCCTGCTGCAGAGGAAGCTGGGGAACAGCACACTGCCGCTGGAAGGACAGGAGAACCACATGGTTCAGGAACTCCATCCACTTCAGGGAGAGAAGGGTCAGTCAAACGCTTAAAGTCACAATAATTGAGAGGCAACGGAGGAAACATACAGGGGAGGAGGAAGCAGAAAGCACAGTGAACTCAGCAAAACTGAACTTCCCAAAAATATGAAAGACACTGAAAACATTTGTAGAAACATTTGAAGAACAATACGAAATGCTTCTACCGTGAAAATGCAATAGTTTTGGACAATGGGAAACTATTTTGTGTGCTCTCAAACCAGGACCCCTGAACTAATCAATTTAGTGGAGGACTCTGATGGAAGAGGCAAGGAACATCGTCTGATAATTTTTATTATTTATACATCTGTTTAAATCCAGATTATAATCTAATAATTACAGCCTAGATGTAAGAGTACAGAATATCATTTTTTATAAGCAAGATATCCTATTTTTCTGACCCTGGGTACCACTTTAAAGCCACTATAGCAAAAGCTGTCCAACCAGTAGCAAACCACAGAGGGCATTGCAACACAACGCTGCAAACTGAGAAAGTCATTCAGCTGAGAAAAGCTGCAAAGGAACAGTGTGTTGGGAATATATGTAGTTTCTTTTAACTTTCCTTCCGCAAAACTGGCCTTAGTTCATGTCGTCGCCCATGTTTTATGTTTGTATGAGTGAGAAAGTGAGACGGAGACGGACGGACAGCACATACAAGAGTGTGCAACGTTTATCTTTCAGACACAGTATATTTATTGCGATGTATCGTTCTTGGTCTCTTGTCTTAAGTGTGAACTCAAGAAGAATCAGTCTGTATCTTTTCAACAGCAGTTTATTGTCTTTGCTCGTATATATATTTCTTTTTTTTTTACTGCACAGAATACGTTTCGACAACACAGAGAGACACTGTGAGGCTGCATCCATCGATTTCCTTCTTGTTCCCATTGTGCCCGAATGCTGGCAAGAGAGAGCACCTTAAACACCGTAATTATTTTGATTATGAACAAAGAAAAAAAAATTACTTGTTTGTTTACTTGTTTTGGTTGTTTCTAAAATGTCTGTGTGTGTCCCTCAGATTGGTGTAATAACAGTTTGAATCCGGGGGAAAAACAAACAAAAAAAAGAAAAGTGTTATGTAATTCCAAAACTTTCTCAAAGGGGACTCGGAGGAGTCCTCATTCCTATTGTAGCTGATAATCTGAACTTGACATAAAGCGAGCTGGAGATACGGCATTGAAAATCACACAGATTTTCAATGTGGGGCCTCCAGATGTGTGGGAGTGTGAATATTGTACATGTATAACTACAAAAGTAGAATATTACGAGGAAACACGTTTATTGTACAAGGTAAAGAATCAAAATAATTTATATTTTTAAGATATTTTCTAAAAGTACAGACTTGTAGACAAATCTATTGTGCTAATCTCATAGTTTTGCATTTCAACATATGTACTGCATTATTTTGATGGAATTGCATTTATTAGGTGATATACTGTAGTCGATCAATTTGTATTGTTTGCTACCGTCTCCCTGTAAACGTCTGTCCCTTTATCCTCTGTGCATTGTGAAGAACCAAAGAATTGTTCTTTCTGATAACGCATACAGATGATAGTAAGTCTTACTGTTTTATCTTAAAATGTAAGAAATATAAGCATTCCTTTTCTAAACAGCAGTATCTGATGTATTTCAGGGAGCCATACATGCTCATTTGGTACAAACACGTAAGCTGGAGAATGTACAGGCGGGAGAATCGGCCTCTGTTGGCAGGAAATGAAAAGACGGCAAAGATGAAAATGGAGAGACAACACAGCACTTTATGTTACATCCATTCTGACAGCTAATTTGATTATTTACACACTGTGGATCTTGGCAAGTGGTTTCGCTTGCAGAAATCCAAAGCGTTATGCTCATGTGAGTTCACATGACATCTCTCACAAACATAAAGCCACCCCGCGGCTTCGCACAGCTCACCTCGCAGGCACACAGGCTGGCTGTGTCTGTAGGGGGTCTGTAGTCCTACCAAATATCCTGCGTCCTGCTTGTCTGTATGCACCTGACTCCAAACATATGGGTGTTGATCATCTGGTGCTCTTGTGCTCTTTGTTAATCACGCAAGCATGGTTTTATAACATTATACCCTCACAACATATCATGCAGACATGCCACAAATAATCTATTTTTAGTAGTTTAAAGGGGCACTATCTGATTTTTAAGAAGAACTTCAAACTCAGAATTTGAATATTTACAATATTAATGAGGTAAAAATACAAACTCAGAAATATTTATTCCATAACTGACTAACTGCTAGAAAGGTGGCAGGGTCCGCCACATATAAACAAAGTAAAACAGTATGAAACTGTGTTGTCCTTTAAGGTCAGTTTGTGTATTCAGTTGCTGTTGTTCAGTTTGTTTAGGCATTAAAAAGTCAATGAGGACCTTTTTTCATCCCTCAAACTACACACTACTACACCTTTAAAGCTTAAAAGGTAGGGTCCACTCTGTGTAGCTGTTTGCAATTATACAATAGACATGGGTTAGATATTTCTGTGCCTTTGCTTTTAATAAACCCCTGCCCGCGTACTTAAATCTGACACTGAGCCCCGTCTCATGATAATTAAACAAACTGTACAACAAATAAACACACAGAGAAGTGGCTCATCAAGCTCTCAGACTGCAACTTTAGATATCCCCTCCAAATATCTCTTTTTACACTTAACGCACCGAACGTTCACATGAAAAAGGCCCCATAAGAACAACAAACAGGGGCACCCTTGCTCAACGACCACTGTTTCCATGGAAATGGCTGGGATCACTGGCTTGCTCACATACGATGCGAGTGAGGAGCCTAATTTGTGGAGATGGCGTCCTTACAGACCCTACATTCTCTACATGTATATGTGTTTCCCTCCTCACCTGCGTCCTCGGCGTGCTGACGCCGGATTTATTGAAGAAGCTGGATGGTGGACCAGGCTTCCCTTCACTCCACCCGACTCTTTCTTAGAGGGACATGCTCACATCATCTCGACAAGACAGAGCATGACCACAGCAATGCCTCCCTGAAACTAAGGTGCTGTTGCTATGATGTCCACCTCAGACACCTTCCTCCCGCAGTGGGGGTGAGTGTGAAATGTGAATGGAATAGGAACAAGCGGTGTGTGACACAGAGAGCCCGGGAGCAGAGCCGTCAGCCTGATTACAACTGACACCGCTAATGATGTCTGTGGCACTCTGCTCCTGTCCAAATAGCTCTTTAACACAGACAACACGCTCGTTCAAAAACATTATCTGTGAGCTCTTTCTGTGTGGAACCCATCCCCTCCGACAGGACCATCGCCATCATATTCTGTTAATGAGAAACTAAGTTATGCAGCCTGATTATGCACGAAGCACTCAAGTGTTTTTTTTCCATTACGAGGACCGGCCTCGAGTCTTTTGTGCAGAATGACAATGCAAAAATGCTAGTTGGGCTGAGGCATCCTTGTTTCATTGCTGCGATTCTATAAATACCATCCCTGGGTATGCAAAGGGAGGGTCAGGGCCAGCAGGAAAGGCTCGGTTACAGCCCTGTCTTCGGTCAGACGATGTCATGGAGTCCCGAGGAGCAAACTTTGTAAGAAAAGGGGAAACTACACAGGCATTCTGCCGTAGCCCAGCCCTTTATGCTGCATGGTGATGGGATGAAAATGTCAAACTGACAAATGGTAAGATGGCTTTCACTCCTCAAAGCATTAAGAACTGAAGAACAGACTAGAGAGCTGAAGAGGGAGGGGGTCGCACACAGTGAGGATTCATTAACATTCATCACTCAACGGTCAAACATGCAGTGAATATGGACAAAAGCTTAGGAAATGAGCCAGTCGCCACAGTGGACTTACTTCCAAACAAGCCATAGTCTACTGAAATTTCCTCTGTTGGACGAATGTTAACAACGCGCTTTTTACATCTTTTTTTTTTTTCCTCCTCGTTTTCTGAACTGCACTTTATTGATTTTTTTTCTGTGTTAAATCGTCTGCTGTCTAGTGACCATGCAAGTGAACATGTCGACATTCAAAAGGTACACATGAAGACATTGAAGACAAAAAGCACAAGCTGTAACAATGTAATTTCCTTTAAGCACAATATGCCACACAAGAGGTTGAAGCCAAATACAGACACATGATTTGATTTTCTGAATCTCCCCCCTCGTCTTCAGGGAATTAATCACCTCTGTTCAACTCACACAGTTCTGTATGCTGCCCTTATTACTGTGTCCGGGGAAATGTTTGTTTTGTAAGGTTTCATACTTTGTACCAGTTGACTTTGTAGAATATTGTCTCTGTGGTTCCTCGTTGTTCAACGCATGTAGCGCTATTAAACTTTGACACACAGAACTTGTAAATATCATCTAAGAAGCTATAGGAATATGTCTATGATCAGCAATTTTGAAGCAATTTTCTCCTTTTACTGACTGATGCTTAATAAAAGACAATAATCCTGTGTTTGGAGCCTCACTTTATTTACTGAAGCGTGTTTTTATGAAAGCACTGAACAAATGCCATACATTAGAGCGAGCAGGGAGGTTGTGCAATGACTGAGCTTGTTGTTTGTCGACGCAAGCTGCAGGTCTTATACAACAGCACCCTCCAGTGTTCGGTCCTGTGTTCAATAAAAACTATACACACTACACATAACGTGCAACACATGTAAGTAAGTAATACAGAAGAGTAAAGCAAGATGATCGCTCTCTAGATAAAAAATGTAGCTCAAAATATTAAAATATGAGTGATCTTCCACAGTGTGAGCGACTGTAAACCTTGTTTTTATTATCAGTTTACTCTGAAAATATGTTTTTTTTTTTTTTCATTAATCAACTTATGGTCAATATATGTTTGTCTCTCCTGATTTAACACAGCTCAAGGTGGCATCTTAATCTGACCAAAACGCTCAAAACCAAATATATTACATTTAAACGGATATAAATCAAAGTGCAAACACATGAATCAAGTTGAGAACTGGCAAATGTTTCGCATTTTAACTTGATAAATGACTTAAATTACTGATCACTGTTCTGGCACCTGCAGGTTGTCTGAGCCTAGTTGTATTCATTTTAAAGGAGTTCAGACAATTAATCTAAAAATCTAAAATCTACAAATTGTATCAACTTCTCTGTAGTTTTACCAGCTAATTGATCATTCTAACACCATCTAATGTCGTTATTATCCATGATTTTGGTTCAACATTGAGGTGACGATATGTACAATATAACAGCTGTTTCCATTTGAGGTCTTCATCCCAGATTGTTACATGGTGTCTTACTATACATTTTAAAAAGTATTAAAATGTGTGATGAACTGAAATTTCAGCCAAACATCGGTATCAGCAGATAATCAACTTATGAATGAGGTGACACTCGTCGATAGCGGCGACGAATAAGTTTACTGTCTCTGTTGGCTTGTGACATCTCACTGAGTTTATGGTATAGCACCTCTTGAAAAACTTACCTATCAAAATAAAAGAGCCCTTTTCATCTGAAAGAGGTTATATTGACAGAGGTTTCAAAATGTGTATGAGGTAAGACAAGACAAGATGCAACATTGTCATGGACTAAAAGAAACAATCTCTATACTAAACATTTAAAATGCATTCCTTATCCTGAGATCATCCTTATAGACTTCATGTGTAAAATCTTATCATTCAATAATATTCAATTTAGCTTTAGCATCCATGTGTTTTAACGCTCAATCTTATTGAAACTATAATTTGATGCTGCTACATAAGGGGGACAACAAAAAACATTGCTATCCGTCAAATCAATATTTTATCAAAAATGTGAAATAGTTCATTCCTAATGAAAATCTCTCTTACATGAGGGTCATTTTTCTAGTTCGATTCCTCTGAATCTAAAGGTGTGTGATCAGCTGACACATATCAGTTAACTTCTCCTGCAAAGCAGGCAACAGATTCCCATTTGTTGTGTTACGTGTTACGTCACGCTACATCGCGTCCAAAGTTTTGAAGAGGATTACGTCGCAGTCAATGCCAGTCACAACTTCAGGCTTTTCTCAGGACATAAACAGTCTTAACTTCCTCGAGGGGACAACCTCTCCGCAGGGAAAATGTGAGCAAAACCGCGAAAGCCTGAGTCACAAGTACAGTTAAACGTTTGAGACGTAAAAGAAAGAAGAAAAGGGAGCGATTATCCAAAAATGTGCGCACGTGCTAAGCAGTTTATCACCTTAACATTTCAGTCAGAGTTGGATAATCCACCTCACATCATGGATCAGGAAAAACTTTGTGTAACAGATGAAAGGAATGTCTACGCAAGAGGAGGCCGGTCACCGATTAAACACTAAAAATATCAGGCTTGTGTAAAAGTTGTTGATTGTGGCTGAGGGAACGGATCTCAGATAAAAGTTAAAAATAGCTCAGACAGAGTAAATGTTCCCAGTTACTGTTTTACATAAGACAACATAGTTATTTTTGATCTTTTCCAGCAAACTCTGAAAGCACAAAGGGAGTTTCAACATGATTCTAGGTACAAAGAAGAGAAGCTCTGCCTTTTCTCAGCTGTAAGTAAATAAAAATATAATTCAAGACATTAACATCTATTCCAGAAAATCATCATTGAGCATTTAAGAAATGAGAGAGTATTGGTTTACGGAAGACCTTCATGTTTTTGGGTGTAGACACCAGCAGCTGCAGCTATTTTCAGATACATTCACCTTTAAGTGACACTGAACACCAAAAAATGTTGATGGAACTGAGACCTTTGTTGTTTCGCTGCTCTTTGTTTTGGCCTTTAAACACTAAAGATCAGCCCGTCTACAGAGACGCAATAATTAGAGGCTTGTCCTGTCTGACTCACAGTTCACTGCAAAGTGTCTCGCGGTATTTTGACACAAGTGCAGTAGAAATCTGAGACACAGACAGAACTAGAGGTTCTGCATATTTTCTACTTGATGTTCAAAGCCATAGTTCCTTCTAGCACACAGGCTCACTGGTGCAACCAAAGGTCATTGATCACTCTAATCATTCCCCCACAACACACTGGTTTTGAAGAGATCCCTTCCTGAAGTGATTCCAGTGTAAGACATGACTTCAGTGGTTCTGTGCAGAAATTCTGTTCTAATCCATCGATGAGAGAGTAATCAGATCCTTTACTTACACGTAAAAGTCTTGCATTGAAAATGTTACTTTACGTATTTGAAGTGAAGCACTCAATGCAGAAAACTGTGACTGCTATCCTGACATTACCACCCGACATCTGTAATACCAACTCTCTCCCTGTTTTCAAAACTAGACTCAAAACCCACCTGTTTAAAATTGCCTATTCACTTCACCCTTAACTGTAACACCGCCCTACCTCTATTGCTGTTTTATTAAATGTTGTACACTGTATGTTCATTGATGTTTTGAATGTTGTTTATTATATGTTGTTTGTATTGGATGTCTGAATGTTGTTCTATTGAATGTTTTAAATTGATGGTTTTTTTTATCCATTGTTTTATTTTGATGTCCCCCTGTAAAGTGTCCTTGAGTGGTTTGAAAGATGCTTCTTAAATAAAATGTATTATTATTATTATTATTATTATCATTATTATTATTATTATTATTATTATTATTATTATTATTATTATTAACCTATTATAATTCATATTATTAGATTATAATTACTCAATCATTAATGAAAAAGCCGGATTATACTGTTGTATCGGATTGAGGTAGATGAGGAATGAAACATGATTAATTTTATTATGGACTCATCGCTTGGTTATTTTCTTGATAAATTAGGTGATTGTAAAAAATTCTAGAAACAGTGAAAAACTCTGTCACAATTACACAAAGTGACAGGAGTAAATCTGATTAGCTACACTCCACAACTGGTCAAAACTTACATGAGTCTTCAGCAGCCTGAGTTAAGACAGCTTGAGTATTTCCCAAAGTTACAGCTCTCATTCTTCTCAAAATAAGAGATGTGGACTCGATTTAATGTTGCTGTGACAACTAGACAAACCGGAAGTAAATGACTCGTTACTTGAGTTTACTTGAGACCTGATGACTCGAATGACTTGTATGTGTTCATGTTATGTTTTTAGTTCATTTTTTGTCAAATGGTCATTATAAAATCTTTTGTTTTTGTTTTTTTGTAACACAAATACAATTCACTCTCACATGTTTTGAAAAGTGTAAACTGGCCAATAATAACATGATCAGACACGTACTTATACCTTGTCTTTTCATAACTGCAGAATCTTGGGGGGGTGACGTGTCTTGGAATATGACTTGCCTAATTAGGGACATAATCTGAGACCAAAGAAAAAAAAAACAATAAAATCAAAACAATTTCCAATTTTCACACAAGTATAATCTTTAAATATACATTACATATATTTAAGTCACCTCAAAAAAAGGCCTTTTCCATCCATCCTTCCTGCATGAAGGCCTCAATAAATAATACCAATGATTATTCACCATGAATTACTGCTACTTGGGTTCTTATGTATGAAGATAACGCATCAAAAACATCCGGCTGTCCATAAATAGTCGATAGTTTAAAGGTGTTGGCGACACCGTGTATCTGAACCGACTCAACAATTACCAGCTACTCATTAAAGATGCACTACGTAGTTTTAGGGAAGAAATTTAAGATCTTCACTGTTTTTATGCTTAAGCAAAATAAACAAACAAACTATCTTCGTTTCATGACTGAATAAACAAACAAACACAATTTCATACTGTTTGACTTTCTTTATATGTGGCGGACCCTGCCACCTTCAAACCAACTTCAAACCTTATTTCCCCTGAGAACAGCGTGTTTATTCAGTTATGGAAAACATAAATGTGTCTATGAGTTTGTATTACCCGATTAATATTGTAAATAGTAAAGTCGTAACAAAATCAAATCTTGAATTCCGACACAATGCGGCCCCTCTCTGTTTACTGCTGTAAACTAAAGTGTTACTGGCTGTGGGCCTGAGTGTTATCTTAATCCCTGCCTCAGTCTTACGCAGCCATTGTTAATGTACAGTTGTGAATGTGCACGGGTTTGCTCGGGCAGCTCCTCGGGTCATCAGGCTGAAAGCTCTTCTATTGGTGGCCACCATCAGACAGCGTCCTAATCCGCCCCACAAGTTATATAAAATGCCCCGCCAATCCCGCGCCACGCAGAGGAACAGCAGCTCTTGGCGGTCTGCTTGTGTGACTTACTAAGTCGTCCAGAGGAAACAGCGCCGGACCGGAGCACCATGATCTTCCTAGTGGACCTGCTGCTGATGCTCATCGACCTGACCTGCTCCATCCTGAGCGCCGTCGTCCAGACGTTCCTCCGGCCGAGGCTCAAGTGCATTGATGGCGAGCTGTGCCTGATAACGGGGGCCGGGGGCGCGCTGGGTCGCCTCTTCGCCCTGGAGTTCGCCAAGGAGGGCGCGCACCTGGTGCTGTGGGACTGCAACACCGCCGCCAACGAGCAGACCGCCAAGCTGGCGCGGGAGATGGGGGTTCAGGTGCACACGTACACGGTGGACCTGTCCAAGCGCCAGGGCATCTACGAGGCGGCGGACAGGGTGAGGGCGGAGGTCGGGGAGGTCTCCATGGTGGTGAACAACGCGGGCGTGGTGGCCGGCCGGAGGCTGCTGGAGTGTCCCGACGAGCTGCTGGAGAGGACGCTGCTGGTCAACTGCCACGCGCTGTTCTGGGTGAGCCTTTGACGCACGCAACTTTTACGCACGATTGGAGCCACGGCTCTCCACCTGCGCCCGACACAGAGCTAATGCACCAGCCTGACACGGGTTACGTAACACCCACTGAGAGTGGCGCTCCCAGCCGGCTCCGGGTCAGTGGCTGTGCAGTGATGTGTGAGGGGATGAGAGCAGAGCACAGCCTCACACTCAGTGACGGCTCAATGTGCCCAAGTTAACATGAGGTCAGAGGCGGCCTCCTCTCATCAACAGAATGAAAGGAGCACGGGCGAGCCCACCAGCAAAGACAGCACGTGATTTATTACCCGTGATCCTCTTAAAGCCTGGGTCACGCTCGCACAATAAAAAGGGTAAGCTCATTAGGAGCAAATATCAAAGATATCAGCAGCGGACATACAATCTCTAATGCTCCAGAGCTGGTGCCCCTCCTTGGGGGATAGCGGGCAGCTGCTTCTGGCCCTGCTGTGTGTGAGCAGATGGGTGCTTATTAAAGGGGCAATACCAAAAATTTAACTCAAAACAAATAAGGGGCAGCATATCACCAGGAAGAGCTTCTGCTTCCATAGTGTCATCACATCATGTGAGGCAGTGGGGCCCAAAAAAAAACTTTTCTCCATAAATTTGCATTCTGTGGATCATTTTTGTCAGCGTCACAAAACCCGCGACATGACTCGTTTCACTGTCATAACTGGAACAAATCAGTCTAATAAAAACAGTGAAGTGCAGAAGGGCAACAAGATTAAATGAAGGCCGTGCCCAGATTTTAATCCGATGTCCTCGACCGGGACGGGTCAAGCTAGCTGGTTAACTTGCTAACTTCAGCAGATATCCTTGCAACAAAAAACATGAGGTCAAAACTGTTATTTCGTCACATTCTGTCGGTAATTTTTCAATGTTTTCAGCTAAAACTCTTACACACTGCACCTTTAAACTGTATTGCTCCCAAAATCTGTGCGGTTTTCACTTTGTTCTAATGCTGTAATACTACAAGGACCAAGCTTTGATGCGCACCATCGAGGATAGTTTAATCTCTAATAATCTTATAAAGGATTTTACCATTGAGCTCCCAGAGATTAAGATAGCACTCCAAACCAAAGCCAGCATATAACACTGTTTGTTATATAATTAAACAGACAGACTGTCATTTATTAATTTAAGCATCTGCCTCCTGTGTGGTTACCAGAGCCTTCTATGTTAAAACATAACATGTTTTGATTTAAAAGTGCAACATGTAAGACTTTTTCGTTGAGACTGGTGCTCAGAATGAGTACGTGTTTGAGGCACATGGCCTCAAAATCAGCCTTGATGAAGGACCAACAAAACAATAAGGCATTTATAGTGTCCGTTGATATTGCGCTGAAGTGGTGCATATTTTCAGTGTTACAATTTATCAAATGACCACAAACCAAGTTGAAAAACAATGTTTTTCCAGAGGCTCCTGATGGATAGAAAGCCCTCGGGCAGTTACCAAAGTCAACCCAAAGTGTCTGTATTTAACAAGTTAGGAATGAAACTCAACAATCAGCTTTCTTACAAAATGGACCTTTAAAATAATATTAGGGTATTTTTGTGCGATATCAAGATATCTTGAGATTCTGAAATCTCCAGAGAAGTACTTTGTTGCTTGGGACTGAATGTTAGGACAGAGCGCCGAAATCAAATGAGAAATATGAAGTATGCCAAAACCCCTTAATATCGATGCTGATACAGTATTGTGGGGATGACTATTATTACTTTCACAAATGTAGTATTGTGGTTAAAGGCAAGCATTAGAACAAGTGGAACAGTCTGATAAGTTCAGAAAACTACATCACTTTAATGTAACGCAGCCTTTAAAACCAGTAAAAGTGAGATCTATGCTATATTATGGCAGGACGATATCCAAAATCCAAGGCGACATAGGGACTTATGTCCTTGCCTTTTCGGCCAGGGGCTGTTTGTTTGAGAATATGCACAATTTAAACGCACAAAATATTCTTATATTGTGATGTATAAAGTAGGTGATTAACCCTAACCCGCCACCGTCCAACAGATGACAAAGGCCTTCCTGCCTCAGATGAAGGCAAAGAACCACGGTCACATTGTAACTGTTGCCAGCGCTCTTGGGCTCTTCAGCACTGCATGTGTAGAGGTAAGACATTCGATCAATGACTCCCTCAACCACAAACCGAACAGACTGATACATTATAGATGGTATTTAAATGCTGATCACTCTGCTGGTGTTTACTTTCCTCCTCCAGGATTACTGTGCCAGTAAATTTGGAGCTGTCGGTTTCCACGAGTCGCTGACTCACGAGTTGCTGGCAGAGGACTTGAATGGCATCAAAACGACTTTAGTCTGCCCTTATATCGTAGACACAGGGATGTTTGCAGGCTGTGAAATCAGGTAACGTCCACCGTTCACCTTCAAACTTTTGTCAGGGTTGTTAACACTTGAAAATCTAACGGATGTTCCATTCTTCACCTCTTTGCTTGATGTCTCTCAGAAAGGAGCTGAGGAGTCTGATTCCGCCTCTGCAGCCGCTCTACACTGTGCAGCAGTCCATGAAAGCCATTTTAGCCGAACAGCAAATGGTCTGCATTCCTCGCCTCATGTACATCCCCTTCCTCACACGAGCGTGAGTACTACTGATCAGGCCATTTTCTCAAACATGCCCAAGACGAGCCGTTGCACCTGCAGAGTGAACGCTAAGACCACTACTGATGAGACGTTTTCTTTTGCTTTCCCTTTGTAGATTGTTACCGTGGGATGCAAATCTGGCAACATATCGCTTCATGGGAGGTGACAAATGCATGCTACCATTCATCAAGAACGTGGAACTGAGGACCTCCAACGGCCACGTCAAATCCTCATAAGTCCTGTCAGAAAGCCTAATGTTAAAAAAAACTGTTAAATGTATGGACTGATGCAGACACCAAAGGCTCTTACTGTATATTCTTAATACATGAATTTGTCAGATTTGAAGGGAGGACTGTGTTAAACTATTTTCTTTTGTCCGTTGAGGGCTGACTTGTTGGGTCATGTAAGTGGACCTGAAGGACTGCCAGGAATTGCTTCAGGAAAACAGGGTTCCCACACCGTCCTAAACATCTAACTCAAGGACGTTTGAGGGACTTTCCCGGCCAAGTTATCTCATATTCAAGGAACTGACACAATATAGTTTGAGACATGAATCAAGGTTGTTTACTGGTACAACACTTAATTTAATAATGAGAACTATCAGGCTTTACAGGACACAGACAACAGTGTAAAATAAGAGGCTTGAATGTGTCTCAGTTGTGTTGTTAAAGTGAACTTTACTGATGTTAAGTCAAATATATATATTTAAAGAACTTCATTGTTGGTTGTTCTGAATTGTTTGATGTTGGGGTATGAAGTGTGTGTGTGTGTGTGTGTGTGTGTGTGTGTGTGTGTGTGTGTGTAGTCCAAACCATTCACCCTATAACAAGACCCTAACAACATGATTCTGAAGCTGATTTTTTAAAAAAGGTGAAATAACAAAAAACTCAACAACTGTTTAAAAAGAGAACGCAGTGACAACAGATCTATACAAGTGCTTCTTTTATTCACATTAACAAACAGTGCAGAAACAAAGACGAGACATGGACAAATCTACAGGAAAAACATGCAACAGAAAAAAATATTAAGCGTTATGATTGAGCCACAGTCTACAGTCTCCAAAAAAGGAATTCAAACAAACAAAAGAAGCGCTAAAGAAGTCCCTCCCATATAAATTCTGATGTTCAGTGTCCCAAAATACTGTTGAAATATACGTCTGCTGATGCTGCTGAAACTGAAATATACCGACAATTGTATCTGAGCTCGACATCCAAATCCTTGTTAGCTTTGCCACACAGCAAACAACGGGCCCGAACACCGAGCACTACTTCAGGTAAGTCAACTTTTGGTCGTGTCTTTAAAAACCCTTAAAAAAAATTGCATCATCACCCTAAATTCAGGCAAAATGATTCATCTCTGGTAAATCCAACAAGAACTGTCAAGGCAAACCAAATCTGTAAGGACTAAAGTTCAGCTGAAGCAGGTCTGTCGTGTGACCCGAGGTCACTCTGGCTACTCCTGCAGTGTATTCTGGTCTCCTTATTAAGTGAACACCATCACATCAGTTTCACACCAACTGCACAGTGGCTGCTTGTAAGTACCCCTGCAGGTACTGGAGGGCTTCTGCGTTCAGGCTGGTGCTCAGCATCGAGGGCACCTGCAGCAAATAAATGAGACAACAATCACTGATTTGTTTTCCGCATCATCCCATCAGCTGCAGCAGGGCACTGTGATATTGAGTTAGGGAATAATCTCAATAGTTATTGCACTCTCAACAAAACTATTATGACTTAATTCAAACTAAAAATAACAACAGAACATTACTTTTGGCCAAAGCAGCGCATATTTCTTGCACGTGTCAACTTACCCGTCCCGGACAGGCAGTAGAGAGCTTGTGGAGCGACTGAGCTAGCAGGATCTTTGGATTGCCGACAGCGTCTCCAATCGGGTCGTGCTCCTTCTTCCCTGCAAAGGCCAGTTGTGAGAACGCTGTCTGATAACCCGGCGTGTCTTCAATGTCGATGAAGTGCTCGTCGTCGGGGATGCTGTCGTCTTCCGGCAACTCAAACAGACCAATGAGCGCCTGGAGCAGAGGGGTCCTGGACAGAAGCATTGAAACCATTGATTTAACTTTGTGATGACGTCACAGTTTTAATACTCGGCTTGAGAAAAGTTTACAGATATCAAAACCCCGTGGACCAAATTATAACAAAGAGTCATAACTGATCTTGTTTGCAGTTTGAGATATCGTATCAACAGTTTAACACATGTGTCTTTTACAATGGTGCGCTGTGGCTAAAATGCTTTTTGTGGAATGTTTCGCAGCAATATCATGAGTAGCCACTGGGCAACATTTGAGGCAAGGCTTAGTGACGCTGTTTCATAGCTTCTCTAAAGATGTAAATTCAGAGGTCAGAAAGCATGTCAGCTACAATGGGACAGCACAGGTGCAGACTTTTGAAGATAAATTATAACAAGCAACTACATGTAAAAACTGGCTTTTTGTGTGATTTGTGATTTCTTGTATGTTGAAGTTAAGTATGTATGTAACTGTGATTGTACTCTCTTACTGAAGATACATAGTGCAGAAACAAGTGATGGGGGGGCGGAGTGAATGTACCATCAAAATTACTTTGAAACTGTTATTCTGAGATTTTTAAAAAATTACATTATAACTACGTTCACGTCGCAGCCAGTTTTCCACTCGTGTGTTTAAAAAGCAAGTATATCTGTGGTGGTCCAGCAGAAAGGTTGAGGAGACGTCTCTGGTTGGACTCTTTGTATGATTATAAGTGCTTTACGTAACTGCATGAAAAACATGAATTTAACTGAATGCCTTTCCTTCAGGCTGATTTCTTACCAGAGTTTAGTGTACTCTGTGTCCATCATCGCAGGACATTCAGTGAGGACCTTTGTGATGCCAACAGCGCAGATCTTCTTTTCAACTGGTCCGGACACCTTCTGAACCTCTGGAATAATTATTTTCTCCAACACCATACCAAACATTCTGCAACACAACAGGCAAACAGGATCAATACTGTACACGTTGCTAATGATTTAATACACTTAAACTGAGATAAACTAGAGACCTGCAAAGGCATCGAAATTTGGGACAACTTGCTATACTGCAGGCAGGAGCAAGAGATTAGCATAATCATCATCCCACTGTGAAATGTCAGGCAGCTATTACACACTATAACCAAATATGTAAACACACAGTCTTCCAGTAGACACTCCTGGTCTCTTTTTGGACTGGTTGTGTCGTCAGTAAGATAACTTTTATTCAAGCAAAATTGTCATTAATTATCTAATTCAACCCGATCCACAACCCAGTGCCCATTTCCCCTGTGAGGTGGGGAATAAAGTGTTGTTTTAGGATGTTGATGCAGGCCAGAGACACGCATTTCATCACTGAACTGGGTCACTTGTGAAATCCATTATTACACTTTGAAGGTAGCTGCAGCTTCCATCCCTTACAAAGAGCAACCTTTCAAGCTTAAAAGAGCTGAGTGTTTGATAATGGAGCACTCCTTTAAAACATGTCCTATTTCTAATGTATACTGCTTCTTAGCAGTGAGAAAGACCAGCTTCAATAGCTCGAGTGGGCCATCAAACTTAAGAACAGGCAGCTTATGAATCTTTTGTGCTGTTAAGGTTAACAGACCTTGTCATGTTCTCACTGCCTAAATGCTACACTGATGGATAGACCCACTAACTTCTGTGACAGTGTAATTCTTGTGGTTATAGAGAAAAACACACTTACTTTGGCTGGATGCTGTCAAAAATCTCCTGCAGTGCAATCGCTCCGTATTTGACACTATACAAGTTCACAAACACCAAGAAACCTGTGAGACAGAAAGTAAACCAGAGACACTTAATTATCACCAGTTCTGTTATAGACTCATAATGCTGAGTTTTCAGCTTTAACTGGCTGAGAAACACCCTTGCTGTTGTTAGCAACAGATGTTGTAAATGTTAATAATGAGGTGTTTGTACTAACTCTTGATGAACTTGGTAGTTTTGGAGCTCTGTAGCCTCTGGAAGAGCAAAATGAAGATCTGTTTCCTGTACTGGGTGATCGATTCTCTGGCAAAAGAGAGAAGAAAAAAAAACATGTCATGACCTGAACTAATCAACTTCACCAGAATGTTTTATAGAAGATTGTGACACTAAGAACACAAGTGCAATCAACTTACGGAGGCATGTGCTCAATGATGCTGTTGAGAAGGTAAAAACCTTGGTGGTCATTGGCTTTAGAGGCAATAAGCTTTTGGAAAACTCCAAGCAAGCCAGGCTGAGACGAGAGAATTATTTTTTGAGAAGATAATTAGCAGATTAACTGATAATGAAAATAATAGTGAGTTACAGCAGTAAAAGAGACACAATCACTGTTATCAACTGCAACACTGCTCTCACTCACTATTTTATCTGCGGCAGAGGCGGCAATAGTGGCACCTCCCTTCTCCAGGTAAGCCTGAAGCAGGCGCACCAGAGGGGGTATGTTTCCTGTACGTTCCCATAGCGCAGGCTGCAGCAGGTGAGGGAATAAAGCCATGTAGGAGGAGGGTATCGAGTTGGAGTGGATTTCTAGGAGGAGAGACATCACCTGGAACACGTACGGAAGAAACTCTGCAAGAGTGGACAAAAGAGGAGGATGAGGGGAGTTTCCTCCATTAGCCACAAGCTGTTTATCAGCAAAAATCACAACGTTTTTTAAGGACCGGCAGACACCCTTAAATCAATTCCACGGATAAATGACAAACCCTGGACATCGTTCTGAAGGATCTCGGTGAAGACGGGGAAGAGTGCTTCCTCGAAGCTGCTGACAGTGGCGGGGTTGGCCTTGCAGGTGATGCGGACCGACAGGCACAGGGACTCGAACAAGTAGTGGTTGAAGTGAGGCTTGCTGGGATTCTGAAAACAGGTGACAGGTTTTTGATTAGTTGACACGTGTATCACTAAAACAAACCAGCATGTTGGTGAATCCATCTGTATCCATAAATAGTAACAAAGTGTGTGTGTTACCTTGCTGACTAAGAGGAGCTTATGAGTGAGCTGACCGATCAGAGTGGGAATGTAGGGAACAATGGCCTCCTGCAGCAGGGAGAAGCTGCGCATGATGGCTTTAAAAATTAAAGAAAAGAAAACAAAGACATGATGAGGCTACTGAACATAACTCTGGAGCTGGTCTGACACTGACTGGGGACTATTAACGAGGAGCTTTAAATGGCTGGGAACAGTCAGGATTACCTTTCATGATGTATTCATTTTCCGCAGAACCAGGAAGAGCAAGCGACTTGAACAAATTGTTGAGCAGCTGTTCAGTAAAAGGTGCCATCTCTGTGGGAGTGATACTGAAACATGCAGAGAGGATAAATGGCTTAATATTAGCTTAATAGCTATTATGACAATTACAGAATTTTCTTCTCAGTTGTTATAAAACTTATTTTTTGAAATGTGTGCGTGAGAGTGTGTTTGTACAATTGCTCTGACTGCCAGAAGGTGGAGACAAAAGTTCCACACTGCAGGTTGAATACTCACAGTGTGGTGTTGTTGGGGCCTCTCATCGTGAACAGCCTCTCCAAGGCATGGGCCGCATAAGTGTGCTCAACTGTGCTCTCGGCCTGCAGGTGACTGATCAGTAGAGGAACTGCCTGCAGCAGCTGCTCCTTAGGAAGCTGCAGGAAAAGGACAGAGAAGAAGAAACCCTCTATCATGCGCTCAGTTTGCCTTTTGAGGGTGAACAAAAATTGTGGAGAAAGTCAACAGTTCATACCTGGCTTCTGAAGATCATGACATACTTGATGGCATCTGCCTTCAGCACCGGGAACTCGTTTACTACAATGACACCGAGTAAATTATGTTTATTAACACGCATGCACAAGTAAGTGTAAGGGCAAAGAGTTACTCGTGTTTATATCAAATTAAACACGCAACCCATTTTGTAAGCATAGTGAGAGCAGTAAG
Organism: Diplodus sargus; assembly: GCA_903131615.1. NCBI lineage: Eukaryota > Metazoa > Chordata > Actinopteri > Spariformes > Sparidae > Diplodus > Diplodus sargus. The sequence continues at coordinate 2,028,341 of CAEMYA010000071.1, forward strand.
GGGTTTCTCACCATTGGGGGATTTTAAGTCTGAGAGAATGTGGTTCACAAAGAATTCATTCAGATTCACCAACTCATTGGCTTGTGTTATGCCATGCTGGTGGGAAAACAAAGACAACAGCAGTTTTTTAAATGTTCACTGTATTAGCTGCTAAATCTTCAATAATCCTCGGAAAATAAAAGTCATCGATACCTTTTGCGTCTGCGCTTTAGACGCCAGTGATGTGACCAAATAGATGGCGGCGTCCTTGTGTTTCCAGTTCTCCCCGGGATTTTTGGCATACTCTCCGAGCATCGAGTTCACGTAGCCGGAGAAGATTGCCGTGACGGGACCCTCGAAAAACTTACAGAGGCCTCTCACCAAGTCACACGCCGCCCTACGACGAGTGTCGATGTCTGAGGAAGGACAGGAAGATGACAAACAACGGGGATGTGATTGTAGTTGCTATACGTGTGTTTAATGTAAAGTGGTTGACAATTTGCCCATTAATCCCCAGTTGACTTCGTAACCATGCAGATAGTTTAACTCGTATGCCACAAAAAAGAAAAACAACGATAGACATGAAATAGCGATACATTTATGTGAATAATATACATAAGGGGAGGTGATAATAATGTATTAAATATTTACCTGATCCTTCAAGGTCCCTTCGAATGTATTCTTCAGAGTTATCCTCAAAGGCCTCCTCATCTGCACCTAATGTGGCATTACAGACAGTCTGGTCAGCACGTGTTTCATTCCAAGCAGGCAGAGTCTTGAATCAGCATACAACTACCGTTAACATTTCTCAGTGGAATACGCAGACATTAAGGACAAAGCATTTACTTACTTCTGAACTCCATGTTGGGCACAATGACCTTCTCACAAATGCTAGTGAGTGTATTCTGGTCCTCAAATAGATGCTTATAGTGTGGCCTTTCACAGACCGACGCCAAGAACTGGATAGCATTGCTTACGAGCTGCAACAAAGACGAGGTGTAATGTTAGCTCGGAGAAAGTGAACTACACACAGCAGAGACACACAGTCTGGGATCAGAACTCTCACCAAGTCGTATTTCACTTCCTGGCCAGTAGAAACTAAAAGGTTCCAGATTGCGGTGACGAAGCGCGGCAGATACGGCTGGAATTCTTCATCGTACTTCTGAGCGTAAAGAGCTGCGTTGTCACATATCTGAGACTTGAGCAGCTCCAGGAGACCTGCTTCCTCTTCGTCCTGCAGGGTCGACATAACACACAGAAACACACAAATGTTATGAAAGTATTTCGTAGCACAGCAGTAGTGAAACTGTGATGCATGACTGGAAAAAATTTAACTCACGTCTGTCTGTAAAAGCTTGTTATCCAAAGTAAGGAGGCCGTGGAAATTGGTCATCCAGGTTTCCATGTTATCTTCAAAAAACTCTGGAAGGTCCTGTGAAATAATACAGAGTCAAGTTGAAGTCAAATGTTTCACCTCTCTCATGACAGTGTAAACAGATTTTGAAGACTGAAGACGATTTGACTTCTACATGGTGTAAATATGTCATACTTTGTCCATTGCAATAATTACAAATGTTATGATAGTGTAGTCAGTTGTATAGCAAGTTAAAAAAAATGCTTTCAAAGCAGTTGTTCAATCGAAATTATGCTCTTTCATAAATAGTGCAAGGGAGGGTTGTATTACTTTAGTAATGTTCAATTATTTACTATCATAATGAAGTTGTTTTTCTCCCTGGCACAGGCGGGAGAATATATCACAAAAACGAGAGAAGAATGTTATCAGAATGTTACATATTTACTTTAAACATTGGTATAAGCCCAGAATTTCACAATTTGTGTGTTTCTAGCTCCAAGTGTAAAATATTATTAATACTAAGTGTAAGTATACTTCATATGTTATTGTATATACACACACACACACTTCTCTATTTGAACGTTAATGGGACCACTTAGTGGTAGTTCCTAGACAACCTTATACAACAGCTGTTACAACCCAAACCCTTATCAAAAGTTATTGCTCAACAGCAACTTATAGGGTTCACAAACATTTGCTGTTCCCTGAAGAATCTGTTGTTGCATACATGAAACCAGAGGTATTTACACCCTGAGGTACAACTTTATAAAACAAAATCTTAAAACAAGGACATGGGACAAAAAAAGGGTTATTCTCTGCTACGAAAGAGACAATGCAACCGTTCATAGGGGCAAAGCTTTTAAGTACAAAGAAATTTAAACTGACCTGGAAGTTAAGACTGTAGAAGAGCTTGGAGATGAGCGTGAGGGAAGAGAAGAGGACCTTCAAGGCATTGACGTCTGTAGCATGAGTCTGACACAACTCAATAGTGGCCTACAGCAAAGAAAAGACACGATTAATAAAGAAAACTCATTCAAATTGGACTGCCACCTTAACCATGTCCTACATTTAGATATTGGGTAAATGTTACATAACTGACAAATTAATTGCCAGTCATAACAAACCTTGAACAGCTCTGTCAGAGGGAGGGCAAATGTGTCCAGTACTAGCTTGATCTCGGACCAAAGCTCATTGGACTTGAACTCATGGCGATACCTTAAAAAAAGAAATGAGAACAGAAATGAGAACAGAAAAAAGAAAAATGTTGTTTGAAGTTAATCATGGGAGCAATTTAAGCCATTAAGAGGTGAGATCTACCTCTTGAAGAGGGAATGTGCGGTGCGCAGCACTCCGTTGATGATGTGGAAGTCTCCACTTCTGAAGCGGGTCACCATCTCTGTAAGCAGGTCAGGCCATTTCTGAGGGAAATCTTCCCTTCCTATGATACTGATGGCATCACTCAACTGTGGATATTCAGAGGATGAAGAGGGGCTTGATTAAGCATCTTCTTCACGCCCTCAAATAGGTAAGCTGAAGGCACTGTGACATGAGAGAATGTACCTGTTTTTGAATCTGCTCTGGGCTGCTTAACATCAGATTTACAATGTTTGCTTTGATCGCCGTCCGGTCGGGATCAGAGACTTTGTTTGGTTCATCTTCAATCTTTGGGAAAACATATAGAATAGTCAACAAGACCAAAACAACAACAACAGTTCTCTTCACACCCTATAGTACATCATTATTAATTTATGTACAGTTTGTCTCATACAGCAAAACTTATCTATGTAAATGGATTACTTGGTGAGACTCACAACACGCCAGTTTCTTTTGATGTAGTTCTTGAAGGTGACGGCAGCACAGACCCGGATCACGTTGTCTTGGGACTTCTCAAGCAAAGTGAGCAGTAATAAGGGGTAGTTCTGGTTTCCCTCAACAGACTCGAGAAACTTTTCAGCTAGGAAAGAAAGAACAGAAAGGCATTGATTTCTCTAGCAAGTTATAAATAAATAGGTCAGTGAGTGCAGTTTTCTTTAGGAACTGTGTTGAGACATGTAGGTCGATGTTATGACATGAGGTTGTATTACCTGGCCGTCTGACTGTTGGGTCTGGGTCCAGTGTTTTCCTGAGGAACTCGGTGAGGGTTTGTAGGTTAGCATCATTCAGTTCCATGCTCGTAACTAGTGGGGAGGAAAATAATAGTGACTGACTGAATGAAAGAGATTAACCGATCTCTGGCAGGAATTCACTCAAAAGGCTAACTGACTTATTACATGTGAATGGTCTTTATCTAAATGCTGAGTAATCCTGTGCACAAATGTTAGCCATGAGTTATTTTAACGTGTGTATTGGGTCCTGTAGGATCACACTACTTAAAGTTGCCTTGTGTGTGCCTGATTTAATTATTGAAATAACCCGTGTTGTGATTAAAGTGCCTTTAAGTGTCACCACCCCGTGTGACGAGACAAAACGTGCCTGTTACTAGCTACTAGTTTACAGCTTCGCCGCTAGTTTCACTCATTCATGCATGCATTCAGCCGGTAACGTTAGCTTGCTAGCAGCTAACCTAGCTAGACAGGCTAACATCTCCTCAATCTGGCATTAGCTCAGCTGGCCCCGCTGACTCCAGAGCGGTTCATGCAGTCTTATGTCTAAGCTAGCAGTGTCAAGTCTTCTCCCAGCTCAAACATCAGCGCATGGTGGTCAGGATATCGCATCAAATTGATCTTATATAAACTTGTATTCAACAGAAGTCATCCATTGTTCCACTGCCCCGAACTAACATTATAACGCACAATACTAGCTACAGCAGCATGGAAAGCAATAAACCAACTCCAGTGAATAGACTGATCCAGCAGCAGGTCTTCCCCAAGTCAGCCTGCTAATGTTAGCGTTAGCTTGCTAATGTGTTTTCAGCTAATCATAAAGTTAGCGAATTTCCGAACGTGACGCATCCGCTCGCAAGTTACTGCACAATTTACAAGTCTGGTTCCTTTATTACTAAATATGATATCTGTTGAAGCATTGGGATGTCATACCGTTCCAGTATATTTCAGTCAGGATGGGATGGGAGACACTCCGAACCGTTCAGACGTGCTCGCCTTGCCAGCTTTCAAACGTCGTCTGGAGCAATAGGAACTGCGCGGTCACTATACTGCGCAGGCGCAGATGTCGGGCAAAGGCTGTAAAACACGCCCCTTCCGGGTCTCCATCAAGTGCAGCAACACAAGATGAGTATTAACTAATCGTTCAACAGTCCAAGTATAGGTTATTAATAATCAGCACTGTATGTTTGTTACACAAATGTTTGAAATGCCTTTTCTACTTTCCCTCATGGCTTTTTGAGGATGATTAAATCAAAACACAGGCATGTGATAAGACCCTACTGCGTAAATAAATCACACCAAACTTAACTCTTCACATTTTAATCGTGAAAGCATGAAGGCAATCATCACAGAATGACAATCATTAACAGTAAAGCTGATAGAACAGTATATCAGAAATGTAAAACAGAAAAACAGCTTCGAACACAAAGCTTTTTTGACTACAAACACATTTTTATTTTTATTTTTAACGACAACACAAAATGAACACTTTTAGTGAGCTTAATCCTCTCCCTGTCTCACAGGTACAGAGGGAACAGAGGCTCAAAATACAGGCATGCTACAGGTTGTGTGACTGACGGACATTCAGGGTGTCGCGCAGCATCAGGTCACGGATTCGCCAAAGTGCATCTGCCATTGTCTTGTGGGCCCCCTTACTCTTCAGCCAGTGGGAAGGTAGTCTGCTCTCCTGCTCTTTTGTCAGTCGCACATCTTGTTTTTGAACTGACAGTACACAAATAAAAAAATTACACATCTTGGTATATACTCACTCTGCATTTGTCTGTTATAAACCTATTAGGATTAGAGAATGTGACACTGTTGTTATTATATTCAAGGCTTTAATAGTGTGTAACTTATATTCTAACGCATGTGTCTTGCAAATCAGGTTTACTCTTTAAAATTGGACAAGCAAGACCCAGAAACCCATATCTCCAAGCTATGTCAGCAAGTGTGACTATCATTTTCTGCAGTCTTCATCTTTGGAAATAGAAAAACAGGATTAACCTGAGAGAGTGTGGTCCCATTTGCTAACAGTTGACGACTCAGCGGTGAGGCCCTCGATGTATCTGAGGTAGGCCTCAGAGTGGAGCAGTCGCTGAGACTTGGCTGGTGGGGTCACAAACACCGGGGTGGAGGGCTGCTGGAGCGCTGGTTGTCCTATCTGGCCTTGTCCTGGGTACGGAGGTGGTGCCTGTTGCCCCGGGCCAATCAAACCCATCTAATGAACATATCGTTTATCAAGACATCAACGTGTATGTGATATTTGATCCTGTGGTTTGGTCATTTCTTTTTTACAGAGCTGTACACATTACCTGGGATCCATGACTGTTTCCTGATCCAGGTCCACCTATGCCACTGACACCTGCGGGGATATTCAACATCAAGACACTGTCAAAAATCACAGTGGGCCACCTGATATTGGTTTGTATTACCAATACATAATTTAAAAAGTCCAATATTGAATTTAACCAGAGGTTTTATATATTTGAATCACATTAGAACACTTTTATAATTACAACTATATAAAATGTACTTTTGTTCTCATTGGAGACATGGAATTTCTCTCAATGACACATTACGACCCAGCCTACTGGCAATGAGCAGGACAAATAACCAACCCCCAGTTCAGGATATGTGCTCTCAACTGACTAGTCAAGGACTTCAGCCTATTGGTACAGGTAGCCCCTCCAGCGAGTCAGATTGGTAGACAGGAAGCAACTGCGTGGCAGGTGGGGTGGCTATGACAGCGCTCTTACCAAAGTACGGCATTCCAGGAAACCAAGGAATAACGGGCAGGAGATGTTGGGGAAAGACAGGCACCCCCATGTGATGTGTCGGTATGCCAGTCATACTAACCATGCCTGCAACATGGCCCCGCGGGGGCATCATTGCTGACCTATACGCACCCATCATACCTTGTTAGGAAGGAACAGCAGTGACACAAGACAGCAACATGCATCAGTTAAACATGCATCAACTAGTTGACAACTAAGCATGCAGAAATATGTTAATATGCTTTTTCATATAATGATCAGATTGCCATTATGATGGATATGCATGGAAATAAAAGCAACACACATGGAAAATGCATGATGAAAACAAGTATGTGCACATGCACTACTGTCAAGCACTGACTCATTTTTAAGCCCCAATTCTCAAATGGTGTACAGCAAACTTTTCACCTCAGGTTCTGCAATCAAATAGATTGCATGTGGTGTCTTCCATGATGTGCAGGTTGAAGAATAAAGAGTACTGTACAACAATCAAAGTTTTGGCTTTTCAAATGATTTCTAGAAACAACATACAACACTGCAACCTCACAAACATGCTGACATGGGCGTGATTAGGAGACTTAAACAATGTGAATACATCTAGCAGTTCAGCTTCTTATTCCAGCCCTGTAGTGAGCACTGGAGATCCATCTGCATCTATGAGGGGTTACCTGACACAGGCGTCATGCTGGGATTTAGCATCCCCATTGGGGTTGGGGGAGGCACCACCCCCATCAGTGCCCCTACTGGGGTACCTGCTCTAGGGGACGTCTGATGATGGGCCCTGTCACGCTCCTGCTGCTCTGCAACTTTAGCCGCTCGCTCTGAAGGAAAAAAAGAAAGACAAGCATAGGGTGTTAAACTTTAAATGATTCACATTTCTTCAAACAAAAATCTCTTGATAGAGCCAGAACTTGCAGAAGCTTTGCTAACCTTCGTATTCTGCTTTCTTCGTGCCCTCCAGGTTCCTCCACTCAGTGCCAACGAGGCGGCTCAGCTCCCCAAAGGAGAAGTCCGGGTGCTGGGCTTTGATGACCGCTCGCATCTCGCTGCTGAACAGGATGTAGCCACTCATGTTGATCTTCCGCTTTGCACCCTCCTTCTTTGAAAGGCCCTTTATGGATTTTGGCGTGGACTGGCAACCAAAAACAGGAGAAACATTCAGGAAATGGTACAAGCCAAATAATCGCTCATTAGTTTGCAGGAAAAATCTACATTTGTAATTACACCAACCCTGACCTGCGGAGGTGTGTAAGGCATGATATCCATTTCACTAGACAAGGAAGACTGCATCATTGGAAGAGACTGGTCCCCGAGCTCGCCATCATCATCTCCAAGATCCTCTAGCTCCTCATCTGTCATATCAGCAAACTTGGCTTCCAGTTCCTCAATTTTCCTGTCCAAGAGAGGGGACGGCTCCTTCTGGGGCACAATGAGCTTCCTGTACAAGACCATCAGAAACATATACTGTGCAATTTATCCACCTTCTCCAGATAAATCCTTTCGTTAAGAAGACCTGACCCCTACAGTTAAAGTTATTTCATAAAACTGGAAAACAGGTATTGACAATCAACAAAGACTTTTTTCTTTCCTGTTCGGCTGCTCTTAGTAATAGTTCTTTCACCTAAAATAGTATGTTTCATCCTCCACCACCTTCCCAGAGAGCGAAAAGCGCTTCAGACCCTTGAACTTCTTCATCTGCTTCTCACTCTCAATGTAGCGGCTCTCACAGAGCAGGATGTTCTCTTCAGGCACTTCAGTGGGCCGACACGACAGGTAGTCTTTGTAGGACGACACTACACACTTCCCTATAAAGCAAGAACACTGACTCAGTAAACGCATTTGGTTATTATCTATAAATTAAATACATTCAACTTTATACACTGTAAACATAGTGTTGATAGTCAGCTCAATCCAAAGAACAGTAAGCAGGGTACCTATGATGCAGGTCATAGGACAAGTCTCCTCCAGGTTGCTGAGAAACACTTCCTTCTTGTAGAACATCTTGGTGGGCTCATGCTCCGTTTCCTCTGGATGGATGAAGATCGGACCAAAGAAGTAGCCTGCTCCGTCTCGCATCCACATTTTCTCAATCCTGTTCAATATACATGTATATTAGAAATTAGAAAGACTAGATACACCGCAAATCCGAGAACCGTTGTATCTTTGTGAGCACTCATACATGCCATCATGCCAAGCTCCCTGTGTTCCATGTTTAATTAGCATGTACGCCCTTAAGACTAAATCCTTAAAGAAAATTAAACAAAATATTTTTTGTCAGGTATCAACTAAGTGGGAGGGCACTACCATTCAAATACAATGCATTATGAGAATGTACCTAAAAGCCTGCACATGTTTTTACTCTACCTGCCCACTCGGTGGCGCACTAGCCCATGTGAGGCAATGTAAACACAGTCTCCCACTTTCAGCCACTGGTTGTTGTAGCAGAGCTGCTCATAATACTGACAACCCGGCTCCCCATTGGTCATATCCATCGGAACATCCTCTCTCTCCTGCAGACACAAATTGTTATCCTGACATTAGTTACTACATGTATTCTCTGACATTAAAAAACCCCCCAAAAAAACAACATTTACCTTGTCTACAATGACATCTGTCATTTTGCTTTCTTCAGCCGTATCTGGTGGTTTCTCCTCTTGTTTGGGGGCAAACATGGACGCCACACGGACAACAGGCAGAGGTACCTCTCTGGGAAGAAACCGAACAGAGCTCAAGGGCATGGCCCACATCTTGATCTTCTTGAAAGACTTGGATTTGGCCGAGTAGCGCGACTCACAGACGTAGACATCCTCAGCTCTGAAGCCTTCTGGGTGAAGTTTGAAGTATTCCTTAAATTAAACGAACCAAAAGTATTTGGTCAATACACATTCAAACAGCCAAAACGTATTTAATAATCAAATGTAAGTTGTTCCTTATTATAAAAACAACGTTTACCTTCACAAACATGACCACACATTTGCCCAGAATCTTGCTGACAGGAGCTTTGTTGTAATAGTCGCTCTTGAAAACTTCTTTCTCCAAGAACTTCCTTGTGGCCAGATGAAATGTTTCATTTGGCCTGTAGAACCAGCACCCGTACAGCCACTTCTCACCTGCAGATATCAGAGGCGGAAAAACATGAATAAATTAGAACTGCTCTCAACAAAAATTGTGTGTTACTGAACTGGAACGCTACCTGAAAGTACTAACAAAGACACTGAAACTGACCAGTGTCGTCCTGCCAGAGGCGTTCGATGTAGATGATGTGAGGCTGGAGGTTTGGCTCTGCCGGCTCCACGTACACGTAGTCTCCCACGTGGTACATGCTGTCTTTGAAGCTGCAGTCCTGACTGTATGTGCGCTGCAGGTTTGACTGCCATGATCCTCCACCAGAGTCCTCTCTCTTCTCAGCTTCTGGGAAATCACAACTAAGTCAGTAAAACAACGTCACAGTATATGCTGAGACAACACTTGATTTAACTCACATGTGCTCTAATCTTTAATGTAATTTCCAAGAAAATACCCCTTTTTTCTTCCTCCCTCTTGATTTTGTCCTCTTCGAACTCCTTGGGAAGCTTCTCTTTCTTTTCCTTTTCCACGTCACTGTGCAGGTGTTTGGAGGTATAGCTGAGGGCAGGAGACATCAAGATCTCTCCGTTCTTACACAGCTCATCTCTGATCCGGATGAAGAACTGCTGCAGCTCTACGGCATCTTCAAAGATTTCAGAATCAGTCCTGTAGTGAACATATGGTGTAAAAAAAACGTTGGCTTCAAATGCAACAATCCTTCAACACCAGTGCATTAAAAGCTGATTAGACAAACTATTTGTTTTTGTATGGGATGGTCAACAGTACCTCACCTATTCAATCGTCTGGCCTTTTCCAGCACTTCGAACATGTGATCCTGGAATACATCCAGCCTCTTATACCTCCCTCGATCCACATTATTCCTAATGATCTCAAAATTGAGTCGTGGCTTCTCAGGATTTGCAGGATCCAGGGCGGGGATCTCAGCGAGTGAATCACTGTAGCAACGGCCCTCGTCGTCTTGGTGACCGAGCACAGAGACAAAGAGGCTGCGAATGAGTTCCTGGATGAGGCGGGGCACATCGGGGACATGGCCGTCATCTCCACCCTCCAAGTCACGCCTGGTCTCTAACAGCACCCTGTGCAGCACGAGGGCGTCGCGGTAAATCAGAGACTCGGGCTCGTTGTAAGTGCAGGCGTTGTTGAACATGAGCACCAAGTCCTCCACCAGCGCGTCCACATCCTGGTACTTATTAGCCAACATGTGGCTCTTGATCTTCTCCATGTCCACGGGCTTCTTGATGGCGATGTAGTAATCGGGCAGTTCAGCGCGAGACGGCAGCCGCAGGAAGATTGTGCTGAGGCGGCGGCCCCGCTTATCAACAAAGTTTTTGACGGCTTCATAAAGCTCATTCAGCTTCTGCTGTAAAGGTGTCAAGTACTTGGACTTCTTTAGAGTGATGTTGTTCTTTCCTGCAATCAAACACAGTGTATGCATGTGAATTACAACCAATCTTACCACTGATTGATTTCATTTAATTTACTGAGACATACTTATTTTCAGCTTTGGGGACATCACGTCATCATCATCTGTGGCTGGCCCAAGATCCTTGCGTCTGTCTTTCATAATCTTCTCTAAGATGTCAGCATCATTGTACACCTTGAACAAAACAAAATGTACAGGGACTCTTTATTACAGAAAACAAAGGCTATGGAAGATGTCACGTTTGCTATAGAAAAATAGATTATAATACTCTTTATGCGGCCACAAATACCAAACACATCTAACCTGGGAGCCTTCTTCATTGTAGTGTCGAGCATTGCGGAACATCAGCTTCATATCCTCCACCATTGCGTCTTCAGTCATGTACTTGTCCGAGCGGATGTTGTGCTCAATGGTCCTGAGGTCCATTGGTTCCAGGATGACCTTGTAGTAGTCAGGGTAGTCCTTCTTCGAGGGCTTGACCATGAAGAGGTCGCACAGCCTCCGACCAGTGCTGGCCTCTCGCGCCTCAGTTACAGAAGCTAGGAGGACTTTCATTCGGTTTTTCTTTGTGTTCTTCTTGTGACTGAAAACGAAATGCTAAAAAGTCAAACTCGGACAAACCGAGGAAGAACTGAGCATGAAACATGTGACAAAGTACAAACCTTTTTCTTTTTGTGCTACTGGTGTCAGACGTGGCAGAGGAGAGCATGCTGTCTCCATCGTCATCATCTCTCTGCAAAAGCTCTTTTCTCTTCATCTAGACGAAAACGAATAATACACATATCGAATGGTTATGGTTTTCAAAATGCCACAAATCCATCAAGTACGCTTTGGGACTGACCTGCTGAATGTGCTGGAGCTTGAGAGCACGCTTGTAGATGGACGAGTGAGGAACGTTGTAGCGTTTGGCGTTCTCAAACATCAGCGTCAGATCTGAGTCGACATGCTCGACACTCTCGTATTCGTTGTTCTTCATCTTGTTCCTGTGGGAAATTACGGGCTCTCACATTTGGGAAGGAGGGCACAGAAATACTGTACTGTACAGTGAGTGTGTGCGATGCCGTAGGGGTAGAAAATAAAAAGAGAGAATGTTGGTGAAACAAAATAAAACATGGACAAAGATTTGAAAAAATGAAGCAAAACGGGTTTTCATCCAGATAGTGTTTATAAATTCTGATATATTTCTGTTTAGAAAGATTGTAAGAAAGGCAAAAGTTGTGTCATTCCCACTGACCTTTTCCACTGCATTAAAACCAATTATATATGTGTTTACAGAAAACACATTAAATGTTCTTTTCTTTTGATGTGTTTTCTGACACTGAAATCACAGAATCTATTGAGACACTATAACCAAGTTGATCTCATGTACATTTTATTTTTAAAAACATTTTAATCACTTAACCTAAATTGAAATTTAATTGGAAACTGAACCCCTGAACTGATACTAAATATCTTATTTTGTAGGAGAATTTTGGCCTTTCCTTGGCTTTTTAATGAACTCTTGAAAAGGGATTTACACTGAAGAAAGGATACTTTGATGCATTCTGAAAATATTAAATTATCGATTAAAATTCAATCTGTGATCTGAGATTCAGGTGGTGATACTGCAAGAGTTGGAAAAGACACGGACAGGCTTGAATGTTGCTGAGTATTAAATGATTCTGGCCTTTGTGAACACAGACATGAAAGCGCACAGAGTTTGATCCTACTTGATCTGATGGAGGCAGATGGGCTGATTGATCTGGTGGAAGTAGTCGGGGTAGTCCTTCCTGGAGGGCAGCTGCAGGAAAGGCTCAGAGATTAGCTGGCCCTGGCTGTTCCGGGCACCTCGCACGGCCTCATACAGCTGGAAGATGGGATTAGTCATGTCCATGTTAGAGGTCATGCTCTCTGCCTCAGATTCCCCCTCGTCATAATGGACAGTACCTGAAAATAATAGGCGAAGATGAATCAATAAAGAAACACTCATCAATACAAACAGAGCCGCTACATCAGTGCCTGGTGGATGCACATGAACGTTTGATGAAGACACCGAAGTGCAGACGTACCGGAGAGTATGCCCTCCTCATCACTTTCATACTGAAGAGCCATGGTTATGGCTGAGAGCCGGTCTCCCTGGGCGGACCTTCTGTTCCTGACAGAGTAGGATAGAAGAAGAACAGCAACAGAGTTAAATGTCAACAGGTCTTTATTCCACATTATTCACAATGTTATCCCCAGTTTACCTGATTCGAATGCTGGACTTGATCGGTTCCCCATGTTCCATCTCAGACTTCTTTTGAGAAAAAACCTTTTTGATGGTGTTTGAATCCTGGAACACATGAGTAGCTCATAGGTATGTATGCATGTCACACACCGCCAATGATTTACAATGTATTATATTGTTAATTACACACTCACCTTAAATACTTGCGATCCAGGCTCATTGTAAGTTTTGGCATTCTTGACCAGCAAATCTATGTCTTTAGCCATGGCACTGACATTCCTGTAGTGGCCCAACTAATTGCAAATACATTTGTTCAGCATTTTATAAAAATTAAAAAAAAATGTAAATAATTGTATCAAGATTTAACAGGGATATTGTAATATCATACCTGAATCTTTTGAGCGATGATTTTCAGATCGATTGGTTCCTTAATGATGGCATAATAATCTGGGTATTGCTAAATGAATAAAGGCAAACTGCGAATTAAAGCCAAGTCCCTCATTTCACTAATAAAGACTTTAGCCACACTGAAGGTGCTCGTACCATTTTAGAGGGAAGCTTCTGGAACAGCTCGCTGACCAGACGGCCAGTGGGTTCGGTGTAAGACACCACAGCATCAAGGAGCTGCTCCAGGAACTCTTTCAAGCAGGAAGGTGTACTCTGTTACACACAAGTGGTCAAACAGTTTAGGTCAGGAAATACCGTATCAACCTTAGTGATACACAGTATTCTGTACATTATCGAGTCATAGGGAAAAAAATTAATAAATAGAAAAAAAAAGTCAAAATATGAAGAGGATTTTTTAAAAAAAGGAATTAAAAATGTGGAAATATAAAAAGAGATTTAGACAACAAAAATTCTTTATTTAATGTCAAGTTTATTTACATCTGTATGTGTATTATGTATGTTTTAAAAATATATCTTTCACTTTTTGTCTTTATATTTTTTTCTGCATATTTATATAAACAAATGTAATCATTCATTTTTATATGATGTCATCTACTTAATTGTATCCCTTTTCACATATTACTTTTGCTTTGTTCCTTATTATGTGTGTGGTTTGACTATTTTAATGAATTCCTTGCCACAACCCAAAGAATGTTGTAACCGGACACAACCAATCTGCATAACATTACCTTAAAATCAAAATAACTGATATATAATACCATCATTATACGTAATGGAGCTCATCATGCATAAAAATTATGCTTTAGCAAAAGCTACAAAGTTGTTGTTGTTAAAATGAGCACTGTCGTACGGTACGATTAGTCACTGTAATGTGAAAAAAAAACCACATACTTGGTTTTAGTAACCCTAAAGATGAATGTTGATATGTATATATGATACAATAATCAGTGTTATCGGTCATGTTTAGTCACCTCATCCTCAGTAGACCCTCCAGGATTGTCTCCCACATCGTAACCATCTTCATCGTCCTCATCATATTCCCCCCGCTGAACAAATTCATTCTTGGTTCGCAGGTAAAGGTCCCACAGTTTACAGGCTGCTCTGTACTCAGGACTGTCGGACTAGACGGACACAAGCGGCACATATTAATGTAGCTGCACAGCCTGAGCCATGCAAAGATATAATTCCTGCCAACAACGCACATCATTTTTTAGTTATAGAAAGTTGTCGGTTTTTTTACCTTGTAGTATGTTTTTGCATTGTTGAATAACAGCTGAAAGTCGCTGGTGAGCTGTTCAACGTCATCATACTCCTCCATCTTTAATTTCTGCTGGATCTTCATCATGTCAATAGGCTGAGACACCACATGGTAGTAGTCAGGTTGATTCCTGTAAGAAACAAGGACTTGTACACTTTCTGTGGGATATAATCATATGCACATATCTAATGGCCGCTCTTTTTTTTTCCTCACCTCCGTTTGGGTGCTCTGATGAACAGCTCACATAACATCCTGCCCTGGTCGTCCTTGTAATCTCTGATTGTGTTGTACAGTTCATGACATACAGCAATCTGCAAGGCGGGGATTAAACACTTAAAAATATCCACATCCTTTATCAAGTCAACTACATAAATTGTGTAGTTAGCTTAATTCTGACAATAGGTCAAAAGCAAAAACAGTTACTGAAATTTGTAAAAACAAATTACAGGATCCACAGTTGGAATGTTTGAGGTCCTTCTCCTCTTTCTCCCAATTGAAGACACTAACGATGAAGTGTGGCTATCGTCAAAATCTCCTCCACTCACACTGCTAGAGGGGGATGTCGCCCGTCTCCTTTTCAAGGCCATGACGAACCCCTGAGGCAAAAAGGCATGGAGAATATCTTACGTTAAAAGCTGGAAACATACGATACAAACAATAGAGTGATAAAAGAATCACAATGAGGGAAACTGGCTGCGCTCTGAACAGTCAGTTACACCTGCTGATTGTGTTGCCACCCATGTCAGAACTTACTATACAGAATTATACATACATTCTCCCTGTACCTATGATTCTCCATCAAAACATTGTTCCCAATAATAAAATAAATTCATGGAAAAACATAAGAACAGAGCAGAAGACAGAAGCTGGGAGACAATATATATAGACTGGCAATAAATCAATATGTAGGTCTGAAGAGGAGCTAAGCCTTTTTTTTATATATATTTTGAGTTACAATATGCATTTCATGTCTTTATCGACAATGCAAAAAAAAATATTTTGCTATATATAACAGAAAAAAAATGTCTAACGTTTCATTTAGCTTTAAAATGACCTTTAGGGAAGAAAAACTGAACTACTTTCAATAGCTAATCAATCAGGTTCACGTGTTCGTCTACAGATTGAACTTTTCACTGACAAGTTTTATGTCTTACAGCTCCACTTACACGATGTTGTTTTAAAAGAGGACGAAGGCCCTCCTTTTATTTCTTTTGAAGAAACGGGATATCTTTGTCAAGATGATAGAAAACTTTAAATCAAAATGTTGGATATTTTAGTTAAAGGTGCACTATGTAGTTTTGAAAAAAAATTTAAAAAAATAAAAACTCAGAAAGAAAATATTTAGAATCTTAATGAGGTAATAGTACCAACTCAGAAATAGTTATTTGATATATTTCCATATAAACAAGCCATCCTTGAGGAAAATAAGGTCCCCATAACATTAGTCACATTAAAATATTGCTCAGATATTCTAGGCAGCCCCAGCAGTTGACTGGTGATGATTATGTGACGTAATTTTGAGCAAAAAGCTTGCAATGTCTGTCTCCTTCCACTACTGTGTTGTTGTAATTAAGGTTAAATTTTAATGAGGGAAAAGTCAAGTCAACCCAGCCAGACTTTAGTGAACTTGAACAGCATCCCTCTCTACCAGTGAGAGCCAGACAGAAGTCACTATTTGCTGAAAGTGATTATGTGCTTCAATTCAGAGCATCTTTGTCACTTTCCACGGTGCATGGTGTCTCAGGATATCAATCACGAAACATTATAATAGGATCCATATGATTTTTATAAAAATCGGCATTTTAGAATTACAGTTGAATACCAGTGGGGCCAACCTTAAATAAAACCCCACAGATCTCAACGTTATGATGCATACTGTCGCACCTCTTTTGGTTCACAAAACCGTCATGCTGTATGAAATGTCACAGGGGAGCGGCTTGATTGGATGTCTGTGTGAAAAGGGCGACCGTTTAAAGCTGGAAAGGTAGCTTCTTTAAAAACACTGCACATATAAACACAGAAAAAGAGTATGACATTATGTTCTCTTCAGAGGACAGTTTGTTTATTCAGTCACAAAAAAAAAGAATCAATCAGTTCAGAGTTTATCTCTTGCCTAAAAGTTTCTTTCCAAAACTTCATAATGCACCTTTAATATTTTTACTTGACTGTAGCTTACAGAGCACTCCATTATAAATGCTCACATGATGTGTATAGGGAGCAGGGCCACAGGAGACACCCACATGTCACCCAGGATGAGTAATGTCATGTCACCTCAGATGAACTTTGAACCCTGATTAAATCGAGACGACTGGACTACAGGCGTGTTAAAGGTAGTTAAATTCCTCTCTCTGATGGCAACAATTCAAGGGTGTTTTCCACAGACACTCTGCTCTCCTGGCGGGATCCATGTCCCTTCTGTTCAGATTAGAAATGTGACATCCACGCCAGCTGACTCTCATCACCTGGAATGGTATTTCTATCGACGGACATTAATGATGCTGGCATGTCTGGAAGCTTCACTAGCCAAAAAAAAAAATGTTAACCGCTCCCTCTACTGCCATGTAGCTGCGTGCGAGCGCCAGCTGCAGCAAGCTAGCAGCCGGACCGCAGCAGACGTCCGCGGACCTGTCACTCCGTGCGGACACTCGGGTCCAGACCTCCCCGCGGCTAACGTTAGCTACAGTCCGCGGTTAGCCTCCAACATCACCGGACGTTAGTTAGAGCCGAGACAAAGGCATCACTGTGACAACGACCAACGTTACCAAGCTACCGCTCAGAAAAATCGACGACACTTGATTGGAAAACATTGTCATTTTATAATTCCGTCCGCTTCACGTAGTTGCGTGCTTACCTTCTGCGGGCACGTTACTAGACCCACAAATTCTTAACCATCAAGAAAACCAATCACTTATCGATTTTAGACAGGGGGACACAAGTGCCAAGGTAGCAGCACTTCAACCGTCGCTTCCGTTTATTCGCTTTCAAAATAAAAGGGTGTACCGTTTCGACGTATTACAAGTGCGTGTTGCGTACATGTAAAAATTGTTTCGTCTTTTCTCCCTTCGATGTTGGATATTTTTAATAAGTAGGTCGCATGGAAGGGGCTACTTCGGTGTTTAGAAAGCGTACCCATGGCGCAATTAAAAATCAAGACGTCTAATCGCCGACGTCGCCGACACACTTCCTGTTAGTTAAATTCTGCTTGACACTCGTCGTTTGGGCTGAAAAAAAAACAAAAAAAAAACACTTGAGAAGTGGTTTTATTTTAGGGGAGTACAGGGTAAAATGAAATTTGAGTGTTTATTGGGTGATTTTATGTGCCTGACGAATCTGTCTTTGTTTTGACTGACTAAACAGTTTTAGAATTCAGAGTTAACTTACCTTAAACACATGACAGCTTTTAATTTTATGACCTTATTTACCTCTGAGAAAAGTTTGTTCGTTCACTTATGGAGGAAAAAATTCTAAGTTTATATTATTACGTTATTAATGTTTGTAAAATATTACGTTTGAATTTCTTCCCCAAAAATGCATGTTGCCCCTTTACATTCTGATACAAAATCAAAGCATTTTGACATCATTATAAACTTAAAACTCATACTTTTAATTAAACCATATGTTGTTGTGCACTTGATAAACATGCTTTACATTTTAAGTAATGATGAAACTGTCATCTTTGTGTGTTAGCTACAGAGAGTGCCTCACTCCTGACATCTCTAATTAAGTCAAGAAGGTCAAATAGGTGTTAATCTGTGATATCAATTGGTCAGCAGTTTACAAGTTGTACCGTTCAATTTATTTTAGAAAGATGAACAGAAATATAAACAGTTTCCGAGCAAGTAATGTTGTTGTTTTTCTCCATGACACCTGCTGAAGGGGCTCCACACAGACACGTGTTAATATTACAAAAGAAGATGGAAAAACCAGAACCACCCATTGAAGGAAAGAATTACTTCTAAAGTGTTAGCCAAGAATGAGAGAATTTTCCTTTCATTGTTTTATGCACACTTAAAGAGGGTTCATGTTTGCCATTCCCATGATTTTTGGCAGGTTGGACCACATTTTTCAGATGTGACCACTGGAACAATGAAAACAAATGGGGGAAAAAATGCATAGCTTAAGTGTCACAACCTTACAGTAGACAGGTAAGAGAAGAACTAACAGTAGTTGCCATCTAACCTCAGAAAAATGTCCAAAGTGAAACCAGTGAGAATCGTTGGCAAAATAAGTTGTATTCCAAGCAAAGCTGATTAGATTTCAATTGGCTTAAGAGGAAGTAAAATACAGTAATATGATAATGCATAAAATCAAAGTGAGAATGTGTGGATGTTCTGAACAAGGCTGATAGAAATACCATTCCAGGTGATGAGAGTCAGTCTGTGGTTTGTTTGATGTTCCTGTTGTTGATGTGTTCATGTAAAGCCATGAACGCTGAGTGATGTATTGGAAAATACGGTTTATGTAATCATTACTCAAATGGTGTAATGGATGTTGAGGACAAGCAGGAGATGTCTGTGTATATTTCGATATAGATAGATAGATAGATAGATAGATAGATAGATAGATAGATAGATAGATAGATAGATAGATACTTCATTTATTTTGAGGGAAATTTTGAACATCCAGTAGCTTATACATAGACACACATACACACATATTTCACCCACATAAAAAAAGAACAGATCACTCACAGAAATAAATAGTAAAGGTAAAAAGTAAAAAGAATAAAAGTAAAAAGAATGTGAAAGAGACAGTGCAGGGATATAGTCAGTGCAAACTCTGGTTGTTGTTAAATATGGGTATGGAAATGACAAGAATAACAGAATGTTGAAATAACAATAATGTGAATAATATATGGACAAAAGAACACAAAACGGCACAAAAAGTTAGGTTGAATACAAAGGTAGAAATTTTAAGAAATAAAAGTCAAAAGTCAAAAGTCAAAAGTTAAAAGTTAAAAATTAAAAATTAAAAATTGTACATGCCAACAGGGGTAAATGTCATTGTGCATGTAAGCAGACACAGAACAGACGAGCAACGGAAAAGGCAGCCACTCGCGTTGGCGCCTGCGCACAAGAAGATATTTATAGTTTGGGTTATTTGATGTTATTTTATTTTTTTTCTTCAAGCGTCTGGGTTCCGAGTTTTAGTTTTATTCTTTTGGGGTATTTTAGAACAGTTATAGCCTACAGATTTATTATGTGTATATTGCTTATGACAAAATAAAATAAAATTAGATAGAATAAGATCACAATAAAATAAAATAACATTAGACAGAATAAGATTTATTTATTTTTTTAAATAACATAGAATAAAATCAAAAATAAAATAAATAATTTCGCCCAGAAGATGGCACTCGTGCAGCGTTACTAAAGCCAACTGCCTCGAAGAAGAGGACGAAGAAGAAGAAGCGGCCACCATCCACGAAGAAGAACGGGGCAGGAAGTGTATGTTCACGGTTCCATGTGTTGCCGGCCGTTCACTCGTCCATTCATTCTTGAAACGACAAGTTAAGCTACATCACAAATTTCAGTCTATAACGGGACACGGGCGTCATTGCTGTTTCAGGATACGATAAATAATCGTTCCCAAATAAACCAAGGCCGGAAACTGTGGTGTCTCCGTACGTAAAACAGTGACGCTAGCTAGCTAACGCAGAAATAGCGTCAAGAGTGTTTGGAAAATCACATCGGGTGACTCGAGTGCACTATCTGAATGAAAAGCGCAGTGGATACTAGCATGATCAAGGAAAACCGGTGGAACATACCCCCCAATGCTCCTGCATGCATGGAGAGGCATCTGTGCTCGGCGCAATACAGAGCAGGTAGGTAACAAGACGAGCTAGCTGAAGGTTGCTTAGGAAAACACGTGGTGTATACAATCCGCTAAATTGTATAAAAATAAATTGTTTATGACAGTTGTGCAACATGCTCAGAAGCCCAGCGAGGGTCTTCATTCTGTTGTTGTTAAGTTAACATGTCAGACAATTTGCATTTCGCAGCTGTAATATGAGCAAGTTGATTATTGTATTAATGTTTCCTCTCTTAATATCTCTTTTTGCAGATGGAACTCTGCTGCTAGGTGCCTCCAGCCTCAGTGGCAGGAGCTGGCAGGGATCTGTGTGGATCTTCAGTGACCCTGCGAAGGCCCCTAATGAGGAACTCTGCAAAGCTGGTGTGCAGACCGAGGCTGGAGTCACAGATGTCAAATGGGTGTCAGAAAAGGGTGTTGTTGTCGCGTCAGACTCAGGTGAGGAGCAGAATCACAACAGTCACCAACCAAGCACTGGTTGAGAGACTTGAGTGTTAAACTGGAATTTGTTTGACTCGGTCCTGTGCAGGTGCCCTGGAGTTCTGGGAGCTGGCGGAGGACGAGCGCCTGCTGGTGAATCGCTTCACCAAACATGACCACGACCACATTGTCACCACAGTGAGCCCGGTTACTGGAGCCAGCAGTGCTGTCTCTGGCAGCATGGACTGCCGGTCAGACCCTCTTCTATACTGATGTGTACACAGTCATTTCATTGTTATTATTTTCACCCCTTTTTCATTGCAATGCATATTTCTTCCTTTCTTCATTATAGAGTTAAAGTCTGGGATCTTGGTCAGGAGACAGCTGTCAGTACCTATCATGGTAAGGAAGCATCCTGAAGCTGCACTCAGAGTATCTAGATAATAATGATGGGAAGTGTTGATCGTTTTTTGTTTCTTCCGTCATTGAGCTTACTTAAGTTGAGGTAAATAGGTAGCATGTGTCCAATTGATCAGTCGCCTGTTATGTGCATTTTAAAGGGGATTTAAATAAATTTGAAGCATTTTACAGTTACTATAAGAATTACGTTTTTTCCACTGTAAGTGTAGTTGAAGTATAATTTGGAAGAATACTGTGAGCCATGTTAGTAGTAATTTAAAACATTAAAATGTTGATTGGTAAAGATTGTTAAAACCTCAACTGAATTTCTCTGAACTTTTTTTGTTCCTCAAGCGCACACACAACCCATCAACTGTGTTGCCTGCAGTCCAACAGACGAGTCCCTCTTCGTTTCCTGTGGTCAAGTAAGTACTAATAAACATTTTACTGCATGTAATGTGTTGTAAACACAACAAAAACATACAGAAACTAATGGAACTGCTTTTTCTGTATACTGCATAAATGTGCAGATTAATAACGACTATCAGATTTTCCCTCTTTAGGCATACTCGTAACACAAGAAAGGTACTGTGAGACTTTATTCAAACTCAATCTGTTTTGGTCCTCCATCCATCAGGATGGTCGGGTGCTGATGTGGGACAGGAGGAAGCCAAACAAACCTGCCTCTAGAATAGGTGAGTGACATGTCAAAGCTTAAAAAAAAAAATCAGGTTCCAACTTTTTACATTTTCACTGCCGAAGAAATATTGCTGAAAAGTGTCTAACCAGCTACTTCGTATGTCTTTATGTTGTTACTGCGGATCCCAGAATGTAATGGTCTGCCTTAATAATTAAAGGGGCACTATGCAGTATAGGATAAGAAATTCAGATTCAGAATTTTAATATTTCCTATATTAATGAGATAATGATACAAACTCAGAAAATACTTTTTGTTTCCATAACTGAATAAACAAGCTGTTCTCAGAGGAGAATATGGTCCCCAGAACACCATACGAAGCTTGAAACGTGGCAGGATCCACGAAATAAAAACAGAGTAAAACAGAATAAACCTGTGTAAGGGCTGACTTTAAGGTCATAACAAAGAGAGTTTGTCAATTTAATTGTTTATGCATACAAAAAATCGTAAGTAAATGATGATCAATCTTTTTGATTTTGAAAATGTCTTTCCGTAAACTACATAGTGCACCTTTAATGTCAAATCATCCTTTTTTTCCTTCTTTTTTTTTTTATCATGTACATTATTGATGTCTTTTTTTTTGTCTCAGATGTAGGGACCCTCAGCTGCTCCCCTACCACTGTAGCTTGGCACCCCCATCACAGAAGCACCATTGCTATTGGTAAGGCCAAACTGCAGATTATTGAGCGACAGTGAAATTAAATTGGCAGTCCCTGCGTGTTTGATCATGCTTAATGTGCCTCAGGTGATGAGCTGGGCAAAGTGACTGTGAAGGACTTCCTGGGAACAGAGCCAGTCAGGATGGAGCCCGTCCACAGCCGCAAAGTTACTGGGCTTGCCTTCTCTACACATAGGTAAACTATAAACCTGGCATATTATCATTTGCTCTTACATTGCTCCTCTGTAATATTTCTCTTTTTTTCTTCTTTCCCAGTGCCTCCATGCTAGCCTCCATAAGTGACGATTGTTCCCTTGCTGTTTTGAACTCTGAAATGCAAGAAATGTGAGTGTTTGAGGTTCATAGTAAAACGACTGGTTAGTTGTCTGGACAATTACAAAAAATAAAAATACTAATCATGTGTTCTTCTTCTGTAGACATAGAGATCGGCAACACCAGGACTTTGTGAAAGGTGTGTGCTGGCTCCAAGGCGGCTCCAACACTGTCACAACTGTAGGATGGGATCACCTTGTGCTTCACCACATGGTGGGTCCAGATGCTGGAGCTCCCAACTCCACATAGACCAAACAAACCTTGGAGGAGCCCTGTTTATAGATAACTACTTCCCCCCCCCTATTTTTGAGGGGCGTCCATCTATATCTAAAGTAGTAAAATATACCATGTCAGTCAGGAAATATGGATTTATGTGTTCATTGACATGTAGTATTGCAGATATGTGCACAGTATTTCGACTTTAGCTCTCCTGGTTCTGGCTTTGGTGCTTTACTATTCTACAATGTGTTCTCTCCATTCACTTCTTTCATACTGTATAGAACGTCCATGTGTAACTACACTTTAGGCAACCAATTTGTATTGCATCATTTTACATTAAAGGTAACTTAATGTGGCAATAGCCAGAGCATTTTAGAGCATATTTCTTTGTGTTTCCTGAAATGTTTTATATGATAGCCACAACACTAGTTTGAATGTGTAGGAATGAGAATGACAGTCTCACACAGATAAATCTACGTGACTGATGCAGACCACATTCACTGTCAGGTCAAAAGAGGCAGGTGTGTTAATGTGTGACAAGTGTGGGCGGTCGGCTCAGAAGTTAACAAGATTACATGTGTGATTTTCACTCCAAGTGGCAGGTATGGTGTCATAGCTAATCTGTAGTCTGACTCAGTGAACTGGAATGGTCTTGGATGCCATAATCATCATCACATGCACAACGTGGCCAATATAATACCCTTGACCTACCAAAATGCTGTTGCCTATCGAGATTCAGTCGAAGCATTGAAGCAATTAAACCATAAGGTCTATTTTAATGGAATGCGGTTTTTTCATAATATTATCTTGCCAAGTTAATTTTTGAATCAAAATGTTTCATTTACCAGTATCATCAAAGGAGAAATCCTCTTTATTTCATCATGCAGAAGTTAAGAAATATAGTCTTTCCTCCCTCAAACTACAAGCAGCAGCCCCTTACCATTGCTACACTTAGTGCTGTCATTATAAAGTTACGTTTATAGTGACAAATGGATTAATAGGGAAAAATTACATCACAGAACACAGCTGTTAAGTTGGCATATAGTTGCAAACGCTTAAATACAGATGCTTAGATCTGCAAGGTTTCTTAAATGTTCTATCACTATGTCAAAGAAAAGATGTTTAGGTTATTCAAGATACTGCAGATTTAAATCTTGGTGCCTTCCTTATCTTTCCAAGTGTAGCTGTTGTGCCATTTTATGGTCTATCTCATATGCACACCAAAAGCACCATGTTTCTTGACCAAGACATCTTGATATTCACACAAAAGCTCAAACACATTTATTCAAACATGTACTTACTGCTTGGATTTATTTTCCAGATAGAGAGTTGGTGGACAGCATTTCGTGTAGATAAACAGCTCCGCTTAAAGACCATAACTGACTTTTTAAATATATTGATTATACAAACTTAACATATAACTATTAATATATTTTTTATTATAGTATCTAAGTTCTATTTAATCTTATACAAACTGATATGTACAGCATAAAAACATGAGTCTAGGTCCGCTGACAATATTTTACTGCAGTAGAATATTACACAGATGAGAAAACACTTTCTAAATCAATAAATATGAGAAACAATCCTCTGACATGTCTGAATTAACTGTTAGCTTTGTTCCAATGGGTCCTACATAGCATATATGTAACAGTGAAAGAGCAGTTCAGTTATGGTACATGTAAATACACCATGAGCCACAATAATTACATTGTACATTATTATTGTATTTTACAGATACATTTCAGATAAAACTGTTACTATTGTAAGTTAATTTTGACTCAGCATATATTTACTACTTATTCAATATTACCCATGTGGCACTGAAACTGATTAAAAGCTCTGGTTTAAAAAGGCGACATATTGCAACATAAATCGCTACAATGAATACACAGAAGCAGCCAAATAAAAAGCTTTTTAAAAAATGTTCCACCTGACGGACACATCAAAAGTAAAATATATTAAAAAAAGAAAACACTATTTGACTGTATTGTGTGTTCCCTAGAAATTGAGCAATGCATTCAGACTCCTAACTTCCACTTAACAGACTCTTGTTATGAGAAATTGGTAACATTTAAAAACCACATTTGTGGAGCTCATTTGTTCAAAGTGCTTTCTTTTCCCCATTTTACAAATTCCTTCTGGTGCAAAATCACACCATCCAATTACATGCAAGCTGTGCTAAACAGAAGAATACCTGTCTCTTTAACACATCTCATTAAGACTCCCCTTGACGAACAAGAGTAATGGGCTGTTTGGTTCCAGGCCGAACTGTAAAGGTTTTACCAAACTGATGTTTTGATGGTCCATTGCTGAAAAGAAGAACACATTCATGATCATTAGCGGATACTAAAGCTTAACACTGGGCTTATTGTCTCAAGAAGTGAAGGTGTCATACCTGAGTAGTGGAAGTCTTACCTGGTGGAAACTTGGACTGAGGATGTATCCTGATATCTTTTGCTCACTTTACCCTCCAGCTCCCGCAAGTTCAAGGTTGCTGCTTTGTTGACCGGAGGGATGTTCTTACTCTGTGGTGTGGCCCTGGTGACAACAGGGACCTTACTGTCCTCATCAGACAAGGGGGCGCCCCAGTCATCTGAACTGGATTCTGCCTCCTTCATTGGGGCCATTTTGTGGTCCATTTCCAACATCTTCTTTTGTAAGATACTCAGGAGTGTGGCCTGACTGGGTGAAAGATTAGTTGGGAGCTGAAGAGGAGCCACCTTAGGTTTTGTCTGGTCTTGGGGCTTTGGTTTGACATCAATGGCTGATGCTGGGAATTTAGGAGGTGCTGGGGGTCCTTGGGGTTTAGCTTTTGGAGGAGGAGTTGGAACTTGAGGAGGGGGAGGAGGAGGAGGAGTGATCACAGTTGGTGTTGGGGCCTTCTTCATAGGAAGAGGAGATGGAACATGAGCTGGAGGAGGAGGGATCATAGCTGGTGTTGGGGCCCTCTTCATTGGAGGAGGAGATGGAACGTGAGTTGGAGGAGGAGGGATCATAGTTGGTGTTGGGGACCTCTTTATGGGGGGAGGAGATGGAACATAAATGGGAGGAGGTGGGATCACAGTTGGCATTGGGGGGGCCTTCATGGGAGGAGGAGATGGAACATGAGCTGGAAGAGGAGGGATCATGGTTGGTGTTGGGGCCCTCTTCATGGGAGGGTCAGGTGGACGGATCGAAGGAGGGGGCTCCATAATCACATCTAAATCATCAAACTCTGGAGGCGGAGGGAGTAACAGCATACTTGACTCCTCTTTATTATTCACATCCTTTGTAGATTGAAGCGTTGACAGACCTTGCTCTGCATTTTGTTTCTGTGCAACCAGGTTTGGCATTCTTGGGGATGCAGCCATGCTATTGAGAGCTGGACTGTTTAACTGCATCTGATCCCTCACCAGTACAGGACTATTGGACTTTTGTGGAGTCTGAAGTGTTTGTGTATGTTCCACCAGACTGGCTGGCTTTTGACTGTCCTGTATCATGTCTTGCGATGTTACAGAAGAGGATGAGCTGGACCTTGGGGTGACAATAAAGGAATTGGGACTTGAGTCACTTGGTTGAATGCTTGCACTAGGCCGCTCTGTGTTTTTGCTGCTGTTTTCCCGCGACAGAGATAGAGTCGTTCTTTGTTTGTCTCTTTCTTTAGCCGCCATTAAAAGAGCAAGTGGGGAAGCTACAGGTCCTTCTCGTGGCCCGTTGGTTTCCATTCCCTTGAGGTTGCGTAGTTTACGATCTAATATTGGACTGAATCTGTGGCCTTGACTTGGAGTTACTTCAAATTTGTCCCGATTGGGCTCTGGAGGACTGCTCACTTTTTTAAGCTGTGGCGAGGTCTTATGTATAGTTGGGAGAGGTTTGTCTTCCTCTGGTGGTGCTGAAACTGTCTTTGCTTCAGCCTCCTTGTTTGGCTTAGGCAAGGGTGAATGAGAGGGTTGGGTAATTGGAAGGTTCTCCTTTGGTTCCTGTATATCTTTGGAAACTGGTTTAGATGTTGTAGCCACTTCCGGGGCTTTCCCATCCACTTGGACCACCACGGGGGCAGGTTGGGAAGACCCAGAATCTTCAAGAAGTAACATCTGCTTGGGTCTTGCGTCCCGATCCTCATGCACGCCTAGGATCGAGGTCTTCGGACTACTATAAAGCTTTGCAGTGTTTTGGGGATTGAAGGTGGATTGTGTGGGTGTCTGCACAGGGGGAGGTGGAGCAGGACTCTGTGGTGGGGAGTCAAGAGCAGCGATAGAGGACAGTCTAATCGGTTTTGGAGGCGGTGTCTTATAAGTTTTCTGTTGCTTTTCAGAAGGGGGCTGGGGTGGAGCAAATTTAGGATAATCAGGAACTGGTGGACTAGAAATGGGTATGGATGATGCTGAGCCACTAGAGCAAGTAGATGGAGGCTTTGGCGGAGCCATTGGTGGAGGTTTTAAGATGGTCAAGTCTTCCTCCGCCATGGACGGTGCCAGTTTTGGAGCAGGCATGGAAGGAGGCTGGAGGTTTGCCAGGTCTAGGCTGTTCAGGTCACCCATGAAGTCTGGAGGAGGGATAAAAGAGGGAGGGGGCGGAGGTGCCGTAGAGGGAGGGGGAGGAACAAATATTTCCCCCTCCTCTTCCACAAGGCCAGGTATAGATACAACAGATCCACTGGACACGCTGACTGGAAAAAAGAAGAGAATAGCTGATAAAACAGTGCTGTTATACACTGTGGAACAACAGTATTCATCATGTGTTGCTGTCCCTAGTTTCCCACATTAACATACTGTAGAAGTATTCAGCACTATGTGATAAATGTTAAGCATGTCAGTAACATAACAATACTCCTAAATTGAATTGGATGTGATCAGATGCTTGATAATGTGATGATCTTTCGTAAGTCGAGGAATTAATGATATCTACTTCTTTTTTATAAATGCAAACACTCCCATCTTGTAAATATTCTTGCCATCTGGTATGGCTGTTGGGAAGAGCTATTGCGCAACTGCCTGGACAAACATTTACCTGCCCTGAATTTTTAACCCTTGCCATGATCCATCAACTGAGTCAGAGTAAAGACGCCGCAAATAATCAGTGTGTAAATAATAGATTTCTAGCATTTGCCATCTTAAAGCACATATTTGAGGTTGGTCGATGCTCACCTGAACCATTGATCTTTGGACCATTGACGGGGGGGAGGATGGGGACTTTGGGTGTTGGGACGGCATATCCTTGAAAACTGTCTAAACTTGAGGACTGTGAGGAGAAAAACAAACACCATCAGAATGTTGATATTTTAACATTTGTAACACAGGAAACAAAGCATGGTTCAAGAACATGAGTAAACATGAGCCAAGCACTACATCCTTTTCTTGAGGCACAGTTGTTGTTTTTCTGGCAAGTATTTAGTAATTAAGTGATCAAACCAGTTCTCAACTAACACAGCCCTCAACGCTCCTTGAAAAAGATCAGCATGTCCAGTACATTATTAGCATCGATAGAACAATACTCTCTAATTACGTTAGCTCTCAGCTCTTGCCTTGTGTGCAAAAAAAGGCAATAGGAAATAAAACTCATAACTTTTCTGCAACAAAAATACATGAACTTGTGAATAAAGCACAGCACGATAGCATCAGCAAACTCTTGTTTGTCCTCACAACTCTGTTTGAGCTCAGTCTTAGTTCTGCCATGACTAAACTGGAGGTGGAGTTTTCTAAAGGATAATTTTTTGTGCCTCACACTTTCACATACTTCAGTCATGAGGAGCACTTGGTGAATCAGAGGATACACCTATTATTCTTCTCATTGTTTGGTGTTAAAGTGGGCCTGGCTGAGAAAATCGCACACTGTCACTGCTTAGATACCTGTGTTTTTGTGTTGTGTGTGTGTGTGTGTGTGTGTGTGTGTGTGTGTGTGTGTGTGTGTGTGTGAGAGGGAGATTTAGATTCTTCACGGCCCAAACGCCACCAAAAATAAACACTGGCTATGTTGACACTATACAAGTCCAGAGAGCGAACTGGGTATGTGCCTTTCAAAAGGTCAAGAAAAATCATTCCAGCAATGCAAGACTTTTTCTTTACTCCTGTACTCTTGACGTTGTTATGCTGCAGGCTTTTTGAGTAATGAGTAATCTGTTAATGGAATAAGGCAACAACACACCAGTTTCGCTTCAAAAGGTCTTTCAAATTAGGCTCAGATACTGATTTTTAGACCTATAAAAATAATTTGTATGCATGTAACACATTACACAAATCATAAAGTTCCTATGTATGGAATCAATATACTATTGTGTACACAATTCACATGCCAAACAGAGTCAAACAGATGCCAGTTGCAGGAAGTTGAGAAATAAAATGAGAGAAAGATTCTGCTCTTTTTGCCAATGATGACAGCATATTCATGTAGCTTGTTGGATAGTTAGGAAAGCTGAGGCGTGTCAGTAAAAATGGCGCATGATCCATTTTGATTCTGTCTGTTTGTTCACTGCGCTGTGACTCACTTTCATCTGTCGCAGTAGTCTGAGCTGTCCTGCCCGTGTGCTGATGGGTGTGCCACATCCAACACATGCCACAGACGCATTCAAAGAACACTCCCCAAACTTCGAGGTGTGGGAACCGGAGATGAGCTTTTTGCTTGTATCCACATCATGATTACATAATGGAAGGCCTGACAGACATATAGACTGCTAATAGAGTAGTATACTAATAGTTAAATTTAAAGTAAAAGTACTCCATTACATGATAAAATTTACATTAAGTATTAAAAAGTGATAAAGTATTACTGGAATAATATTTTTTTGATTAGATTTGATTTGAAGTTCTTGTGCATGTAAAAGATTTTGAAAGTTAAAAAGCCCAAAGTCCGCACAAACGGGCACTACTGTCTTCTCCCGGAGGAAACACCGTTGTCCCACCTTTAATTCAGTGACTCCTTGAGACCACACTTCATTTGTCACACATTTGCATAATATACACCTATATTCACGTTAAAAGTGAAGCTAACTGAACATAGAATACAGGACGAGGCCGACCAGAGACACGGTAAGCGATGCTGTCTCTCTGTGTGTGTGAGCTGACCAATCAGAGGTGACTGGGTATTCAGGAGGGGGGCCACAAAGAGGGAGTAGCTCCTCACACAGAGTGTTTCAGACAGAGGGGGTATAAAGTGCTGCAGCACTGGACAGTCAGAGAAAATTGAATTGTTTTTGAGCAATAAAGCATCTAAACTTATTCTAACAGTGACCCAAAATAGAGTTATGAACCTCAAAAAGAGCAAAATGTAGGTCCTTTAAAATGATATTAAGTTGAAAGCACAAAGAATGCAAAAGGAAACCTGAAACCACTGCACTGTTCATGATTTACTTTTGATTGCAGATTTGTCTTGTGCATGTTGATAGTGATGCCCTCCTTATTGTGGACAACTTGTTGTGATATCAGAGTTGTCGTATAATCACAGTCATAATGCATATCATTCAAGAAGAATCCACACATGAGAGTATATTCTAATTCTTAGAAGGGAAAATGACTTTCACTAAACAAACACAAACATTTCCAAAGTCCAACAGCGCCACTGCTCAACTTGAAAAAATTACAAATTATTTATTTAACACTCGGTAGAATGTATTTACTAGCATAGACGATGTTCTCAGATTCATACCTATCTTGGCTTTGTGCTTATTTGACCTGACACAGATTCAAATGCACTAAACTGCCCTTTATCAGCTTATTTGCATCTGTTCAGCTCTGCAGATATGGAGGTCAAGATAAAGTCATGCCACAGTTGCAGGTAAACAACAGGGTAGAGACTATTCAGAAGCATAGCTACTCGTATTGTTATTGATAAATGTGAACATCTGGAGTAAATGCACCATTACAGATAAACTCACTGTGTGATGCTTGACGGTGGGCCTGGCCCGCACACTGGCAGTCCCTGACTCAGGGATCGCTGCTGACCCCAGCACCAGCTCCATGTTGTCTGAGGGAATAAAAAAAGCAAAAAGATTTTAATCCTCTGGAAGTCTTTTGTTAGCAGAGCAAGTTTCAGTTCATTTTAGTGATTCAGTTTCTGCTCAGAGAGGACAAACAATGGGGTTAGTGTAAGACGCAGATGAAGAGATATTTGACCATTTTAAAAGAACAAACTCACATTATTGCTGACTCTGGGTTGTCTGCAACGTTATACAGTATTTATAAATATTTTTCCAGAAGTCCGTAAGTTTCTTAAAATGCGAAAAAAGACTCATGAGAACGTTTCACTGCACTGAGTCCACCTGTACATTGTTCTTCTCTCAGGTAAGATTAGCACATTCTACTCATTGCACAGGTAAGGAGACACTATACGAACCAGAGTGGCCTCTTAGTTGTCACTCAACCTAAATGATCCACTGTGCTTTCACAGGTAGCTTTGTTGTTGACAACTTAATAGTTATGGGCAACTGACTGTAATCTGTGTTTATATTTCACCACTGTGCTGAAATAAAAGCTTGGTTATGATGGCAACAGAAGTCAGTGTTGTCCTTCACATTTAAACTTGAGTTAAATTAACTGATCTGTACTTCTATTCACTCTCTCCGACAGAACTGGCATCATCGTGTCTGCAAGCGTAATGATCCTGCATAATCTGAAGTCAAAGTGGCAAAGAGAGATTAATATAATTCTTAAATGTTAGTGGAAATTAGGGTGTTTTGCTGTGGTATGAGACTTTATATCGTCTTATAATTAGGATGTAGTTATACTGTGATATGTCATAGATGTTGTCTTTTCCTGGATTTAAAAGCTGCATTACAGTAGAACTGTGTCATTTGCTGAACTTAACAGACTGTTCTACTTGTTCTAATACTTGCCTTTACCCACAAAGTCATTTTATCCATGTTACTGATGACTATTTGCCACAACATCAATATCGAGGTAATTGGTCAAACATGCTGCCTTATTTGATTATATAAAAATATCGAGAAATATATTGTGCATCGTGAAATAGCCTAAAAATATCGCATCATTTTCAGGTCGTATCGCTCTGCCCTAGTGTTTTGAAAATTGCCTGATGGTCTTGAGCTCACTTTTGTGCTCCTTGAACAAAGAGGAAGGTGAGCTAAACATGACTTCAGATGTCAAAGTACAAACAAATCCAGAGCGGGACAGCTGAAAGACGCACTCCGCTAAACTAACTGATAATATCAGAGGTCACTGCGGTTGCTTGGAGGAAAGACATTTAGAAGCCGTGCATTCCGCTGCTGTTCATTCCAGCGTCAGACGTCTTGTCTGTCCAATAAGTGACTGATGAAAGAAACTTGTCACCGCGAGCCATTTAGTCGGCCTTCTACGGCAACACTTCTCACCGAGGCTGAGAAAAGGGCGACCAAAAGGGCTCGACGTTATGAACAAGGAAATCAAATTTGTGTCCCTTACTTAAGTGAAGGCGTAGCTTCAATGAAAATACCACTGAGGGCTTAACAGTATGAAAGCATGAATCAGCTGTGGTGTGAAACCAGTCTAACCAAATGATTAGTTTCCCTTTACTGTGCACCTGCCTGATTTTAATAGACAAATGTCCTCTCGTGTTGCAGCTTTGCATAGTGCTTGTTTCCTGCTCCCAATCACATGGAACTAATGTCACGTAGAGCCGAGAGGTTTTATCAGTAAGCTGATACGTCAGAGCAGTTATTGTCCAGAATGTGTTACCCTAATATTGTGGTATCGGCTTTTAAGTGCCGATTTCCTGGTTTCTAAAGGTTGATTTGTATTTAAGCCATATAACTGCATTATTTAACCGTTTACGCTGAGAGAGAAGAACAGTGATTCAGCAACAACGTATAATAGCTCTTAAAGTCTTTTGTAGTGTACTACAGCTGCCACAATTAGTCGATTGATCAGTAAGTCAATCAAAAGACAATGACTCGCCAACTATTTTTCATAATTGATTCATTGTTTTTCCAGAAAGCATGTCAATAGCTTGCTGGTTCGAGCTTCTTAAATGTGAGGATTAGCTCCTTTAATGTGTTATTTATGATGGTAAATGAACTACTTTGGGTTTTGAAGTGTTGGTTGGACAAAAGAAAACTTTTTAGAATATTGTGATGAGCACACAAGACTAAATGATCAATCGCTTTTAAAAAGAATCGATAGGCACAGTTTACAGTTTCAGCTGTTAGTACAGTATGTGTACATGCTGTTATACAGCTTAGATGAGTACAAGATGAGATGAGTATATTTACGCAAGTACTGTACATATATTTCTATTTTGTACTATTTTTTTTTTTTACTTCCACCACACATTTTGGAATCAAGTATTGTACTTCTCACTGGAGCCTGAGCTATACATGAGTTGGCTGATATTATGGGCCGATATTGGCCTGTTACAGACATATCATGTCGTTGTATATGTTGTCGATATCCGCTGACAGGAAAACGTCTTGGTTTTAAAGAAACACATTGAGAAAAGATGCTTGTGGTCATTTGTAATTATTACATTTCCAGTGACGTTAACTGTTTCAGTGTTCTCCTGCCTTCGTTCTTCGTTGCATATCTTTGTCTGTTTTTGGTAAAAACACTTTGAGAGATCTCTGGAAAAAAACTTGTAAGTATATCGGCTGACATATGGATATCGGAACTTTTCCCATCCTAATATCGGCACAGCCCCGAAAAAGTGCTTCTTGTGTGGGCTCTCTTTTTTACTCCACTACACTTATTTGACAACTTTGGCCAGTAGTTAGCCTACTTTACACACTACACATCTCATCAGAGTCATCATCAAGTAAGACTGAATACCGATTTTTGTAATCAGCCTGCTCTTTAACTGGTTGACCTATAGAATACAGTTCATAGATGTGAATGTATGTGTACATTTACTTTTACTTGTACTTTTGATACCTTAAGACTTTCACTCAAGCACTATTTGTATGAGTGAGTTTCACTTTTACCAAAGTAACATTTTAACACTGTATCTTCACTTTTACTTTTAAGTATGACTTATGGGTACTTCTTACAACACTGCTGTTACATGTGTACTAACACTGTCGTGTATCTGAGATTGTTTGACAGGCCAGATCTGAACACACCAGTCAAACAAAAACACACTGACAGCAGCTGTTACACACTTTTGGAACTTAAAGACATTTAGTGGCACAAGTTTGGACTGTTTTTCTACAGTTAAACCAGAACACAAAACTACTAAGCAGATCCCATAACGTGTGAAGAACAGCAGACGTGCAGCAGGGTCACCCAGATCTACCAGGCGGGGACGTTGACGTTTAAGAACAGGTTTCAGGTGGCTGAATCACATTCCCATGATGATACCTGCTGCTACCTGTTCATCACAGCATGTCATGGAAAACACTCAAACACTGCTGGGAGACTTTCTCTGAGATCACCCGCTGTCAAGTCTTCGCGGAGACGGACTTGTGTCCATGTCAACAAGTGCAAAGGTCGTGTTATCCTTCAGTAGAACGATTACACGATTACATGTACCTGTCGTACGTTAGAGGTCTACGGAGGCCCTGTGGTCAGTGGACTCACCCATGTCCGTCATTTTGACGTTGGTGTCGAACAGGGACTGGTTCTTCCGACCCAGAAAGTTGAACGCTCCTCTCTTCATGATTGTTGATGAGTGTTGATGTGTAGATACGACTGTTTCGGCTCAGGCACGAATCATGGACACATTTTTTTTAAGATCCGCAGGTAAA
The DNA here is from genome assembly GCA_903131615.1 of Diplodus sargus. Classification (NCBI taxonomy): domain Eukaryota; kingdom Metazoa; phylum Chordata; class Actinopteri; order Spariformes; family Sparidae; genus Diplodus; species Diplodus sargus. Next base: position 2,063,116 of record CAEMYA010000071.1, read on the forward strand.
TCCGAGCAGGTAAAGGCGAGCAAGCCGGGCAGGTGAGCTGGACTTGTCGCGACAGGTGCACCGCCGCGCACGCACCAGGTGAACCTGACTCCTGTGATTTGGTTCAAACTTTTCTGGACACACAGAGAAAATGGAGCAGGGCCCGCCCACTCTGCTTTCACTGTGCCTCCCTGCTTTTTTTTTTTTTTTTTTTTTTNNNTTTTTTTTTTTTTATACACTCCTACAGGTGAGGCCTCGGCTCTCCTTTGCGCACGCACACGCACACATTCCAGCACAAATCTCACCCGAACGAGCTGATCAGCTCTCTGATTCGAGTTCACGTCACCAGATTGTCACTGCTCGGCCCTGAGGTGGGTCTGTCATCACTGTAAAACTCTTCAAAACACTGTGGGTCAAGGCTGCCGAGGAGGATTGGATGATCATAAACTCGATCAGGAACAGTTCAGCCCCTTGATAAAAAAAAAGCCAGACCTGCCGTTATTTTATGTGGCACACTTACAGCACAGTGTTTTGGCTTCCAGCTGGAAACATGATGTAATGTTTAGGGCCTATAAATGTGTCATAAAACAGACAATAAGAGGGTTAAACTTTATTATACTCTATCTCTACTCTATCACCTTTCAAGTCCGAATTACAGTGTTTTATAACTTTATAATAAATGACATATACACGTGTTCTGTACTTAGGTTACACACTCTGCTGAGCTACCTTTATTTCTAAAAATAAATGACTTGGTAGGTAAAGACTCGTGACTTGAGCTGACTTGAGATATGATGACCCAAACAACTGTGTGTTCATGTGTTCATTTAATATTAAAATAAACAAACTCTTTGTTTTCATGACTGACAAAAATGAATAACTAAACTGACCTTAAAGGACCACACAATGTCATGCTGTTTTACTTGGTTTGTATTTGGCGGGCCCTGCCACTTTCTATTAACATTTTTATTAAAATTCTGAGTTTAAGTCTCTTCTTACATTTTGCACCTTTAAAGTTCAAATACTGCAGGCGAATTGCTTGACAGGTGCACCAAATGATTTGTGTGACATGTCTGGTAGTCTCTATTTCTACATTTCAGAGAAAACTATTGTAGATTTTACTTGTCTACATTTGGGTTTAGGGACCTGGATAGTTAATGAAATAACCTAAAATGAACAATTAAGTACAATGCATATTTATATAGTGAATTGAACCAACAGACAGTTTAAATTAAATTGAAATCTGACTGCCAACTGCGACATTAAGTGCATTTTACATGTTACAAGACACTGTTAAATACAACTATAACATACTTGTTTCCATCTTCTCCTCCAGTACTTTACTTGTAGTTCACCACATTAAAGAGGCAAATATTGTATATATATTAATTTATTTATTACTTATTTTTTGATCCTCCTCATTAATTGGACAGCAAAACTTAAACGATCAAGATTTTAAAAACTAAACCTGTGATCAGTTTATAAATATGATGCATTGTTGTAAATTAAATTACAGGAAAATGTATAAAGCAGTTGAAGTAACTCTGTCAGCTACAACATCACAAGTACTGATAACATGTTTCATTTTAATAAAATATGGACAGGGCCCATTCTGCAGAATAAGTTCTTTTGCTTTTCATACTTAGATGTGCATGATTATGGCATGGCATTTTTTTTTCTCGTAACTGAGTATTTTTTTATAGCATGGTATTGTTACTTTTAGTACCTTCATGATCTTAATACGACTTCAATCAGTGGGTGATTTGTAGGGGCACATAAAAAAGCATCCGCTCACACAGGCGGGTTTTAAATCTTCCTGCATCGTGGCACAGATAAATCTGATAATGATCAGGAGTTTGTACAGTGAACGCATGTTCGCCCTTTGTCCTGAGCCTGAACTGTGGAACCTCTGACAACATTTGGTCAAAAAAATATCAAAAAACAGTGATGGAGCCAAACCATGCAGGACTTTAAACAATCTAAAATGAATTCTTTAATGAGCCCAAGTCCAGATATGTTCTCCTCTTTTAGCATTTAGCAGAACGAATCAGCACGTGTCATATTTATCCCTCTGGGTATTCACTCAAGTATTTATTAACTATGGTCAAGTTTTTATCATGAATACACTTTTTAATCCTCCAAACAAATCTGTGTCAACGCTCAGATATTACCTGAACACCATGGTGTTATTTACTAAAGGATGGTGAAGCATGTGACCTTTGTACTTAAAGCAGGATCACTGTAAATATGATGTTGAGGAGCCTCGGCTTAAGAGGATCAAGAAGCCTCTAAAGCTCAGAGCTCGCTGACCCAAGACAGGGACGACATTCACTTCATGTCTGTCTGAGCTAAACAGCGACGTTTATTTGAGGAGTTGCCGAGGTTAACAGTGCGGTTACTTTGTTCCTAATATCTTGATATCAAGAACTGTTTGTTGGTACTGACTGTTAAAGACGATATAAATAATCATCTGAAATATATATAATATGAACAGCATGTTAACTTTTGATGCTTTGAGAACATTTAACATTGCAGAGTGGGACAGACAGAGCGCAAAGCTCCATTTCAAAAAAGTTACATATCGTTGTTTTAAATCCAAACCATTCAGTTTCTTGTTTGTTAAGTTTGGAGCAGTTCTGCACCCCATGCTTTACACAGATGTCGTTAATTTTTTAGATATTCAGACTAGCCAATCAATCTTCTTTTTGTTGTTGTCCCCATTGGTTACACTCACAGTCTTTGTCTGTCTGTCACACCTAAACCTCAGTTGTCCTGGAGACAAACCAGACTGGTCCATCCGGTTCCTCGGTCCTCACGTCGACTGATGCTGGCTGAAATGTGAAGAATGTGCTGGCAAGAGCCTTTAACACGTTATCTGCTTCCCTGTTCTGAACATACTTCTTCATATCATAAAATGTGAGTTGTAGCAGTCGTGGCCTTCATTGGCACTTTCAACAATTAATCGATCTAATCATGAATGTAGCAATTAATAATTTGTCACGTTCAGTGTGAAGAGGCGCGTGATGGAAGTTTGTCTGTCGTTTAATTCCACGTAAACTGATAAAGCCACTTTACAAAGTTGTTAAAAGTTTGTTGAAACATAAAAGTGTGCTAATGAGCTAAGAAGGGCCACCATAAACAGCATTTTCCTGATCAACTTCCGCTATCCTCACCTTTTATTCACATAATTTATTTCCATTCGGCCACAAATCATCCAGACTCTGACTTGGACATTAGACTCACAGTACCCATATACACACACAGACAGTAAAAGGAAATGAAGAACAAAAGACCATAAATGTTTTGCATTCCATCGTCGTGAATCCGTTTTAATTGTAAATGAAACCAGAGATGAAGGCAGAGCCAGATTCATTGGGTGAAAGAATGTAGTCGCTGAGACAACATAAGCAGTTACGGTGTGTTTCATTATAGATCTGTCATTTGAGGGCAGCGTTCATTTTCATTTTCGAGCACTTCTCTTTAGAAAGCAGCTCCGATGCTTGCTCTTCTTGTGTGCCTCTGTGTTGCTTGTTTTAATGAGTGCCTGATAATGGAGCATAACGAGGTGTTGTTATCTCCGTCCAGTCCAACAGACCAGCAGTCACAGCAGATGGAGGAGCTTTAAGTGGGTCTAAGAAACACAGCGACTCCACTCCTCCAGTGAAACTAGGGTACACTGAGAGATCAGTTAGGACGACATTGAGAAGACTGGATGGAAAAGAGCTTAATGAATATGGCCAAATATTTTCAAACTGATGTTAGCTTTACATGCAGAAAATATTCACTTCTGCATTTAATGGTTGGCTCCTCTTGCATGTATTGCTCTATGTGTAGCTCCATTGGAGGTACAGTTACCTTTTCTGTTCCCCGATGTGTCAATGACCTCCTCGCTGTGAGGTTGAGTTCATGTAGTAACAGAAGAGTAACACATTAACTGTGTTGACTGAGGGACAACCCCAACTTCTACATGCCAAGGCCCTCTGGGTCACATGTAACCCACCTGTGGCCTCCATTAGCCCTGCGAGACCATAACAGCACATTGACATTAAAGACCAGGACCCAGTGATGGAGAAGACCATATAACATCTGACAGTAAAGCAAGTGCACATCCACATATAACCAGTCATACTTTATGATATATAATTACATTTCATAGAAGGTTTTCTTTTTTCTCTGCCATGCAAGCAGTGTGGCTCCGTCACGGGAGTGCCGGTCCGTCAGCCGGTCGGCCACTTTGCTTCATCTGGAAATATCTCAATAAACGTTGAAGAGATTGCCATGAAATTTTGTACAGAAGTTCCTGGTCTCAAGAGGCTTAATCCTACTCACTATGGTGAACCCCCTTTTTTTCTGGAGCACAACCATGAGGTTGAGTTTTTAGTTCTTTAACTGAAAGATCTCCACAAACATTGGAGGACTTGCAGGAAACTGTTGTTCGTGGATTCTTGGTCTCCAGAGGACGTTTTGTGATCATCTGACGTTTAATCTGCCACAACCATCTGCAGTACTATCTCTGCAGAATGCCACTTTAAAAATAATGGAACAAGTGAAAAGTGAGTTCCCTTATCTAATTTCAATGGTACTTTCTATTTGACCAGAATTCAGACAAAAATACAATTCTTAGTTTTGGCAAAGTTGGTTCAGGACCAAAATTCAAGTAAAAGTGAAGCCATTTCCATCAGCCTTAGTGTGTATTTTGTTGTGAGGACATAATCTCACATACATGTACTTTAAATTACATGACATGGTTCATATTCATAGTAACGTGTAATCATCAAGTACATGCAGTCCTTATATATTACAATCCCACTATGCACCCATATATACAAAACAGGCAGAGAACAAAATGAGGCGCAAGCCAATAGCAACAAGGGGTCAATATTAAAATATGTTCACGATCACAGAAAAGTCACAACCACAATGAGAGCTGAGAGATGTGATTAATTCACAATATATGTTATGGGATTCCTTACAATATCCTACAATAGATAATCTCACTTAAGGGAAAAATAATGAAAAAGGAAATGTTTTCTGGTCAACCATTTGTATTGCAGAGTTCATTAGGCATCATAATGTCACCATAGAATGTAATAATTGATATGAATTGATATTTTTATATTGATTGATATCATATTAGCCGAGTCAGAAATTTTTAATTATAAATCTTTTTCCGTCAGCCTGTGTCATGGTGAACACAATGATTTATTTCTGCAATTAGCTCTCTTCAATCAGCCTTTGAGAAGCAAAGTGGATTACAACTTCTGAGCCCTTTCCCACAGATGCACAGAGGGCTCATTGGCTAACACACAAATGCACACACACTGAGCCCTGCTGCTTGAAAACACTGATTTTCTGCCTCACACTGGCCAAGCCTGGATGCTTGGTGGATGCTTACGTCCTGGTTATGGTTTTGACTGGATTTTTTACATCTTTATTCTGACAAACAGACATGGGAAATAACACTGGGACAAGTGTGGAGGAACTACAAGCTTGTGAGAGTCATCAGTGGTACAGAAAGTTCATGACTGAGTGCCCATCTGGACTTCTCACCTACTATGAGTTCAAGCAATTTTTTGGCCTGAGGAATCTGTCGGATACGTCGAACGCCTACGTCAGGACAATGTTTACAACGTTTGATATGAATGATGTAAGATGATATATCATTTTCTGGCTGAGCAAAATATTTATCATCATATTTCTGTATTAGTGAATGTGAATCTCGAAGTGTTCTCATCATTAGTTGCTTTTATATTTGCTGAACGGTGAAATGTTTAAAAACTGCATCATCTTAGGTTTAGATGGCATTCAAATGAATCTATTTGCAGGTAGATATCTTATGACAATGCTGCTAAATATGAATAATCCAAATATGTATAATATTCCAATAATACTAAAAATCTATCTGTTACTATCTCTAAAAACCTTTGTCTAAGTTTTATGAAAACATTGCCTGTTTTTCGTTTCAATGTCTGCTCGTGTTTTCAACAGAGGAAAATTGTTCTTGTTATTTCTGCTGATAGAAATCTGTTCGCTCTGGTAAAGAGCGAGGCTTATCCCTCTGACATTTCTTACGCAGCTGAGCTCGACCTCTTTTTACATACATGTGAACTGGGAGCAGGTGTGTGCTCCCTCAATGGGAACAAATTGTTTTTTTGCAAAGACGCATTTATTCAGAAGTTAGGACTGCATTGTTGGATCCTTTTTGAAGGTGTAGTTTTATAAATGGGAAGGAAAAGGGGTCTAATTTCAACAATTTAGTTTTTCCCTCATTCTTTAATATGTACATTTTTACATTTTTGTTTTGTTTTTGTTTTTTTGCAGGACGGTTACATTGACTTCATGGAGTACGTGGCCGCTCTGAGCCTGGTGCTGAAAGGTGGAGTGCAGCAGAAGCTCCGCTGGTACTTCAAACTGTATGACGTAGATGGCAGTGGCTGCATCGACCGCGATGAGCTGCTTCAGATAATTAAGGTGCTCATGAACTTTCATGGCTTAGTAAAAGACCAGTGGGAATCCCACCTCCCTGTCCTCGAACACCTTGTTAAGACCACTCAGATCCTTCCCCTGAGGCTGAGAGGGATGTGGGGCAAACTGTGATGGCTGAAAGGTTCAGAGGGCAAACAGCTGACGCTTAGCTGACATCTACTGGTGGAAGAAATATATGCGTCAGTTAATGAGTGGAGGAAGTAAAGAAATAAAAGTACCAGTACAACAGCTTAGAAAGGCTACATTACAAGTCCGGCATTCAAAATGCTACAGATGTATAAGTACAGAAGTATTATCAGCTAATTGTATCTAAAGTATCAAAAGTAAAGGCAACCGTTCTGCTGAAAATTGGCCCAGTGAATGATATATTTTCACATATTATATCATTAGATTCTTAATGTTAATGCATCAATGTTTAGATGTTTTAGCTTTTGTTTCTGTAATTATTTACTATCATTACTATCATCCAGTGCTGCCAAACCTGAGGGTTGACACCTTAAAAGTGTCACACAATAAAGTGGATGCATGTTGACATCATGAAAAACGCCTATACACTTGAGTACCATTATCTTTGTGGACTTGTCGCTAGTCTTGTTTTTTTGTGAACTATTTAGGGGTTTTGCCTTGTAGAGTCTGAGATATGTATTAAAATTAAGCCATTTGAGCAACATAAAAATGTATTCTGTTACGTTGTAAATGGCTAAAGCCATAAAAAAAGGTTTTATAGAAGGTGTGTGCAGACTATGCAACACTTTTTTCACTTTCTGGGCTCCTGTCAGTGATCAGCACCTCAGTGATGTAGCTGTCTACCATGTAAAAAGCAATAAGTAGCATACAAATTAAAAAGTCTCAAGTAATGTACAAGTACTTCAAAAATTGTACAGGTAGTTCAAAAATTGTATAGGTACTTATGTAAATGTATTTAGCCACATTCCAGCACTTTTAACATGATCTTCCATCTTTGTGTTTAGTCCATCCGTGCGATCAATGCATTGCCCTGTGAGATGTCAGCAGAGGACTTTGCCAACATGGTGTTTGACAAGATCGACATCAATGGAGACGGTAAGAACCAAGGGTGAAATCTTCAGGCAGGCATCAGAAGCCACAGCTAATTTTTAACATAATACAAATTTCTGTCCCCGCCAGCAGTGAAGGATTTGAGTTCAGTGTGCATGTGTTTTGTTTTTCAGGTGAGCTGTCCTACGAAGAGTTTATGGAGGGCGTCCAGAACGACGAAATGCTGCTGAAGACACTAACAGAGAGTTTGGACCTCTCGCACATTGTCCACAAAATTCAGGGAGAGATAAGGGCCACCGTCTAATATTTCCCGAAATGTGTAACTTTTGTGTGCCACGGCTGAAACTGGGTTCATCTATAATGAAGCTGTATTCATTGAAAGGATACAAACTTCAGAATTCAAAGCATGACACCTCATACTGTAGTTTCTAATTATTTTAACACCTAAAACTAATATTTAAAAACGTTCTGCTAATGTGACGATAATTCACAATGAAACAAAAGGCGTCATTATGTTACTGTATGATTAAAATGTCTTCGTATTCTGAAATAACCAAAATAATTTCAATGTCGTAAAAACAAATCAATAATTCATATTGTCCAAAGTTTTCAGGTGCATCACTTGTTGGACTTGATCCACCACTCCACCATCCAATGTGCATTAAGTACCATTATTGCCATGAATTATAGTCATTGCTGTTTGACATTGAATACATGCTGAGTTTTACGGTAAAAATTGACTTATAGATATAACTTTCTTAACTGTATTGTTGTACATCACGTGCAGTAAATAGAGAGATTTCCCTTCATCTGAGATTATTGAGCCTCTGTTCTATTAAAATGTAGGTTGTTTTTTTTGAAAGCCTTTACAGTAATGCTCTTTTATACTTGAATTAGATGCTGAGTTAAAACTGAGTTATTAAACGGACCCTGTAATATTTATTTTTAAATAAAAACTGCGATCAAAGCCATTTGTCTTTCTTCCTTGATCAGCCTCTTCTGAATCAAAAAATTATACATGAAGTTTTTAAATATTGTGTTCTTCTTCTTAGTCAGCCTGTAGTCTGTTTTTTCCCCTAAATTAAAGCTTTCACATTAGATTAGTTTGTGATGCTGTGGAGTGTGTTGGCTGCGGAGGTCTGTGTTAGATTTCATTTTGCTGAAGGTGAGGTGAGGTGAGGTGATTGATGCTGCAGACTATGTGAATAAAGGTTGTTCTTAAGTGTGAAACAGGAAGCAAATCCACGGTTAATGTAACAGACAGTACATGAGGTAATACATTTGATCACTTATTTGTTGTCATTCATTCCTAAACTTGTTCCATCACAGCCTTTACATAGAAAAACAAGATGGCCAGTGGTGTTCGCAGTTAGCTGTTAGCAGTTAGCAGTTAGAGTCTAACCAACTGCTTTGACTGACTTTCATTCATCAGGAGGTCTTTGTGTCCATTAACAAGTAGCTTGGGATGCTTTAACACAAGTTATGGCTTTAACGTGGACAGTTAAGGAGAATTTTACATATTGGCTTTAAAATAATATTGTGATATTTTTAGACTATATCGCGACACATTATTCATATCCCAACATTATGAAATTCCCTCAAGAGTACTTCATAAATGCTCAGACTGGGTGATATTCTTGGTCAAATACCTCTCTACTGATTCTGCGACAAGACCATGGAGTACTGGTACTTTCACAAAATATTAAGGCATGATTTTTCAAAAAAATTCTACAAGAAGATGACAAAATTAGAGCAAAATAATTACTTGTAACAGGATTTTTTTCCCTTTTTTGAATCTCATTAATCATCTTTACGGCTCCTCTTAGGTTAGATTTAATGGAACTACCCCTCCGAGCACCCTGGCCCTCAGGTTGGGACCAGGAAATCTTTTGTGATGTTAAAGACAGCTGTCACATAAGTGAAATAATCTGGACCCAAAACAATCCAACACACCCTCCCAGTACAGCTAACCATTCATCCCCATCCCAGAATGCTAAGCGCATCATTAGCATCACACACAAATGGCAACAGGTCATTGTGCATATCATGTCGAAACCAAGGAAATCAAAGGGAAAGGTAGCAGCTGACAGCCGACACACGTTCTCAAAGCCAGGAGTAGTTTCAGGGAGTGGTTTGTTATTAGCGACAGGATCATCATCATCACCCGTCTTCTTGACTTGTGCCACTATTGTTCCTCAGGATGGAAAATCCCTCAGTTCCGGCCCGCTGAGTCAAAACATGTCAGTCATAAATATTGTGTGTAATCTGAGTTCTGGATCTGGGCCAGTGAAGGGATACTCAGTGTAAACACAGGCCACTTAAGATAGCTAGAGCCTGCTGTAGGATATGTATCTTTCCTCCTTATGCTAAATCTATAATAAATACATGTTAAAGATATCATTGGATAAAAATCAAAGGGGTCGTCAAAACCTTAAATTCTCTCTGAGTTAATACGTAGGGGCCATTTCTGCCAATTAAAGAAAAAAAATGTGAAAACTAAGCTTGATGGAAAAAATGTGGTGTGGTAAAGTCATAACTATTGATTAATTATTAGATAGAAACTCAACATTTATCTTTATTTTGTCTTTTCCCTCATACTTATAACTGTTTTTCTCATAAAAAAGACTATTGATCTCACGATAAAGACTTTTTATCTTATAATTATGACTTTTTATCTCATAATAATGACTTTTTATTTAATAATAAAGACTTTTAATCTCATACTTATGACTTTTATCCCCTAATAGAGACTTTT
>CAEMYA010000071.1:2073370-2169554 GCA_903131615.1 Diplodus sargus
TATCAGCCTATGATGTAAAATACAGCCATAACTGTGTGAACAAAGCCAAAGATGACTGTTTCAGACTGTGACAGACAAAAGCTTATTTAAATAAATGTATATGCACATTATGATTATTTCTCTCTTTGACTGGACGATAACATCTAACTCTCCTTGAAACTGTCTGGTAAATAAAAATAGTAAGGCTCCCTGTCCACGTGCTTCCAACTGTCCCCAGCTGCTCAGAAAAGGTGTGTCGGCACCGTGACGTCACGGCCGTACCTGAGTTTCGGTGAGGGAGAAGGGGAAGGGCCAAACAGAGCGAACAACATCAGCTCTCCTAGAGCTGTCCGAAACACACTTTTCTCTATTTGTTATCCTCGGCCTGCTCTGTCGGAGGGGTCGTCGGTGGACTGGGTTTGGACCCTGCAGGGTTTGTCTGACAGGAAACACAAGGTCTAACCTCAGCTGTCGGTCAGCGGGACGTCGAGGAGAGAGCCCTCCAACTTCCTGGTTCCCCACAGGTATGTGTGTCGTCCCATAGTTTCGTGTTTGCTCGCTTTGTTCATTTGCGGTTTGGATAAACTCCACCGCAGTCCTCACATTTAAAGAAAAATAAGCTCGTCACATGAAGTCTAACCCCCACCGTTAACTGCTCTTTAGTTTGAGAAAGACACGAGCTCCTTCTGCCAAGGTGTGGACGAGCAGCCTGAAATGTTTGGAGTATCCGGGTGTGCAGGATTTGGCCTGCAGCATTGTTTGTCACTGACTTTATGAAAGCCGCGCCACAGTTGTGGTGGTGAACCGGAGCGATAATCCGCTGTGGGCTGACCGGTCTGTGTGCTTCTCCTCAGGCAGGATGGCGGTTACCCCTCGGCGTGTCCGCCTGAAGCCCTGGCTGGTCGCTCAGGTGGACAGCGGGCGATACCCGGGTCTGGTGTGGCTGGACCGGGAGCAAATGCGCTTCAGGATTCCATGGAAACACGCCACACGACACACACCCCAGCACGAGGACGAGGACACCATATTTAAGGTAAAGCTCCCAACTTTTAACAGAACAAAACCCAGTGAGACAACTACATGGGGCTTGTTTGTTTTTCCCTGAAACACACAGGCAGGGTTGGATACTTCTTTGTACTCATTTTGAATGTCATGTTCATGGAAGCTTCAGAACTGTTTAAGATGCTTCAAAAGAGCAGAATCATGCGGGATAAACTGACAATCCTCTGCTTTTCTCATGTGGTTTTGCCAACCCAGTTACATAATAAGCCATCTCAAGCTTCTAGCCTCAGGGAAGATCAGAGGTCAGGTAACCCTCACCTAAAAAATCTGTCTGGAGCTGCAAAACATATTTGTGTTTCATAATGATGGTAACACAGCCTAAGAAGTCTCAATTAGCCTGTCGATATTATAAATAGCTTTAAACGAGCATTTATTCATATTTTAACATGATGTGGGAACTCGCTTATCTACTTTAGTTTTGCATTTCCATTCCGATGATGCCATGTTTTGGTTTAAAGGAACCAGCCTACCATAAATAGTCCTGTATTGCTACTCTACTTCTTTGTATGCAGTCCTGCTTAAGTCCTCCCTGTGTTTGTGAAAATGTACAAAATATAAATTGGCCTCCTTTGATAATAAATAAAACATAAAGCAGCAGTCTAGATTTAAAAACAGTAAACGTACATTTAAAAAAAGAAAAGAAAAACACATGACCGTTCTAATTTTATTTTTAAATAAGTCCATTTCAGTGTGAGTTAATCACACAGCCACCAGCCCTCGAGGTTGAGCATAAAACACAGCGATATTAGCTCGGGATCATTCAGGGAATCACAATTTGAGAGAACAGATACAATTCTGCGTGTGTAGGCTGCACATTTTTGCTGTCGGAGAATGTAAGGATCACTGTGGGCCTACAAAGGTGGTGATGATACCAAAAAAAACATTATTCATTTCCATTTAAAAGGTCAAGGCCACATGGAGATGTCGGGACATTGGCGCCTATTTTTACGAGATAATATGCCGATGTTGAATGTTGATATTCAATTGTCTTTTTGCCAAATGTGAAGAGGAGACGAAATAAAGTGAAACTGAAAGGACACAAAAGATTGGTGTAGGGTTAGGAAAAACTAAAATATCTTGATACTGAACACGTACATTTGGTCACATTGGTCATTAGCTTCCACAAGAAAGGAAAGACAGTAAGGAAGTGAGAAAATATTTATGATATAATGTGTCCATTTGGTAAATTGTCTGTTTCCACTGGCATAGTTGTAAATACATGTCATGATTCGTAACCATGTGATTATTTGCATTGTCCGCTACTTCTCACAATTAGTTGGGGTTTTTTTGTGTACAAATTGCCCCCAAAAAGTGAAAAGTGGAAAATGCTCAACACAAACTCACAGAACCTAAACTGATGACTTGAATTTGTTTGTTTGTCCAACAGTCCAAAACCCAAAGATTCCTCATACACTCTCATAAATGACAAAGAAAAGCAGCAGATCACATTTTTAAGAAGCTGGAACCAGTAAATGTTTAATTTCACTGGAAAAAATCATTGATTAATCAACAATTTGTTGCAGCTCTAATCTGTTAAAGTCTGTTATCTTTAGTATTTCAAATGCATCAACCACCCACTGTTGAAACAGTAAAAATGCATGGATCCAATGCAGGAATATAAATATGTCATCACAGACTTGCGATACTGATACATCCGTTGTGTTTAAACGTCCCTCCAGGCGTGGGCTGTGGAGACGGGGAAGTTCCAAGAGGGAGTTGATGAACCTGATCCTGCAAAGTGGAAAGCTCAGCTCCGATGTGCCCTCAACAAAAGCCGAGAATTCAACCTGGTCTACGACGGCACCAAAGAGGTCCCCATGAACCCTCTGAAGATATATGACGTCTGCGACATCCCGCAGCCGCTCAGTAACCAAGGTGAAGAATCGCGGGTTGAATGTGACCTTTTCAAAATCACTGAAGTTTTCATTGTCTTTATCGTTTCATAATGCCGTCACTCGCCCCACAGCTTCTTCAGATGCTGGTTCTTGGACTCCGCATGATGAAGAAGGTATTGAGGAAGATGTTCCAGATACACCAGAGTCTCTCCCTCCATACCCATCCAACGGTGAGAGGCGTCTCCTCATACATTAACATGTGTTTCTATTAACATCCTCGCAGTGTATGAGAACGCATAGAGGTTCAGTTTGGTCGCTGTTAATGGCTAATTGTTCTCCCTGTCCTCCTTCAGGCACCAGCCCCTCTCCTATGATCATGTGGTCTCCCATGGGCTCAGAATCCTCCATGCAGCCCCCCAGCTGCCCCCCATCAAACGAGATCTGGCCCAAAGAGGAGCCCGTTAAGATCTGGCCCAAAGAGGAGCCTGTGGATGTGGAGATGCACACCACAACCCTGGCTGACATGCCCCCTGCTCCACTGCCCGATCACTCAATGCAGCCGCCTCCTCTACCTGACGCCCTGTTTGCCTCTCCGGAGATGTGGATCAGTTCCCTCCCCAGTAAGTGGCTGCTACAGACAGTTCACCAAAGAGCACCAATTTCCTGTTTCCCAGTCAGTAGATTCAGATGGAGTTAGTGCAACAGTTTGAGGTGTGTGGATGCCTCCTGAAGCTTTGGGGGCAGCTTCAGCAGCTCACTCCAGTGGAACTCGTTTCGCATGCAAATAACCAAATGTGAAGGGCACCGTTACATTCGACAGTTTTGATATTGCATTGAGATAGAAAGCAGGTACAATGTGTACACTTGTTATTGTCAGATGAAGAGACCTCAACCAACAACGTGTTAGTATTTCACTTAATACCTAAATACTAAGGCATGAGCCTTTTTAAAGTTGATTCATAAGGATAGTTTCACTTTTAAAAAGGCCATGCGCTTTCAGCTGGGTATTGTAGTTTTCATGAACGACGCTCAAATGCAGAGAGCAGCTGCGCTCATGTCCCCTGAATCAGGCGTTGGGTTGCCAGGTTGCAAAGATTTGGCAACTTGGGTGATAAACGTACCAATAACTATGGCGTATATGTCAATTGTTCCGCATAAAGTTATAGGGTCATTTGAATCACGTTCGAATCAGTTTTTTTCATGGGAGAAACAACAAAATGATAAAAGTGGTGCAAAAAGATTAAATGGTACCTTTTGTTGATTTGGTGAATCAAAATAAACTAGAGTGCTCATGTTCATGTTAATGAAGGAGTTGAGTTGGTACTGACAGTACTTGTTATAGGGATCCATTCATTTGATAGTTTAAAAAAAATAAAGTATAGGATATCACCAGTCATATCGAACAGAGTTTAACATGTGCCTTCATTTGTCTCCGACCCAGTGACAGACCTGGAGGTGACGTTCCTGTACAGAGGGAAGGAGATGTGTCCCACAGCCAACGTCAGTAACCCTCAGGGCTGCAGGCTGTTCTACGGAGACCTCGGCCCCATGGTGAACCAGGAGGAGCTGTTCGGCCCGGTGAACTTGGAGCAGCTGCGCTTCCCGACCACGGAGCACATCTCCAACGACAAGCAGAGGGTCTTCACCAGCCGCCTGCTGGATGTGATGGACAGAGGCCTGATCCTGGAGGTCAGCGGCCACGACATCTACGCAGTCCGTCTCTGCCAGTGTAAGGTGTACTGGTCGGGCCCCTGTGCTCCAAATCCAGCGGCACCAAATCTTATAGAGCGCCAGAGGAAGGTCAAACTGTTTTGCCTGGAGTCTTTTCTCAGTGGTAAGCAGAGTTCGCATATTCAGTTTAAAATTATTTTTTAAAAAAAATGTTCAAGATGTTAGTGAAATAATCTGCCTTTTCTATGTAACGTTCGAAAGAATTCTAATAAATGTATTTGTGTTGGACGCAGGGGTGATAGCCTACCAGCGTGGTCAGACACCAACGCCCCCTCAGTTTGAAATCAGCCTGTGTTTTGGAGAGGAGTGGCCTGATGGGAGGCCCCGGGAGAGGAAACTCATCATGGTACAGGTAAGAAGTTTTTGAAGTTGATTTTATATCAAGAGTTTGAATGACAGTAATCAGGGCTCAGAGGGCTTCAGCGCTTCACAGGGCCTCTTTGTTTACAGCATCTCTGTTTACAGCATCTGAAAGAATAGTTTACTCCACGATATTTCTCTGAATTAAAAAAAATAAATAAATTCTGTGATGGTACAAGAGGAAATTGTCTTCTTATTTCAACGTTTTTCAATTATTTAAAGGAAATAAAAGCTGCTTAATTTAATTTTAACCTCTTCACACAGCTCTCATATTTATTATCAGTACTGAGGAAACACATGACTTCACTCTATTTTTATTACATTTTCTTTGTGTTCAGATTGTGTGACTCATACTGGTCCTTTGTCCTGCAGGTCATTCCAGTGGTGGCCCGCATGATCACCGAGATGTTTTCCGGAGACAACACGCGATCCTTCGACAGCGGCAGCGTTCGCCTGCAGATTTCAATCCCAGACATCAAAGACAACATAGTGACCCACCTAAAGCAGCTGTACTGCCTGCTACAGACCCACCAGGGCCAGGACGGCTGGGCGCTGCCGCCCGGCCCGGGCCTGAACATCGTCCAGGCTCTGCAGGGACAGTGAAGCAGCCCACACTGTGAACATACATATATCATCACTGAGTTACCTACTGTTAGCAAAGAAGTACTTATGTGTAATCGTATTTAGAAGTGTGCACAATTTTCTGTAGGATTCTTCTGCCTTTCTCGAGTGTAAATGTGTTTTTCTGTAAATACAAGTAGGGCTTCAGACCTGCACCTCTCTGCGTTATGTGTTCAGGGCCCGTAGACCAATGTGGTGACCGCATGGGCCAAAGTCCTGCTGGCGAACATTTAACATAGTTAATGAGTTACAGAAAGTGTCCTGTGTCTTTATGTATCCAAAACGAGTCAGTGATCACCAAACTCTCCTATAGCCGTGAAAACAGGGCAGAATGATTTTTATCTTTTGAGCTCATATGTAATGTTTTGAAGCATAGGTTTTAACATATAGTTAAATGTGAATTAAAGCATTGGTAGTTTCTTCTTCTGTACTCTACTCGATTGTCTGGCATCCCATTATAGTGCGACCACATGTAATTAGGTGTGTCATGTTTTGTATCACTTTCTTGGTCACCTGGCCTGCAGTTTTTGTCATCAGTTGTTTTATTTTCTTCACTTATATATTGTAGGATATTTTTGTATTCATATCTTTGATTTTAAGTCATCTGATCAGCTAAACAACATTCAGCTGTATGGATCTGTTTTAATATGGATGCCACTGCACTTTGAGGTGCTGAATTATGTTTTATGCCTAGTTGAATGAAAGTGCATTTATCCTGATATTGTATGTTTATTTTACCAATAAAAAAACCAAACTTACACTGGAGTTTTATTACTGACTTTGATGATTGGTAATGTGTTTCAGGTCAAGAAGTGTTCACTATATCAGCTCTGCAGCACCCTCAGGGGGCTGTTAGATGTTAACTGCAGATCTGTATTTTGTAAATGTGCTCACGTAGCACTGCTGACCTCCAGTGGTTTAGTTTAACAGCAACAAGTCTGGGAGGAGTTCAGCGTTGTGTGATGTGTGTTTTTTTTTTTTTTTTTGTGCAGTGTCCACATCAGAAGAGGTCCTCAACCTCAAGAGTGAAGTTATATGGTTTGTTACATTCATCTGATTAACAGCCATCTGATGATAAAGGGCAACGCTATCGTTAGACTAACTGGTAACATAATATCTGTTCCTCTATCTACTCTGATGCCAGAGCTTTATTGTATTCTAACATACACAATGAAAACAGCATATTTGGTATAGATTACTAAAGTTTTGACACCATGCTGATTGTTCTGTTAAATAGTATAAACATTCTTCATAATCGGTGAAAGAAGTGTTTAGATCCGTAAGGTAGATAACAGCAAAATACCCCATTACAAGTCAAAACCTGAATTTATTCTTATATACGTTTACCACAAGGAACTTTTTGTTGTTGTTGTTCTGGCAGCCCTTGTGGACAAAAGTTCACAATGGCGAAGCAAAGTCAACTTTATTTTTTATCACTGCCAAACCATCAGACTGCATAGCTGCTTCTCTTGTCAGGCTCCTCAATTCATCCTCAGCACTCCGTCAGTGTCAGTTTTAGGACTTACCCAACCCGGATCAGTCCGACCTGGTGACAGACATGAAAGCAGCATTATGTAAATTTTTTCCAACCTTACAATGACGGCCACAAAATTGCGTGCCTACATCACACCTGACAAAATTGACCCCAAATGGGCAATTTCTACGAAATGTTGCTTTTAACAGAATGACGAGAAGGTGACTCTTGTATTTCTGTATCAATTCCACACACAGGACTCACCTGTATTATCCTTTGAGCTTTAAGTCATCATGTCGTTTACCCCGCACACACACACTAAGGAATTCGTTCTGGTCCATGTGATTCAGAAGATGTGGTGTCTTCTTTAATTTTACTTGTGCGTTTTTTATGAGGGGTTGGAGGGTGGAGAGAAGAAATATCGATATGTGAGGAGCTAGAACTTGAAAACACTGAGGAAATTTCCAGTGTCTGTCGTCTTTGAGTTCCTTCTTCAGTACTGAGCACATGTAAACAGTGTATGAGGAGGGGGCATTGAGAAAGTTCATAATAATTATAATTGTATAATAATTGTTCACAATCAATGTGTAGCGCAACTCAATGAGCGCCCCTTTATCCCTATTTTCAGCGTAATTTGTATTTTCTTTGAGGATGAAAAGAAATAGGAGAGCTGGAGCCTCGAATTGTAGGCTGGAAAAATGACGAAATGCTGATAGGGCACGTAAGCTCCGATTTATAGACCTGGAAACCTTTAAGTTTTTCCAGGGTGAGGATTGCCTCCGTATCAGCTACCTTTGCTCGGACTAGATGCCACAAATAGATCGCACACCCTCAACGGAGTCAGCCCATCAGCTACTGACACTGGACTTTGTCCTTCCCTTTTTCCACCCGGCAGAAGGTCTTGGGTGTGTTGACTGAGGAACAGGATCAAAATATGCGTGTTCGTACTAAACGGTAAAAAAATACAGAAGGAAGCACCAAGAACAACTGTCAGACATCAAAGGTAAGAGCTTTTGATAATGAATCTCCGCTGAACTGGATGTATCTCTGTCATTTGTGTTAATGATATGAGGTGAAGGTTCCTGTTTGCATTACCTTTAAGACAAATCACACGAAATCCGCGTCACCACAGTCTTCCTTATAATCCTCACAGTGACACAACTTTAGGAACAGATCGGATTAGACCGGGTAGTAGACCTCTCTATTATGATGATGGACTCCTTTTGTTTTATGTCACTGTTGTGTTTTTATATTATGATGTGTACTGGTTGTGTTGACTACTGTTACAAACCAAATTGACCTTTCGGAGACAATAAAGACTTTCCAGTCCAATCCAGTCTCTAACTTGCTTATGATTTCTGAATCATTCACACCTATTTTCGTGTGAAATATGTCAACATTATCTTGAATTCAATCAGGTCATTTACATTTAGACTGGTTTCAAAGACATTTGCTGTATCAAACTGTCAACTAACCTGTTTCTAAAAGACGTAAACTGAAATATTTTAACAGCACCATAAAGAAGTCTTCGTAAGGTTTATCACAGTGCTGTGTTGCTAGGTGACTACAACTAGTTAATGATTAAAGAGCCATTCTTTGCTGTAACAAAGGTGATGTATTCGCTAAGACTCATTTTGTTTCTGACACAATGTATGAAAGTTGTGTTCCTCAATCACAGCTTCACAAAACTTTGGAATTTTTCAGCTGATTGTACAACAAACCTCCAAAAACAAATGATTGAACGCTTTAATTATCACAAGCTGCGGTGTCAGCTCATACCACTGACATGACACATTTATAGTGTGTGTAATTCATATCACGTATGATATTACAGGTGTGATAGATCGCAATGTTCAGGAATAATAGTCCCTTTGGCATTGACAGCAACAGCCTTGCAGATTCAATCCGGTCCAAGTATGTATCTCAAAGTTTTATGTGGTTGAATCGGTTGATTGCTTCGTTAATTACTGTATTCCTTGGAATATAATCAATGTTGTTAAGGTTTTTTATTTGTTGTGACAGTGGTTACCTCACTATGGTGGATGATGTGTCATCACAGACATCAAATCTGTCGAAACCCAGCGCAAAGTCAATCTACTGTAAGTTAACAATGATGAACTTGACATCACACATTTGGTACAACTTACCTTTTCTCTTCGATCTCAGCATTTTATCTTATTTTACAGTTACTTCAGCATTTTATGGTATATAGAATTTTGTTGTTTTTTTATATTGTATATAGTACTTTATTGTTTCTATATTTGCCCTTCTATCTATCTATCTATCTATCTATCTATCTATCTATCTATCTATCTATCTATCTCATCAACGGTTTCACGTGTTTAATGAATGATACAGAGCTCTGGTTTGTTCTTTAACAGTGCAAAGGCAGGCGTATGCAGAGTCAATAAACAGCATGATGGACAAATTTCAGTACAGAGTGGAGGTATCATTTGTCACATTACCTCAATAAGTATGACCCTTTCCAAGTCATGCCATGTCTGATGTTTCAGTGTGTCTCTGCCACAGCACCTATTCACTTGTGATCTGGATGGGAAGGAGTTGAAAAACGTCGCTGACTGTGTCGAGCGGCTGAAGCTGCTGGACCAGATGGGTCGAGTGTGGGGTCAGCGCATGCTGATGGAGGTGCGCGGTTCTGCACTGCTGCTGACAGACATTGAAACCAAGGTGAGTGCCATATGAGACAGACGTGACTGGTCCAGGATGACAGTGACCACACCCAGGGCATTTAAGATAGATCAGTTATGATTAGATCAATAATCATGCCTTATAACGTTCAGAGTCATCAGTTTTTGGAGCAATATGTTAGGCCACGCTCTTTAAGGACAATATTTTATACAGTCAATCATGATCTATTTATAGAACTGTTGGAGATGTGAATTCGCTCTCTGGCATGGTTCTAGATTTGTTCAGGCCAAGAATACTTCTGCTTAGACAGAGTAAATATTTCTTGTTGTGTACCCCAAGGTTTAGTCTGCAACTTCTGCCATTTGGGTCTGTGGCTTTCAACCTGTCAGCTGCTTTCACCTGCACGCAGACGACACCCCACTCTATACAGTCTATAAGACTGACCGTCAAGAAAAATAACAAAATCAGTTGTTTCAGAAGATCCCTCCAAACAGAATGTATTAACGTTAACGTGAAAAAGCCCACTAGCTGCTGTAGGAGGAACAAAAGGAGGATGTCTTGTTTCCTAGCACAAGACAACGTTCGTATCCCAACATGAATGCAAGTGTTGCCTTGGTGCAGTAATGGAGAAAGACAGTCAATGTTGAGTCCCATTCCCAGGTTTAAACCCAAACCATGATGTTTCCTGAACCTTTACTAAGTACATATTTCAGCCCAAATTGTTATCCATTGTTAACCATTTAATGAGGGCTTATCTTTTAGTTGAGTTGTGTTGAGTTCATAGAATTCTAGGATCTGAGCCATGGTACACTGTTCCCACACAGATAAACTTTGGCTTGTGGATACTTGATTTTGGTTTTTCCTTTAATATGTCACACATCTGTGTAAGTGCAGACGTTCATAATGTGGTTGCATGTCTAAAAACCTCCTGGGTTTTCTCAGGAGGAGCTGGAGTCCATGGCTCTCAGTGAAGTCCTGGATCTAAGGGCCGTGTTGGACTCTGGAGTGTATAACTCCCTGCTCACAGTGTCGGTCCAGGCCAGGAGAAAAACGACCACCACTGTCTTCCTGTTTCAGTGTGAGGATGTCAGGGTGAGAACAAACCCGTGGACACGGCTGTTTTCATGATTGCTGAGTGAAAGTAATGATTGAATCGATATGTTTTTGCTCTTATCACAGGCTGACTATGTTCAAAAAATTCTGTCACAAGCACTGAGGTAAGAAAATCCAAGCATCAGGCAAGACCATAAATAAGAGCAAATATCTGGAACTTTATTATTGATAACTTCATTCATCAAAATGCACACTTTTTGAATCAGCAATGCAAAACGTACATCTGGACATCAGGGAGTGACAAACCAGCAGAGGCCTCCAGTTGACCCAGTTCCTCAGTATTTGCCTCCTGACTATGGTGAGTCGGTGACAGGAGATTGCTGCTGCATTGATTAACAATGATGGAGTCAGAATCAATACAAACCCTTAGTCTCCTTTGTACATACTATTAAGAGGAGGATGCCATCTCTGAGATGTTTGCGCTCGAGGAAGAGGAAGAGGAAGAGGAAGAGGAACCTCTGCCTCCTCCACGCCGGTACACAGAGCTGGACAGGGATGTAGTGAGTGTCCTCATGTCAAAGCTGTCGATAACACACTAACATATTGTGACAAGAGACAAAGAATGTGGAAATGATTTTCCTGTCCTCCTTTCTTCACAGGATGTCTTGAACCATATTTTGAATGAAATTGAAATCTTCATGGGAAAAATTGCTGCCATAGCGGCTAAAAACAAGAAGAAGAAGAAGAAGAAGAAGAAAGGAAAAAGTAATCTAAGAAAAGAAGGATATAAATTGTACCAGTTGTGACGGCTTCATCATTTTTTTTATTTTATTTTTAGTGATGGACGGCATGCCACCTGTGGAAGAGTTCGCAGAGTGTCTCCACAAGGTCAAATATTGTTTCAACCTCCTGGTGAGTGTCTTTAGTCACGATCATGGTCTGTTAGTTGTGTTCAGTCCGCCGTGTTCAGTACGTGTGTGTTACGTATCATTCATTGTTATGTTTTCATATTTACAGGGGGAGCTCAATGGGAAGATTAATGATCCCAGCGCTCCTGATTTAGTTCACTCCTTATTCTCCACATTAGCATTCGTAAGTGACTAAATGTTCTCAATTTGAATTGTTTTTGGTAATTTGATCGCAAATAATGCGTTGATTCACTGTTAAAATGTTCTATTAGTGTCATTTGATCTTTATATTTTTAAAGTGGTGTTCATGAATGTTCTGTGTTTGATAGTTCCAGGAGTTCTTTGCTAACAGAGAGAGTTATCTTCTCCTCACCAGGTGGTTTCTCACTGCCCCGAGGATCTGCCGCCCACCATTGTGGCACCGCTGCTGGCTCCTCTGTGTATCCGCCTGATGAGCGAGGAGGCCTCCACAGAGGAGGACCAGCTGTGGCAGTCTCTGGGCGACGCCTGGAACATCCCCAGGTGGGACAGAGGACCCTGTTCTATTATCTGTATGAGAGAACACCTAATGTAATGTACTTAAAGAGGTTTTTTGTAAGATCAATTTCTAAAACATTCAAAAACTGAACGTGAAGAAACAACAGTGTTAATGTGGTGTCAAAGATGTCACCACTTCTAACCACTAACCACTTTAAGCTTGTGAAATTAATTTTTAGACCCGTTTTCCTTAATGAACAGAAAAACACAACCTTACACCCTCTGAAATCAAGTTTCTCTCTTCTACTAAACTGAAGATAAGATTAATTATTTCTTGGAATCTTTAAAAAGAAAATTGAACGGCCTTATCATGCAAATTGTCCCTTTGTAGTACAGCTTTGAAGAACTCCTGTATTATTTCATTTTCTCCTGCACTGCTTTTTTCGCAGGAAGTTATTATACTTTTTACTGCACTACATTCAGGCTTATGACAGCTACTGATATTTCCCCTTTCTTACTATCTAGTTACTTTTAAAATGGAGATTTTACACAAAAATACATACAGTATGCCTATGAAATATTATATAATAATAATAATAATAATAATAATATATTTAATTTGTAAAGCAGTTTACATTTAAATAAATCTCAAAGTGCTACAGGAAAAGCACCAATAAAAGAAAACATTAGTAAAAGAAAAAAAAAGAAAAACATCTGAAAGTCAAAAGCAACTTAGTGGTCATAGGATCTGCTAAAAAGGAAAGTTTTAAGTCCTTTTTTAAAACATTCAACAGTCTGTGGAGCCTTCAGGTATTCAGGGAGGCTGTTCCATAGACGAGGGGCGGCAGAACAGAATGCTCGGTCTCCTTAGGTGCGGAACTTAGTTCTGGGGGGGTGGAGACGGTGAGAGTTGGTCGAGCGGAGGGGTCGAGATGAGGTTTGTGTGGTTAGCAGTTCTTTAAGATAGGAGGGGGCATTGCCATGGACGCACTGGTGAGTGAGGAGGGAGACCTTGTAATCAATCCTGGCAGAGATGGGAAGCCAATGAAGTGAATGGAGGATGGGTGTGATGTGTTCAAACTTTCGCACTCTCATCAGGATCCTAGCAGCACTGTTCTGCACATACTGGAGCCTTTGGATGCTCTTGCTGGGGGTTCCAATCAGTAGTGCATTGCAGTAATCCAGCCTGGAGGAGATAAAGGCATGGACGAGCTTTTCGGCGTCAGGAAAGGAGTGTGAGGGTCGGAGTTTGGCAATATTTCTGAGGTGATGGAAGGAGTTTTTGCAGATATATCATTAAAGAGTTGCAAACCCCTAAGAAAAAGTCAGTGTTTATATCAGGTCCCGGTTCAAACTTCTCAGAGAGTTGCATTGAATAGCTCTCCCAGCCACAAAGAGTTAAA
This sequence comes from Diplodus sargus, assembly GCA_903131615.1. NCBI lineage: Eukaryota > Metazoa > Chordata > Actinopteri > Spariformes > Sparidae > Diplodus > Diplodus sargus. The sequence goes on from CAEMYA010000071.1 coordinate 2,086,923, forward strand.
ACTACAACGTTTTTTCACAATAAAAAAGATCCCAGAAATCGATCCAATACAATGAATATACATTTGTCGAGAATAACTTTGTCTGTTGAACTTAATCATCCAACATTTATCTTGTAAACCACAAAACTACCAACTGAATATAAAGAAGTCTATCTTCAACTAACCCAGCTGCACCAGTGAAAAGCTGCTGACGTCACTTTAGATACCATGAGTTTATTCTGCTGATAATACATAAACCTAACTAGAGTTTTGATAAACTGCTGCGTATCTGTGAATAATAATCAGCTGTGATTTTGACAACATTACTAGCACCCAGTGGCCTGAAGACGACGAGGACATCCCAACGTACACTCTGGAGTTCTCTGATGGCTGGCAGCCCCCTGAGGTGTCTGCAACACCCGAACCACCTGCACCCAGACAAGCTGTGAGCAAACGGCAGAATCCCCCACCTGCACCCAGAGAAGCTGTGAGCAGACGGCAGAGTCCGCCACCTGCACCCAGAGAAGCTGTGAGCAGACGGCAGAGTCCGCCACCTGCACCCAGAGAAGCTGTGAGCAGACGGCAGAGTCCGCCACCTGCACCCAACCAGGTAAACCTCCGTATCAAAGCATCCACCAGTGCAGATGGACAGGTAGTAAGAACAAACATAACAAGACCTTATATTTTTTCTTCGTAGACTTCAGCCCAGTCGAGACCACAGCAGACCCCCAGAAAATCACGGTATGCACAAGCACATAAAGTATAATTCAGCGAACTGTGAAGGTTTCGAACCTCAAAGGTTTTTGATTCTTGGTGTGTTTTTCAGCTTAGGTTTGTCAAAGCCGCAGCCCATGAGGGTCACTGCAGATTTCCTTTCAAGAAATGAGAGAGAGCTCACCGTCAGAAAAGGAGAAATGGTTGAGGTGAGTATTAAGATGAACCAGCAGCTTTTTTCTGTTCCCTTCCCCGCTGTTTCAACCAACGGCCTGGTTTCTTTGTTGTGTCGACCCACAGCTGCTGGACAAATCAAAGCAGTGGTGGAAAGTGAGGAACAACAGAGGGGAGGAGGGCTTCGTTCCCAATAACGTCCTGGGGCCTCCAGATGAGCAGCCGATCCAGGTGGGTGACACTAACACTAAGGTCGACTTCAACTCAATATTACACTTGATCCTGGTGATGACGGTGAAGGAAAGCAGGAACTTCACTGTCAGAAAACAGGATGTCAGCCTCAGGTCACATTTTTTTCTCAACCTCTGGAGGAATTTAAATACTATTTCAAACTATTCCATTAGCTTCTCAGCGATTTTGACCTTTCAGCTGATATTTTGGCAAAAATAGTTGATAGCTGATAGTTTGGAAAAATCACCACTGCAGCGCAAACGTGCAAATATGATTGGAACATCTACAAAATCAAACGAGGCTCACTTTCAGAGAAATGTTGTTTAACCTGCAGCTCTGAAACATCGCTGTGTCATGGGTGTAATCAGGACGTAGTTTCCATCCAAACATTTAAGTCAAGTCACAGTGAATTATTGTTCCGTTCTGTCAGCACTCCGAAGGTCCTCCTGTGCTGACAAAGAAGTCCAAGCCTGCAGAAGTGAAAGCCTGGCTCGAAGACAAGGGCTTTAGCAAAATGTGAGTAACCTACAGTTATTACATTCAATATATATGTGATGCTGTCTTATTGTTCTCCTCACTGCCTTCTTACAGGCATTATACTTACAATCTGTGCTACACAACCATAAAGTCAGAGAGTTGTGGTGGATTTGTTTCTGTTGTTTTTGTGCTTTAAAGGGCCACCCCTCCAATTTTATACATCACACGTGTCCCCTGATGATGCTACGGCGAATTTCATGTCATCAGGATTCATTTGTCATCTCGAAACAGACTTGACTCTTGAACTTTGAGCAGAAAGCCTGTATCAGAAACTGGTGGTGTGGGTTAAAAAGAGCGTTTTTTGCTTTAGGATGGGATTTTCTGCAATACAAACCATCCAAGGAGGCTTAGAAAGCTGTTTGTTGAAGTGACACTCATACTTCTCAAATGAACCCCCTCACTGACTAAGGACGGATCAATATTGCTGTTTTACTTGCAGCACTATACGCTGTCTGGGCGTGCTGAGCGGCTCCATGCTCCTGGGGATGACGAGAGAGGAACTGAAGATGGTGTGTCCAGAGGAAGGAGGGCGAGTCTTCTTCCAGTTACAGGCGGTCAAGTCTTCCCTGGTTGTAAGTGACGGACCGCGTGGCAGCTTCATTTGATTCCAGGTTCATTATTGTCTCACCGATGAGTGTTTTGTTTCAACACTGCAGAATGCCAGTTAAGGAGGCAGGAGGAGAACATCCGAGAGGGAGAAATCATCATGGATGAAAACATGTCAGCAGTTGGCAACTGTATATATACATATATACATTTTATCTTCCACGTATTGTATCAAATAATATATATTAGTAGAGTTGTGAATCAGTGGGGAGGCTGTCCAATCAAATGTAAATTAAAGTGCATGCGGACAGTTTCTCCAGCAGCGCTGTGGTTCACAACCTGTCACGGTCTGAAATATGTGACGAGCTCAAACCTCTGATCAATGTGCTCATTGTGCGACCTGTAAATAAAAGATCCATCTGAAACACATACAGAGGCTTCGTGAATTAACATGCTTTATTTCATTGTTCAGACTTTACACATGAACCTTATCAGAAGCGTCTGTTTTAACACTGGCAATCAGTTTCAGGCAATAATATGGCTACAGTTCAATGGACAGAAAAGTAGGCAGAATTCAAACTTTAAATCAGAGAAGTGACAGACGGTGTAAAAACAAAGATACTTCATGAGAGAAACATCAGCTGGACACGGAAATATCTTGAGTGTGAGCATCAAAACACTTATAACGAGCGTCTGAACAACAGAAAGTGTGAAGTATAAATCTGTAAATATATAGAGTAGCATACATGTGAATGATGGGTATGATTTTGTGTTGACATTCAAAAAAGCACAGTACCGTAAATGGTTTTGGATGTTATATCTCTTGTGAATCTCTTCTCATGTGCAGTTACATACTGGGATTAAACAATAATTTGTTTGACAAAGACGTAATCAAAGTGAGAATGACCAGAATTTAGTCGTTCAAGCTTCTCAGATGTGAGGATTTGTTGCTTTTTCTCACGATACTAAAGCAAATACTGTTGGACATTCAGCTGGAAAAAAAAATAAAAATCTGAATACATCAATCATTCATGCACAGAAGAGAATTAAAATGGGCCTTTTAACTGTTTTGATATTTTACAGGCCAAACAATTCCTCGATTAATCCAGAAAATGGTCAGCAGATGAACCAATACTGAAAATAATCATTGGCTGTGTACTTGCTGTGGTTGAACACAGCTACAACATGACAGAGATTAGTATTTGTGAGGTAGGGTCCACTATGAGGTGAGTGCACAGTGAAGTGGCTCTGTGGTGACTGTATAAGGTAACATGAAGTGGACACAAAGTGCAAAACTGATTATAAAATGAGAACAAAACACAGCAGGGTCTGTCGTCATCAAACCTTTCTTATTTCCATAACTATCTTAAAAATGTTCTAAAGTAGTCAACAGACGGTTTTTAAAACAATCAAACAAGGAAAAGCCAATAATAAAATTAAACATTAGACATGATTATAATTTGTGCTTCAGTCTGATGATATCAGACGGATTAGGACACAAACAGAAAAGGTCTACAGATGTGACTTTTAAATTAGGGTTAGTTTTTTTTCATTGTGCGTGCGGGTGGTTTCTGATGGTGGAGACAGCTTTGACTGTATAGTAAGAGGTATCTATCATTGGTGCAATAGGCGCACTATAGCAATGAACCGAGAACGATCAGGAATAAAAAATGAAGTGTGAAGAAAAAAAAAATAGGCAGAATAGACACTTACATGTCAAGTTAACAAATTAAAAAGGAAAAACAACAACAAAACTGTATTGGAAAACTCTACTTTCATGACATAATGCCAGTTCACGATGATCCAACAGCAACAAAACTAAGTGTTAAACCTTGACATCAATATAGTGTGAATATAAAATCTCTTATCTCTATATCGCCTTTAAAAAAATACACTTTATACATGAAATCCAACACAAATTTGGCATGTTCAGCGCACATCTCCAGTGCATCCCCTGAACACTTTGAAGCTACTGTATTCTTGCTGAATAAAGACGAGTTTCATCATTTATCCTACTCATCTATAAAGCAAACATGTACAGTATATATACTAATACATTAAACTTGGTTATTCAAATAAAGGCGGACTTTTTCTGATTCACTCTGCTAATCTTAGTCATCATATATTACTGAACGTTAGCGTCTCTGTTGAAGAAGAAGGCTCACAGTTTGATGGGAAGTAGGACTGTATCCATTGGCAGGATGTAATAACATGATGAGCGTACGATACAAAACGTGATCCCAGCTTTGATCAGGAAAAAATAAAATGCTACAAGAACCATGCAACAGTCTTAACCATGTCCCAGCATGGTTTCCTCATTTCTACATGGTGAACGATGAGTTTAAATCCGTTTGTTCACAGAAACGGATTTCGGACTCGAAAGCTGGTCGGCAGCCCTGAATTAGGTAAGATGCTTTACATCACAGCTTCACTCATTCTCTCCTGCCGATCATTAGTCATGCACGCATGCAAAGAAAAGCACTTATAAAGGAGAGAACCAGAAACAAGTCAGCTTCCCTCCTCAAACAAAGGCCAAGGTCAAAGTATTTTACACCAAGCATGCAGCGAGGTGCTTTCAGTTCCATTGGTGTGGATATTAAAGCAGCATGGAGGCCTACTACTGTATGTGACTGAGGAGGAGAGGCGTAATGCTTGATGCAAGACAAAAACTGGGCATGCAGCGCCCAAAGCTGAAAATGAAAAGGCACTGGGAAGTCTTGGCTTGGTGCATATGTACAGTGCACTGCATGCAAAGGGGGAAACACGTTCTAATTTGTCCTCAGTGGGAAGGAATGAGTGAAATCAGGGCCCATATCTTCACCGCTACAGCGAGGTCACAGTGAGGGCGTTCTCCCCGCGGACGATGCTGAATTCATCCACATTCATTTGTGCTGTGATTCAACTTTACAATGTACATTCCTCCCTTTGTATCCTTCACAAACATCCCATCAGATCAAGATGATTTTGAACATGTACTGGAGCTCGTTCGCAGCTGAAGAGGACAGTTTGCGTCATGGAATGTTTTGCATTCAGCCACAGGAAGTGTGCTTCTGTCCTGACTTGACTCTGAGCTGATTAAAGTCATGGAAGAACCATTCTGTGTGCAATTTGGCAAATAATTGATCTGAAACCACGCCAAGCGGCGTGCATGGCCGATATTCAGTGCTGCAGCATTCAGAGAGAAGCTATCCTCTCCCTGAAGTAGCGTAAAACCTTCAGCTATCACTCGACTGCATTCTTTCAACAAAAATGCATCTGTGACCCTTCATTATATGTGTGTATAATGAAGATGATAGATGCATTAAGTTAAGTAAAGCAGCATGACTGAACAGTGGAAGCTACGTTCAGAGCAGCTGTGGAGAAGGTTTCAATGTGCTGGTTGTTTTCTGTAGTACACAGATGCTACAGAGATACTACATGCTGTTTAATGTCTCTGATGTAAAGTGAAGTAAAACTAATCTGTGAATATCAACAAACCTACAGTAGGGATCATCTGATGGCTTTGGCTGGACAGGATGGAATCAAACTCTTTAAATAAGAAATGGAAAAAAAATGTTCCCTGCTTTTCATTTACAAAAAGCCTTGCTGGTGGTCTCTCTGGCACTGAACACATCAGAGAGAACAACAGGCGAGCTTGGGAAACCTTCATTATAAATCTGAGAATTGAACAATAAAATGGAATTAACCTTAAAAATGACACGGACAAAAGAGGAACATTGAAGCCGATGTGCTCTGGCAGAACCGTATCCTTGGCTTCAGTGTGCAACATACTTCTATAGTGTTGTTTTGTGGTGTTTACGCTGTATACAGGATGAACAACAGAATTACTATCACGCCGCGACTCTCCGGTGTTATGCTAGGTGGAGTGCGGGGTTGGAGATTTACAGGGCAGGTTCAGGCGATTGTGATTCTAGCGTCCTCCCGCCGGCAGAGGGCCCATGGACAGAGAGTCCTCCTCGTCAATCGTGTCCAGCTCTTCGGTGCGCACGGCGTGAGTGATGAGCTGAAGCTCCTCCGAGAGCGTCTCGCTGCGGTACGCCACGCGGATATCGGGGACGTTGGTGCGGCGGATGTCGTTGCTCTCGGGGCCCTCCCTTGAATAACTGGGGCCCAGCCAGTAGCTTTTGGCCTGGAAGTAGGAGAAAATACCTGAGTGTGAAGCTCAGAGACAGTAAAACACTGATGGAAACAGAATATTCACATATATTGTGAATAGCGTCAACGAGAAGCGCTTGTTTACCTTGTGTGAAAACCCGCTCATGAGGACGCTGTTTCTAGCCAGCTCACACATGTCACAGGAACTCAGCTTCCACACCTGAGTAGCAATGCTGTACTCCTCCATCAGAGGCTCCTGGACCCATACACGCACACACATAAAAACATCACGTCATCACCTCTCAGCCTGTTTTTGCAGTTTTTACCTTAAATGTAGATCACATGGGGGGTTCAGACAAACTCTCTTCACACTGACCTTGGTGAAGTGGAACTGAAGAGGATCGTCAGTGGACAGAGACACCATGAGGCCTCTGGACAGGTACTCCGGCAGCGGGTTACGATGGTAGCTGAGGAAGAGGCTGTTGTTACTCAGTGGTGACATGGCGATCCCAACTTGAGCCAGGTAGTAGAGATACTGCAACACTGGGGCCTGATGGATGTCAAACAGAGCAAAAGGGACAAACAAGTAAATACAGCTGGAAGTACATCTTTGAGTTTCACGTTTCAGCAGTACCAGCAGATTTTCACCCCTGCTGCATAAAAACTATCACCAGTTTCCTGAACGCTGTGGCAGGAATAGATCACCGTCACACACATATTTTTATTTTTTTTACCCCAAAGAGCAAACAGAAATGTAACTAGAACTTTGTAAGGATGATCTAATTTGGGACCCAATACATTTTTTTCCTGTTTTTATATTATTGATTAACAGTTTTTTAAGTACTTTGATTTTAGTCATGTTGTTTTAATCTTTTGTGTCATTGTTATGGTATTTGTTTCAGCAGCACTAGTTAATTAGGACTGTGACGCTGTGATTCACGTGTTTTCATGGATGAACAAACTGAATCTTGAACTTGCTAGCAATTCCAGCAGTGATGGCCGAGGGGGACCCATTACTACACTATTTATTTCACTCTTTTATTCTCAAAATATAATGCCGTAACATGGACACATGGACGTAACAATTAACTGCCTCCTGATTGATACATTTTAATGTCAAAAAGTAGTATTCATACAACACTGCCCCAATAATACAGTACTGGGTCTTTTTTTGAATGTCACACAGTATAACAATGTTGGTATAACCAAACATTTCTTGAACAGTCTTTTGGGAAAAAACTATGCTCTGCTCTTACCTTTCTGAGCAGCAGTCCATGGGAAATGTTCTCTGATAACATGAAACCTGACACCAGGTGGTGGATCGGCCCGGCTTCCCCGCAGTGAGGTCGCAGCACAAACATGTGGAAGCCTCGCCGCCTGAGTCAGACAATCAAAACAACATTAAAACCTCAAGCATTTTGTGAATGATTCAAGCGTCTAATTCAATCGATGGGGGGCTTAATGAAGAATCAAAGCTGGCTCACACCTTCGCAGGTGGTTGAGCACAGTCATGTTGGCATAGGTGTAGTAGAGGTAGTAGGAGTAGGGAGGGTTGTCTTCTTCTGTCCAGTCGACTGGCAGCGGACTGTCCAGATTGAAAATGTGGTGCTCTGGTTTAGACTCATCGTCCACGCTGTCGAAGCCCACCACCTTACACGACAAACGACAAAGTAACACTTGCTTAGTGTCTCTCAGTGTGAACGGTTAGGAAAGATTTGATGTCCTGTGAAGGGAAACTCACATGCTGCAGGAAGAGGTGAAGCTCGGGATGACTGCGGGGGTTGATCGTGACTTCAAACAGAGGCATGAAGATGTTCTCCAGCATCTCCTGGAAATTAGCCAGCTGCTTTTTTGTGTGGTACACATCACTGTAGAGGTTTTTTAAGAGATTGTATTATTTGTAAAATAAGAATTTGTTTTAAATGCAGGTTTCATTGTGGAGTCTAGAATCCATGTCTTTGCTAGTCAAAGAGTTACTTATAGCTGCTTGTTCTTTGCTTTCTTTTTTTCTTGAGCAAAACACTTCAGGTGAATATAGTAAGAAATGTAACTGCTTATTTTAAATGTTTTCTTTCCCCTAGTCCGAAAGAAGACATTATACGGAAGCAAAACAGCCCAAATCTCAAAACTGAACAGTGCACTAAAATACAATGACTTTGCCTGTAGTGTCTGACATTAAGAAAGAAGGAAGTAAAGATAGCTTGTCTTATAGAATGCACCTATTATCACAAAGGCAACGCAATTTGGGGAAGTACTCACAACAGACGGGGCACCTGGATAAGCCAGCGCACATTATCAGAGTACACTCGATGTTTAACGGCCCACTGAGCCAGCTTATCCCACTCGTCCCGGGAGCGACCGTAGATGGACAGACGGAGCTCTGAGTTCTGGTACTTACTCTCCTCCAAGTCATACATCACCTCCTGGACAGCAGGAGACATCAGTGTATCAGTTTGTGTTGATAAATTGTTTAAATGAGACACTTCCTATGTAATATATGAATGATTGTCAAACCTTGATTATGTGTGCAAAGTATTTTCCTTCAATGTGGTTGTCGGTCTTGATGAAGATCTCTCTGAGGATGGATTCTCCGATGGGGTTGTATTTGGCGTTGAACTTGTCAAACCGGTGGAATGTGTTACGGTCCTGACGAGTGAAATGAAACCAGTCAAACCTCAGTTGTATCTAAACCGCGCATACTCACGTGCACATTATCTTTAAAACAAGTTTAGTCAGATACTGTTTACTGCTGCTTCCATTTCTCACCGCATGCATGTCGAGAGTGTCTACGCTCAGGTCGAAGGCCGTCAGGTTCATGGTCTCAAACACCTCCTTGAGGGTCTGACCGCGGCCGCGCTCAATGTGCACGATCTCCCCAGGGTATTTCTTCATGGCTCTCTTGATGAATCGCAGCAGGTGCTTTTGATTCATGCAGGATGATGCATGTATGTGTGTGTCCACCTGGAGTAAGGACGGACAAAATATGAAAGAGTTTAGTGACGCCTATCCTCAGCATTTCAGAATGTCTTGTTTAAATATTTACATCATGCGTCGGCTCTTGCCTTTCGTATGTTGTAGAAGTCTCTGTGTGGGACTTTCTTCTGAGCTGCCAACTCCTTCATCTCATTCAGGAGGATGTGCATCTGGAATTTAGAGCTTAGGTACTGTAGGCGGCGGTAGCAGAAGGATTTCCTACAAACATCATCCAGAGGAAACACAGACACATTTAATTTACGGTGAGCTGCAAAATAATGAATTTGCAGGATAGAGATATCAACAAAACACTCACACTGGCCCGTTGATAATAAGGGCCATCATCACATTCATGTCTGCAATATACTCCTTCAGGTCGGGATAGGGCAGGTCCAGTTCTGCACTTCTGAAAAGGAGATCAGTATGAAAGTCATACTAAGAGACAAACCCATTTTGTTTAAATCAACATGTCACCCTACAGGTGCAAACACGTACTTATCCATGTTGGTGTTCTTGGTGTAGACATGGACCACTCCATCCACCATCTTGCAACCATATCCGGTGTCTGCTGGCATGTTCTTAGGGTCTTGATTGTCATAGGGATGTGTCTCTGAAACAGGCGGGTGGACGGGAGCATCTGGAAAACATGAAATTGATTTTCATTACGTTACATCATCTATGCTGCAGAAAATAGCTCAAAATTATGAACAACTGCTCACATAAAAGACACACAGTGTAGGCGTGTATATTACACAGTGGTCCAGGGTGGCTGCTGTGTTTTCATTTGATCCAGATTTGAGTTTGGCACCTTAATACCAATAAATAAATAATAGTTGCTTAGGGAGTATTTCTCTAAGTGTTTATTGTTTATTGTTTATTGGCATTTCCTGTACATGTACTGCCTCAAAGCTCATCTTAAAGACTATCAAGCATTTTCAAGCTTCATCATGCCCATTAGTGTTGGTCCTTGGAAACCCATTAGGAAAACAATTTGTGATTGGCCATCAATACAACATGAGACAAGTTAGCAGAAAGCTGGAAATGACTCACACAATCAATCATTAAACTTTTTTTTCCTTTTGTAGGGGTGATGCAATCATTCCTAGTATTTTGAGGTTTCATAAGAAAAGATTCAAGCTTCCTCTTCACAACACGTCCAGGTACGCTTGAATAACTTATATATCAGTCATTACTGCCTCCTTGTGGAATATATCAACCATCTCTGTGGAATTCAATGAAAACCCTTTGATTCAGTACAAAACTGAAGAATGTACTGCCTCTATCAAGCAGTTCTGTTCTTTCTGATGTTGCTCTGTAATAGAATGTGCTTGCATGGCATACCAGCATCTACCGGGGTCTCTGGTATATCCTCATAGACTCTCAGATCCAGAGGTTTCATCCCGAGCTCCAGCAAGGCGTGAGTCGTGGTCTTACAAAAGTTCTGCATAGATCGATTTATGTACTTCTCCCGGATGAACAATGCCTTCACAACACACTTTGCAGCATCAACCAGGTCAGTGAAGGGCACCTGGGAAGACAAAACAGACAATGAAATTACATTTAAAATTGGTGTGAATGGAATTTAATTTGCTGGAGCTTAAATTTGAAAGCATTCAAACTCATATGAAAATAGTTCCTCACCCCACACTTTTCCTCTCCAGATATTGAGACCCGCTGGTACTCTTTCTCCATTGGCATCGCCCTCTCCATAAAGCCATCGTCAACAGTGTCCACGCTCTTCTCTTTCATCAACCTCACAGAATAAAGAAAGAGAAAAGGAGAGTTAAAACAAGAGAAAAGCAGGCAGAAACAGGACGATTGAGGACAAGCAAACATGTGAGGAGAAGCAGGAAAGCAGATGAAGGAGAATCCGGATGTTATTGTTGGTTTTCTAACGTTTAAATGGTAAGTATCAAAGGTTAGTGAAGTTAATTGTCTGAATGAATGGGTTTGGAAAGTATTCGGACTCTATCACACAAAATTCCATAAACAAGAAGATTTTGTTTTAGACGCAACACAATTTTCTTTTATTTATTTACAGTCACCTTTAGAACTTTGTTCAGTAATTCATAGAAAAGATTATCAATTGTCATTCCAACTTGTTCTTGGATATTAAACTTTGCACACATTTTGTTTCAAACTGTCAAACTGACCGCTCCAAAGGATTGCAGTGGTTCAGTTCTTGGGGTCGAAAAGTAGAAATAATTCCTTGGACTTCAAAGCTTGTTTTTCTGTCCTTATAAAGACCGTGAAACTCTGATTCTATTGCCCTAAACTGCCACATGAGTTCTTAAGTCAAGTTGTGTAAACATCTCAGGAATAACTTACAGAGGACGTATCCCACTCACTTAGAAGTGTCATTGAAAAGGATCTGGCAACGTATTTAGATGAGATTTTTGTGTTAAATTCAAGACATTTGCAATCATCTCTGAATTCCCATTGCCAAAAAGTACATTTATTTTGTAAAAGGTCAACAAAAAGAGAATAAATAAGAATACTTCTCATACCCACTGTACACATAAGGTGAGAGCTAAATGGCATGTTAAATGTCAATATATCTATATCATAAACTTTAATACTTAACCTGCAGAGCTGCCCAGTGACCAGAACTGTAATATATTAGTTTCATTACTGAGAAAACACCAGAGTTCATATCTCAGTTAATTTAATTTCAAAAGAGTAGGCCGTCCCAGACTTAAGACATTCACACTAAACCAGATTTATTGCTTTTAGAAAGAGAAAATAGCAAAAGAACAAGGTAACCGTTTGTACGTTGCACGTATACCAAGTGGCCAGCAGGGGGAAGATGTGGTTAATCTCCACACGCTGATAATCTCTGAAAGGGGCCCTGGAGAAAAGTACTTACAATTAACTATTGGGATCCTAAATACTGCAAACTACACATTGATAAGTTTCTAGTATCAATATGTGCTAATATATTCAGTTAAATGGAAGAATTAAAGGGCAAAAAACAGAAATGAATTGAAAGAAAATAAACAACCAAAGAGAAAATCACCACATCGAACAATCACACTGGAGTAGTTCTGACTCACTCTAGGTCTGGAGCACTGTCGATTTTCATGAAGTCCTGTTTGGCGCGGAGCAAGATCTCTGGCTCAAGCCTTGGGGTGATATGCAGCAACGCAGGATAAGTGTGGGCAAGGCAGGAGAGGGGGAGCAGACGGGAATCAGAGGTAGTGAGAAGAAATTAAGCACACAAACGGAGAGAGACCAAATAGGTGCACAAGCACACGCATGAGCACTCACTCAAACAAGCACCCTCTCTCACACACACACACACACACACACACACACACACACACACACACACACACACACACATACACACACAAAGCATGTATGTGATCAAGGAGATTGACACAAACAGAAAAATATCATCAGTTAGTGGTGGTACACCCTGATTGGTATACAGCAGATTGCAGGTTTGAGTCTGATAACCACCTAAAAGGATCAGCTTAGTGGTAACAACCGAGACAGAGCCCACCTCCTTATAAAAGTGTGTGTAAAGGAAGATGGAAGAGCTGGACAAGTGCCGACTGCTGGCCAGCCCACTTAGCTCATTGCTGGTTAGTTAGCCCACAAACTGGCGTGTTGGAAGCTGATAAGCTTGTGTGCATGGGTGAAAGCAAGACTGTGTGTACACGGCGGGGGCAGGGGGAAGCTACATCTGTCAGAGGCCATGGAGAGAGTGTATTTGTTTGTGTGCGTGCCGTGTTTGCACTTCCTCACTTAATGTCCTGGCTGATCTGCCTCTCTAGGCGGTGCCGTCGCTCTTCCAGCTGTTCGATGGGACTGTCCTCTGGGAACTCGTACGGAGCGCTTCGCATCTCGCTCTCCGCCATGCTGCGTGAGAACAGCTCCTAGAGCAAACATGAGTTTGTCCATTTATGGTGTCATAAAACAAGCAAACAGGTCAATTTCCATGCAACTATCAACTTATAGCAGGCTCACATTAGACCACCTGTTACATTTACCTTCAAATAAAGCCAGAACATGTTCTGTGATACAAAATAAGAAACTTTGATGAACTTGTGACATAGTTTCTTATCATTTTAGTTAATATTTAAGGTATCATTCGATTTTTATGGGCAGGCAGTTTAGTATTACTTGGGGACTTTGGAGCAGACACTTATTCTTCAGGCAAAAGCCATCAAAACAATAAGCTGTACAGTCATTAATTAGTTAACTGTTTAAGATAAAGATTTTCAAACTTGCCCAAACACAGCTAAAGCTAATTTATAAATAATATAAAACTGGTGCATGGGTGCTAATCAATAGTGCACCTAGTTTAGCTGATCTTAAGTAACCATGAATCATTGGGTTTCTGTGAGTTTACTGTGTGGCAACATTACTTGTGTGGCTTTGAATTTTTACCTCAGCAATCTCTTTGTACTTTTCTTCCATGGATGTCCGCAGGTCGATTGGGTATTGTGTGATAGAAACAGGCGTCCCTGGAAGGGATCTCTGAGGCTTGAGGGGCTTGGGGACGGATGCACCACACAAGTCTATAAACAGACACAGACGGAGTTAGAGTAAGTGACAGAAACACATGGTGCCGGAAAATCAGAAATGATTCATTACATTGTTTTCTTTTTGGTCCAATGCCAAGTTAAGACAGAAAAGGAGATTAACGACTAACTTACTGTAAAAGCTGAGCCCTTGAGTGCGATCACGTGAACATCTAAACTTTCCATTATAAAACAGCCAGTAACCAGCAAAAGGCTAAAAAGCCAGAAAGCAGAGCAGTTAAACATATAATATGCCCATAATAAAAGAAGAGCTCAGACTCGAAAAAACAAACTTTAACTCTTTGAGATCTAACAAGAAACTTAAGCAGTTAGTATATTTTCTGGAAAGAAACATATAGTTCTGCATCTGTCTTTAAGTCTGCCACTCAAGTGTTGCACAGGAAAGATCAGATTCAACAATTTAGTCTTTGAGTTGAATGATTTTAGCACTTCCCCTTTTTCCTTGGTATGTCACATATGCTCGAGTAAAATGTTGTTGAATTAAGTGAAAGTGGCAGTACCTTAAGCCGATAACTGGACTCTAGAAATTATTCCACTGATGTATGAACCTTTGTGTCTGTGGAAAAGAGCCATATGGATTTTACCAGGTAGGCAAAAGCTTAGAAAATACTAAACGTGTGCCTGTAGTTTTTTCTTGTAAATGTTTACTAATAAAACAGCAAAGGATTTACAAGCCCTAAGAATTCTCTCTTTAAACACTCCAACACACATACAACATGGCTTCCTGACTGCAGACATCATGCGCAGTGAGTTGCAGAACCCATCGGGGTTCAGATACAAATGGACCATCTGGGTGCTTTGCAGGCACACTGCTAATTCAATATGATTCAAATCCCACTACAATTATTCTTCATTTCACAGTCTGTTGACAGCAGAGGCAGACAGATATGTAAAAACAGACAAAGCATGCTAGACAGAAATAGAAAACAATTCACAAGTGGTTGACCAAGGATTGCAGCGAGTGGTGGTTTGAGTTGAGAAGACTGTGATTTAAGAAACCACAAATTTGCCTCTGAATATGCGCACACGACAGCTTAGACTTGTGTGATCCTTATGACTAATATCAAAGCAACATTTATTTAGTTAAAAGCTATAGATTTTGGACAAACTGCTTATACAAACAACCGCTTTCTTTTATGAGAAACTAGAAAATAAAACAAGTAACAACCTGAAAGTAAAGACAGGCTACTCAGAGAAATACAGCATTGACAAGATTGAGAAATCTGTGGCGGACAACTTGCTTTGTTTCCTTCCTCCAACTGCAGGAAAACATATTTTCTTGTATCCACGCTGAAGACACCAAACACGAAGACATCAGTTGCAAATACTACACAGTTGGCCACAAATTAAACACACGCATATGACCATGATTACCTCTGAAGCTCTGGTGACAGTGGCCGTGGCTGCAATCTGTGACAGAGCATGGAAACCCTTGTAATGTGTCCAAGAACAGAAGCTGGCTTAAGCAAAGACAGCTGTAACAGCAGATAGTGTGTCACTTCAATCCCACATGGGCATGCACACACTTGAAAAAGAATTACCCCAACTCACATGTACACACTCAGTTGTGCATACACACACCTGAGAATGACAGAGAGGGGCCTTCCCCACCCCAGACCTGCTAGAAACAGATGACGCCAGCTCCACTCCAGACTAAACCAAACACAAAAGCGGTTTAACAACTACTAACGGAACAAAATGTCTTTGAGTGAGGTGCAGGGAGGAGCATCACTTTTACTGAGAGTTGAGTACCTTCGAAAGAAGCCTTGTGTTTAAGTTAAAAGAGAACAGTAATTTAAAGAGTAACAGAGTTCTGTGCACACGCAGCAATTCAGTCACTCATAATAAGTCTATGGCTTTGGGAGTGGTGTGCTCACTCGCCTCTATAATTGTTGCCATTATTGGTGCCGTGTCTGGTCTTTGACAATTAGTCTCCGCCATCTGCTGTCTCCCTCCAATGCTCCAGAGTAAGGAAAGAACAGAGGGTAACTCTCCACAGGGTATGAACACTGGCATGACACTGGGAAACATTTCAATAGCCCACAGAAGTTTTAAATGACGTGACAAGGACATAAATCTCACTCAGTAGAGTGCATACCTCTGCCAAAGCCGAGCTGTCCCCTTTAATTCAATCTAGCCTAATCCACTATTTCAAAACATCCATAACTGCTTAACTTTAAGATCACCACTTCTAGGATCTTCGTCAAATTGTAATAATATAATTGTAATAAATTCATTAATATGAATAAAATTACTAAAATGTTACTAAAACGCCTTAAACAAAGTGAGAAAAAAATCGAACAAAACTAACCAACAAACACACAGACATGGGTGAAAACACAACCTTCTTTGTAACTCATAGAGCCTGATCTTTTAGGCAGATTTTTGAAATATCATACATAAAAAATCCCACATTTGATTTTTAAAAATGTATGATTGCAATATTTACTGTACTAAGTGAACCATTTGACCACTGAAAAATAAACTCATTAGCAAAGTACTGATAGTGTGCCGATAGCCAATTCCAATGTGTTTTTGTTGTTGTTAATTTTGTTTTCCTGTTCCCTTCATTACACTGTCTTTTAAAGAGCTCAATACAGCTCTTTTATATGAAAAATAATCATTTTCTAACAACAGTAACTGCTTCAAAAGCCTTTCTAGCCCACTACACACCTACATACTCAATGATGGCATTTTCAGTACTTACGTGGACTTACAAATTGAGGGCAGGGATGTCACGAACTAGAAGCTCATGAGTGTGCTGGCGCAAATTTGATGTGGCACATCAGATAACATCACCCACGCTATCAGTATGTGTCACCTTAAATTGGTGCATTCCTAGAACTTTTTACTCTTGTGGACAAACTACAATAGATATAGATATAGATAGATTATCTTTATTGTCACTAAACATGTTCAATGAAATTGACTTTGCAATGACCTCGTGTCTAACTTCCCCCTGCCATATCTTTGTCATATGTCCCAGACAGCTTATCAGATCATAAGCAAGGTGCACACATATGTGGCTGTAAGGACATGTCCATTATCCCATGGACAATCAGAGGACTTCAAGTGTAAAGACACAAACAAACACACACAAACAGAGTCATCCCCATTATAATATCCATGTAATCCTCCTGCTTTTCCACCACAGATGACTCTTAATCCAGCACCCCAAACTCTATTTACCTCCAGTAGTAGGGAGGACAATCCAACAACACAACAAAACTGGGAGAAACTCTGCAGTAAGGCCCGACCGATACCTCGCTTTTTGGGGCAAATGCTGTGCCCGACATTAGGGAGTGACTGACAGATACACACAGTAAGACTGGTCCCTAAAATGTGGTGATCAAATAACTTGTGACAAAGACATGTAATGGTGGCAGGATATTCCACAGATTAAGAATCAACTCTGTCTACACGACATGACATTACCATCGGCAGATAATATCAGCCAACTGATGTATTGGTCGGACTCTACTCTGCAGACTAAAATGTTGAAAAGTAATGGAAAGCGTCAAAGTTTTGACTCATATTCTGTTCTGCACTGTGATACCAATTTCAAAAATGACTGGCATGCAAAGAAAACAAAAACACAGCCAAGCGCCAACCATTAAAACTACAACAGAGAACATCAAAACAATCTCACCAAATAGCAACGAGACTGATACATTAAAAAACTCTTAATCTGTCCTGACAATGTTATCTATAATTGTTTTGAACAATAAATACAAATGTGTTTGACATCTGAGACAGGATGGAGTCTAACTCCAGAAAGTACTTTAGACAAATTTACACTTTGTGACTCAACTGTGAAAGAGAGTGTGGCTCAACATGGGACAAAACACCCTCATTTCTTTTTTCAATAGTGTTTCTGTGAATCCCTGACTCCCTGACATAAAAAAAAAAACTTTTGTTTGTTTTGTTTCAAATCACCGTGTAGATCACATGAGAATTCATTTTGGCACACAGGCTGGCCAGGAAATCCAGCCTCGCCTCAAACACGCTGTTTACTGTGCAAGTGTGCCTCATCTACTTCAGAATGAAATGCTCTTCTATATTCATCCATCCATTGTGAGTTAATTTGTCAGCACAGAGAGTAATATTGACAAAGCTCTTCATGTCTGCTTTCCCTCACATCCCTGGGACCTGAGTCTGCACACCACCCACACACACCACCCACCTGTTCATTTAAAACCCACCACCGAGAGTCATCAGGAATCTGTGGAGCTGCCTCCGCTCTATGAGATCAATATGCTCCTTCTAGCCTCTCTCATTCTCACTGTCCTTCGGGCTAAAAGTTGCAGCAGACCCGTTTTGGCCATTCCAGTCCCAAAAGCCCTACATTGTTACCAAAACATGCCCATCAGGCCGGCTGGCTGAGCCATTTACTGTGATGATGAACATTCAGATATCCAGAGAATTAATGAGATTTGGCTTCCATTTTAGCAGCATCTCCTTACTTGTAGAGTCAGTTATCTGCCCGTGTAACTGATTAGCTCATCCATCAGATAAATTGAGTATGCTACTGATTAAATCTCAGTATTTTTGCTCAACATTGTGCTGAAAACAGACCATGTTGTCAGGCAGCCTATTCTCAGTGAAATGTCAAAGACACAGTTTTCCGCATAGTAACAACATCCAAGGAAACTGGCATTTTGGGGACCACATTTTGGCTTGCATTGCCTCATATCATCAGGCAGGTGCATCTTAAAGTCACATGTTGTTTTCAATCATTGAACCAGTTCATGTCTCAATGAAATAAAAGGAAATATATACCTTTACATAAAATGCAGACACATGTAACCTTACAATGTGTACTTCCCTTTGTCATCATGGTCTGGCATGTAAGAAGAAGTGTGTCAGCTTGGCATACAATAGATAATTGATGTTTTTAATCTAAAATCTGTATTTTTGTTGGCTCAATGCCACTGTGGAAAGGGGCCAACTCGTACAGGCAGGCGTAATTACTTTGGCATTAAGTGCTTATCAGGTATACAAAAGTAAAGATGTGTACAGCTGCAGGAAGAAATTAACTACTGCGCAAAGCAAACAGCGCTTGTTTATTCTCTCTGTTACTGAGAACTATAGCATGCCCTGAGTTAACTCCACGAATTCAGAAATGTGACTATGTCCATCCAATTGTAGCAAACTCTCCTTTGAAGTGCAAATGATGACATCTGAATGTCTCTCTTAGGGGCAGCAGACCCTTTAATAAATATATTATAAATATATATTTAGTAAATGTGTCTTTTTCTCTGCAGCAAGAGGTAGCTGAGTGACCCCCACACGATCCCCTGCCAAACTGAAACAACATAAAAAAACATCTTAAATACTTACACACACATACTACAAATTAACAAAACGGGACATGGTGGGAAGTACGGCATTATTATCAAGATTAAAAAGCTTTCTGAAATCAATATCTCACAGTGTTACAAATGTATAAACATAAAATAATCAAGGTAATGTTCAAATTCGGATCCACTTGTACAGATTACATAACACAAGATTTCATGTGTCAAAGGTAAATCTTCAAGTAATTTTAACCCAAATTAATCACAGTTTTCTCTAGATTATCTGTTTTACCTCCGGCAATATAATGTAGATTATGTCCTCACAATATGATACTTCTATGAAAGTATTGCCCAGCCCTACTTGTTGTTGCACAGATGACCATATGTTACATGTATTATTCAGACATTCAAACTTCAACACAATCAGCTTGTGTGTACCATGATGAGAATAATGAATTCAATTCAGGTTGTCAACTTACATTTGTAGTGATATCAAATTGGTGTGATGCAAACACAAGGGAGCCTGTCAACTGTAACTCGGCTAGAAGTCATGACTAGTCAGGGATGTCACACAACAGCAATGCCCATTATGGCGTCTCGGAATGAGAGAAACTGTTGATGGAATTAAAAACTACGCTAGTGTGAGTGAGTGTTTGTGTTTGTGCAAAATGTCCCAAAGTGTTTTCATCTACTCCGATTGTGGCACCAGTGTTTTGAAACATGTGTTTTTCTTCACAGATTTCAAATTATTCCCTGAGAGGAAGAGTGATGACACACGCCTCAAATGTTCCTAAGCAACCACAGATGAGAATAAACCTCTACTTAGGGTCTACGTCTCGAAAATATGTTATCAGTACTCAGCGGACTGAGTGCAACAAAACAAACAGGGGTGATGAAATATTGCCTGCAAATTCACTTTGTAAACAGCTGGGGCATCATTTTCTTTTAAAAATAACTTAATTGAGGCCTGCTGGAGAGACAGATATACAATTCAATGCGTGCATAAAAACCAACAGGCTCTCTCTTAATGCTGTGGTAAGACACATTTACCTTTACTGCTATTCCGCAGCTTTGTGTAACATAAACAGCCTCTAAGAGGAGAAAGATAAGCCATCACATACACCAGCATACAAAACAGCTGTCAGCTGTTCTCACAAAACACTGCCCACATACATATCAGGAAGGTCAGCATGTTCAGGTGGACTTCTAAAAGACCCCAGCAGTTCTGCCTGGGGTGTACAGTGTTCATCTTAACTACACCGGCATAAAGCCAAAACTCACCAAAACATTGTTGCACAAAATGACTTTTTCACCTCCTGTGGTCAATCAGTAAATAGCTCTATTCTTAATGCAGTGGTTCTTACTGTGTTGTCTCTTGTGCCCAGGGTCTTCAGACAATTGTTATACAATAGCGAGTTGTCTAACTGCTAAAAGTAGCTAACATTAATCAACAAACAAGAACAAAAAGGTATGTAACTTAGTACAAAGCATTATGATTAGGTGGTAACTTCTAAAGACAACATTGTGTTATATAATGGTGCCCTATTATTGGGCAGATGAAATTGCAATGTTGTAACAAAAACTTAATGACGGCAATGGAAAACTATAAATCAATGTTGTAACTATTTCAGCTGGTACAACCCTGATAATGTTTTAGTGTATATTGTTACATGTTATAAACCTCGAATAACATTGTAACTAGCAGAATTGCCAACCTTTGCAGAAAAAATTCTGTGTATGTGCGGCGTTGCTGTGGATCCAAGCTAGTCTCTTTAAATTACATTTTGCATTTTGTCAATCATTCCGACGTAAATATTTGTTTTCATGGGGGGTGAAGGCAAGGAACAAATCCAGCACTACGATTGGTTGTCTTCTCCTTTTGGTTTTCGGCAGGCTTCAGGCTAATTGGCGCATAGCTACTGCCTTTTGCTATTAGACAT
Organism: Diplodus sargus; assembly: GCA_903131615.1. NCBI lineage: Eukaryota > Metazoa > Chordata > Actinopteri > Spariformes > Sparidae > Diplodus > Diplodus sargus. The sequence goes on from CAEMYA010000071.1 coordinate 2,107,959, forward strand.
GTATACTGCTGTACAGTTGGTCAAATTCATAAGGTGTCAACTGCTTTTTCAACACATTGAACAAAACGTACCAACGTATTGTTATGGCAAAATGTGTATCTGCTACGCAAAGTGCACACAGGTTGACAGGCTAAACTAGGCTACATTTCAACCTAAACACAGCTGGTGCAACCCGGCGCTGATTAAGATATTTATTTTCGTCCTGCTTCAGTGGCACTGTTTCATCAACTTTTGCTGCAACATCCCTCATTTATAGAATTTGTGCCATGCACTGTATATGTTTTGTTTTCCTTAGCGCTGATTAATCCACTGGGCAATATCCCTGCAACATACAGGAATGTGGCAAACAGCAGCAGGGAATAGATGCCCCAGATGTTTACTCACTGCAACAGCCAAACTCTGCAGCAAACTATGGAACATATCAAGCTGTCCAAATATCAGCATCATAGCAGAAGAAGAAATGGATGACATATTTTTCTCTCCCATCTGCTTATGATTCCCCCAAAAGACAACCCCCCCCTTCTCATTTTTAGATTTCCTTCCACTGTCCTTTGCATGTTGTATGTTGATTCCAGTACACAACAGCAACTGTGTTTACTAGCTCCTCATCTGTCCCTACAGGCTTGCTTGGAGTGATAAACACCATGCATCACACACAACTGCGGCTGAAACTTCTAGTTACACAGTATTCGCATTAACAGGCTCTACAGTATATATAGTATGCTGTTGTTCAGCATTACTCAGCATGGGTTACAGTACCTCTGTCTCCCTGCCTTGTCCTGTTCTCACAGTCTCCGTAACGGTCGCAGTGGCCTTGTCAGAGCTCCTGCGGGATGCTGGGACATGTAACTAGGCCTGGGACGGCTCGATGCACCCTCCCCCCGCCAGCACAGAGGAAGAGAGAGAATGACAGCAAAGAAAGAGGAGAGGGACACAAGATACCCTCTCTCCTAAACACAAGCTGCTCTAACACCAGGATTACACAGTCCCCTCCTCTTTTTCCCTTTCCTTTCTTTCCCCTCTTGTAACTGTCGCCACCTCCAATGTGCTGGCAAGGCAGTTTTTTTCACCCTTTTTCATCTGATTCTCTCCCCCCTCTCTCTCTCTCTCTCTCTCTCTCTCTCTCTGCCTCTGTCTCTCAGCTGCTTCCTGGATTACACCGGTTTTCAGTCCATGAACAACACAGCCTCCAAGCTCCCGGATTTAAATACTGGGTTGGAACATACCACGTGGCAAAACAGGGGAGGGATCGGGTGAAACCACTTCAGCCTCTATTGTGCTGTAAAATGGAGGAGGCCCTGCCTCTCTGGCCACTCCCACTTCTTCTCCTCACCTCCCTCCTCTTATTCATGAACGCTCTGCTTCTATCATGACCGCAAACCTTTAAAGAATATGAATACCACTTAAAGGCACGTTTAATTTACACTGAGATCAATATAGATAAATTCCTTCTTGTTATATTGTTGTAATAGAATCACTTAATTTAAACTACTTTAGTTTGTGTGGTTGATATGCAGTTAACTACACTGTAGCGGGGTGATATGGTCCTTTGCTTGTCATTTTCTTAGCATGCAATTTTTTTAAATTAATTTTATCTATTTTAATCAGCTTATTTCCGTGATTTAATCCTTTACTGATATTGTGTGGTAATCACTCTAATTTATGTCTATTAATGTGCTTGCTGTTGACTAGTCTGTGTTGACATGTCTGCTTCTCCACGCTGCAAGCCAACTTTACCATGCTGGAAATGAAAAACGAATATAAGTCAAACAATTTTCTGATTTCCTTAATTTTCATTTGACTGTCAGGTGTCTGAATTCAGTGTCTGGCATGTAAGGTCAATATTCACATGACAGAGCCCATACAGATATATGGGTGTACTGAATGACCAGACTCATTTACACACTGCATGCTATGTTTCCGTCTCCACCGCTCACATGACGCCACAGGAGGGTATTTACCTTCAACTTCGCATGACTACTTTATAGCACAAGAAAGGCCTATTTGCTGTATTTCACAGTGTACAAGAAATCTGCAAGGCCAAGTTGCATTTTTAGTGGCTTTTCGAAGGATCATCATGGAATTTTCCAGATGATGGTTGAACAAATATAGGCACAGAGAGACTCACACAAACATCAGCATGAAAAACACACAAAGGGCGGACACAAACCACACCAGGTACTGAATTCTGGACAGATCCTCATTTTTGTGCAATGCCATCACACACAAATGACTAGGCTGCAACTAAAGACAAGTCAACAACACTCAGAGGACAGCATGATTACCACGTTCCCCTACTTGTCTGACTCATGAGTGAGAGTTTGTTTTTCACCTTTTTACATGATCCAAACTCAATATTGAGTGTTAAACCAGTTTGAGTGCCAGAGAGCAAAATGGCCAAAGCCTTTAGGCTAAAACAAGACACAGGTCTCTGGAATCAACTCATGAACCAAGCTGCATTCCTGGTTGTTTATTCTAGAGGACAAAGATAAAACAAGATTTAAATGAGTTTTACCAACAGAAGAAACATCTTGAAATATCATAGATCACAATCAACACGACACACCACCCACAGGTTTTGAAAAAAAGTTGACCTAGATAAACAATACAGTCGCAGTCTCTGAATGTGAAGCCTATTGCATGATGGACCTAACATGTGGTGGTCATTGAGGTTTCCACATCCTGTCTGTGAAAAAGTGTGGGGGGGACTTTTATAGTTGAGCAGAGGCCTAACTAAACCACAGCAAATCAACAAGCTGGAAGGTTGTTGCTAAAAGCAATATTATGTAACTTTTTGACCTTACATAACAGCTTCAAAATCATTTTGATGGTACAGTGTGTTGTAATAGGGTGAATGGTGTCTCTAGCCCGTTTCACACAGATACCCTGCATCATTATTTCTCCGCCTTTGTTCACACCGAACCAAGCAGCCCCGACGTAAAGCCACGCCAGTGTCTCAGTTCACACAGCTGTGGATCCATCGAGACCCATACAACGACACAAAAGTGGAAGCTGACTACGACATGGTGATTAATTTTTGCTCTGAATCACGTCACATACACATTCACACTGTCACATTCACCTGCATTAAACTGCAGGAGCCCCCCGGCTCTGCTGCCAGGGACAGATGCCTTTTTTTGGGCAGAAATGTGACGCAGAGTTGATAGGACAGACAGGATGACAGAGGCTTTTCCGCAATTAACAGCTGTATTTTTTTTCATCACAGGTTGCGAAAGACACTAACAATTACGGTGTTACTTTTTTTTTGGGTCCTGTAACACTGCTTTGTGCATTGAAGTGTGGGACATTTTTCTTTTATTTGATGAGTAAAAGATCTGTTTAGTTGTTAGACTGTGAACACCATCCGCATCTGTAACTTTCACACAGACAGCGATGCGGAGAATCGTTTCAATGATTGATTCCAGCACTCAAAGGGCAGTGTGAAAACGTGTTTGCACCTTTTTGTAAATCCTAAAATGGAATCAGTGAGTGTGCTCTGCCAATTTAAATTCGCTAGATCTTAGATTTACGATGAACACAAGACATGATGATTAATAATTGAAAAGGAAAACACCGGTCATGACTTTGTTAAAGCAAAGAAACAAGTGCTCAATCCTTTTAAGCTTGTGGCTTAAATTTTCAGTAGAAAGCTGGAAAAAATTACAACTAACCTAGAACAGGTTTCTACATTAAGGTGTACATATTTGTTTGCTGATCATAGGTTGTGCAGTATTTGAAATAGCAAGTCAATCAACAGCAGCTGTTGCTGCAAAGCCAGTTCCGGCCTCTCAATTAGAGATGGGAATTGAGAGCCGGAACCTTTGAAAACAATTTCCAAATTTGTCTTGATTGGCATCTTTTGCCTCTGTATTTATCGATTCCTTTTATTGATGCAAGTTGTTTTTAAGGCAGTTGCATATTGCAAAACAGTGACTTTAAACCCATGAATCTACACTGTTGGAATAATAATTGCATCAGCACCACGCAGGCAGACGTGGCACATTTCTTCTTGATTAAGACAACTTAAATGAAAACGAATATTTAATATAAATAAACAAATATTTGCTAATTTCATCCATTTTAGATGACAACAGACAGGCTGAGGGTACAGCTAGCTTTCAGGCTACAACTAAGACTGACCAGGAATCAATAAGATAATGAGACACAGCGTACCATTAAGCAGAATCAATCAGGGCAATGGTATCAATAAAATCCTATGCATTTCCATCCGTAATCAAAGCAGGCTGTAATGTGATTTGTTTTTGAATACATATAGTGATGATCATTTGATTTTGTCTGTGTAGAATTGTAAACATACTGTGTGTCTAAAATATCTCACAATAAAATCTTTAAGGACATCGTCTTGCATTTCAAATGGCCTAAACTACATATAACTGTTATTTAAGCTTATTTTCATTTAATAATGGTTTGTCACTTTTAATAGATGTAAGAATTGATACTGCACACCAATTTATTTGGTGGTACAGTGTTTAAACTACCTCTAGAAGGGATGGTATCTCAGATTCATTCACTTATTCAAAATCCTATATAGGAGTCAGATTCAGATTTATAGTTATAAAGGAAACTATGTTAATAGAGGGGTGTTTAAGGGGGTTTAGTTGAAGGTAGCAGTCCATTTTAAGATTAATACTACTGTCACCCTTACTGGTTACTGCCACCTGAAGTGCTGAAGATTTATTTTACCTGTGACCTATCCTTAAGTGCTTGTGGGGATTTCTCACGCATTACTTTTCTGTGAACTTGTAGAGGCTTGAAGCAAATGTTTTGTTGTTTTTTCTACTTTCTGTTCTGAGCTTAATTGTTAATATGGCAGTGTGTGTTGATGACTTCAAACTATAGAACCAGAGCAGGCTGAAAAGTTCCCTGCCAATAGACAGCTACAGGCTGGTGTCAGTTTCAATGTAGATAAGGTCCACTATTTACTAAAAATGTAATTTCTTTAAAGCATTCAGCGGTTTGGTTTTAGTTTCACCCCCAGTTTGACATTTTTGCTCTGTTATCTTTAGCATATCTTTTTCCCAAGACACTAATCAACAGCGCAGGGGAGTAGCCGTGCTGCATTTTCACTCCCTTTCTCCCAGAGGTATCATCAGCTGGCATTATTGTTAAGGCTATTGTCAAGCAAACCTAATCTCTAACGCTGCACAAACATTCCCATGTGAATAAAACAGGACAAACATGCCAAACAAATACTCATGGCTTCCCAGAATCTGCATCAGGAAAGTTCTCAAAACAATAAATCCTCCCTGCAGTCCATCACACACAGATACACTGTATACCCCCATACAAACACACACACACACACACACACACACATGCACGCAAGCACACACACACACACACACACACACGCACACACACATACAAGATTGCCACACACGCCAATCCTATGTGATTATCCAGAGCCTCTTGCCACTTCTGTCAGTGCAGCTCTCACCATATCTGAATATAGCAAAGAGGAGCACTGTGTCACTTGACACTGTCAACATGTAGCACACTGTGCGTAGCACTGCCTGGACATCAAGAGGTTAAAATCCCATTCTGGAGACCAAAGGTGTGTCAGGGATAAGAGCCAGAGGCAATAAAAAGACTTCAGTGACATGCCAGAGAGAGGGGGCTTCTGATAACACAAGCGCTTCGATACATACTCACATGTCAAAGTACACAACTTTTTACTGCCATCTGTGCTTTGGGATGTTGAAACTTACCATTCTTGCTTTGATTTATTGTCTTGCTTGTTTGGTGGAATAATGACAGAATGGTTTAAGGTGAAATCAAAATTCAGGCTCTTTCAACACAATGTGTGAGCTTTTAGCAACATAGTTGCATATTTACTATTATACAAATGTAATTTGATTATCATGTTTTTCATCAGGTCTTCCCAAAGTGAACAAATATTGAAGTGTTCACTATTTTTACAGAATCATTTGGGTAGATAATCTGTTCAGACCAGCTATGAGTCAGGAACACCCCTGCGATTGTCAGGAGGGGGGAAATGGATCCAAAGTCTGCCCAGTCCCCTCTTGCATCGGGCCAACATACGGCTTTATAAGGAAAGCTCAATTCTTTCACAATAGAGAACATAAAATGGTCTGATACGCACAGGAATGCACAAAAGGGAACACCACAAAAGGAAGAATTTGCTCCTTGATATCACCTGATACCTATCTATGTTGAACAGTTTAAAAATTCTGCAAATTGCAGAGGGGTTTATTAGACTATCTTACCAGCTCAGTTTTAACCCACTGTGGACCCAACACATCACCCTCTGCCAACAATGTGTGGTGTATGGTGTTTATTATGCAAGTCTCATTAGCAAACTGAGCAATAAGTGAGTTTTTGTAGAGAAAGAATTTGATATGGGTGTTCTCCTTGTGTTGCATCTTTTTACACAGCATCAGTGTTGAGGCATGACTGTGTATTCCTAAACAAAGCAGCTCTATGAGCTGGGAGATCGTTAGACAAGCGAAGCACTGAATCACTGAGGTCACAGGACAATAAAAAGCCAGCCAGGGACCAAATATCAGCTGACGCTGGTTCATCTTCATTAGGAGCCATGCTGAGAGCAGAGACAGACCAAAGCTTAACTGTACCACTGCGATGAAATACAACCCATCATAACACATGAGTGTTAGCGCCGTCTGTCAGCTTGCGAATCACCCCAGCGAGATATGCTATGTCCAGTGGCATAATTTTGAGTCCAGCTGCTCTGTGCATGTGTGTGTGTGTGTGTTTCTGCTGTGCTGACTATTAACAGGAACGAGATAGTTGCTCTGGTTATCTGCTCACCCCAGCAACAGGCCCACCTGTTGGCATTATTTCCTTCAAGGCCTTAGTTACTGGTTCTCCAAAATCCCTTTTTCAGAACGGACACACTTCCTCTGATAGATGGGAAGCAACTGAGCTATTCATAGCAGAAGAAAGCCATGGAATTTTCCACCCAAACACCGAGCAAACTGGTCCTCAGTCATGTTTGACTGCGGAGCAGCAAAAAAGACCCCAGACTCTGACAACCAGCCACTTGTCTAAAACTGATGGTCTGACTTCACACAACACTTTTGTGACTCCCTCTAGTGGTGAGATGGAAAAGTGCAAAACTGTACTTTTTCATGTGTTAATAAAACGTATTATAAAGAAGTAGGCTTTCAGATCATGTTCTAAATCTTCATACAATACTTCAAACTTAACCAAAAAAAAGCCCCATTTATCCACACAGACAGATTTCAAACACAGGTAATGGACTTTTTGGTGATACAAAAGTTATTATTGCCAAAAACCATACCTTGTCGTTGCTCTTATTTCCAAATATTGTTCAGTGGTTCCCTTAATGCTCTTAATTATACAGTTTAACAATACAAATAATACATTTAACTGTGCAGTGTTACTGAGATCTGCTCCGTCTCTCACTAGTAAAGACAAAAATCACGACTGACACCTTTTCATCGGGAGCAGGTAACACCTACAGTAAGCTTTCACGCCCACAACCACAACTGTATCGTTATGGGGCCCTGGGCAGGGACTCCCAGTGTTTGTTTGTCACATGTTTCTGTCTGCTGCGGGGCCAGGAGGTGGGGGCGGACTGAGGTGGGTAGGTGGGTGGGGACCAGGGTTGCCGATTGTGCAGGTTAAAGTCCATAGAGTAACACGATGTAGATATGCTTAAGATTCAGTGAGGAGCTTAACAAAGCCCCCAGAGGGTAACAGAGCAGAGCCCACATGACTCAGCAAGTCATGACATACAGAATATATATGAATTTAAGTGAGGAACCCGCAGAGGAGACATGCAATGACAGGAATAGTATATCTGATTAATAATGAACCAGAAAAATGGGAGGCTTAAGTGGAGGGAGTACAGCAAACAGTCAACTGCAGCATGGAGCAGGATGTATAGTGAGTGAGAAGCATACAAATCAATGTGAAATTTACAGGCGGAGTCAGTCAAATTGTATTCCCATGGGAAATGCTCATGGCAGAGACCCTCTATACTCTCTATACATTATCCAGTACCATACAGAGCACAGAAATCCACGATGGGATATCCATGTAAAGAGGCAGGGATCACAGTACTTTGCACATTTCAATGAGTTGACAACCCATTTTGAGAAAAACAACGACAATCTGCTGCAACAAACTCATCAGACAAGCTGGGCTACCCCATAGCCTGCAGATGAAAGGTACAAAAGGTAGTGTCAGTAGTGCTGGAGAGAGGAATCCCCTCCACCTCTCTGGCAGATGCTTTTATAGGCTCTATATATCACGTCATATATAGCTGCAAAGCTAGGGCATTACGTATTCTGCTTCATGTGATGCGATGAAGGTCCAGTGGGAGAGAGCAGCCTGCAGGCAGAGAGAGACTCCTGCAGATGAGAAAACTGACCGAGTAATCAATGTTTCCACCGGCAAATCAACACCAATACTGACATAAGTGAGCTGCTACAAATGTGCACAAGTGAAAGAGACAGGATTCTGTTTAAAAAAGGAAAATGATATATAAATAAATAAACTTCCGTGGGACTTGAAAGAAATTTGCTGTGATGCCAAGCTATTTCTGGTGAAGAAGTGACACAGGAAATCTTGAAGACTTCAGTTCAAGACATGGATAAAACACCAGCTGCTCAAGCTGCAGCTACACAAGATTTTTTTTTTTGCATGCAGCAGTAATTTGGCATCCAGAATGCTAACAGCCTGGTGTGGTCAGATGGAGGTACTAGAATGGGTGGCCTACATGTGGACTGGGAGTGCAGGGGGGCTCAGCCAGGCGGCTAATTGAGAGAGGACTTAAAAATGACTGCATGGATGGAGAGACCTCTAAGTTATTTATTACTGCAGCAAAGACAGGCTTCCTCAGCAAATACGGTACAGTGTGAGTCAACATGAGTTACTGCTTGAGATCTGCTGCTGCATCCCTCCAAACACCAGGCGTTTGTGCTCTGCTACGGCACACAGAGAAGGCAGCTACAAATGAAATCAATATCAACATTTAATTGCTTCACAGATAAAGTGCTGGTCTCCCCACAGAGACCAGTGAGCATCAACTTCAAAGCTAATCACAGAGCTACGATGATTTGGCCTGTATCCCATCGCCGTAAAAAGTTAATGAAACCCCTACGCATACCTTGTGAATTGACCCTACTGTAACACTAATTAATACACCACCATATGCCAGTAAGATACAGGCCAGTGCTAACAAAGCCCAATAAAAATTTATAGAGCAGCATTTGAGTCTTTAGATTAATTCTGCAACTAACAATAGCAATACATTCAAGTCAACCAAAGTAGCTTTAACCAAATCATCAAGAAGAAACTGGGAAACTGCATTTCCTACATTCTATGACACAAACTCTGCTGCAATCCATCACATTTTGATCTAAAAGTCCAGAGACCACTGTCACTAAAGCAAGCTAAAGATTGATGCAACAGGACTCAAAGTTCAGCTAGGGGATAGACTGATTATCAGCCTGTGTGATCAGATACTTTTTCTGATTATTGGTATCTGTCTTCATTGTGTCCAATTGCTGATGGGAAAGAAAAAAACATGTGCTACAATGTGCTTTTGTGGCTCTGGGTTATCAGCAGCAACCGTTCACTGTCTGTATTCAACACTCTGGGATCTCACTCAGTGTCACGCCCACACAACTATCCGGTTGGTTACATACCAGAAGTAATGGCACAACACTGAATAATCTGAATCTGCAAAGTAACTAGTAACTAAAGTTATCAGATAAATGTGGCGGACGTGAAGCACAGTCTTATTCAACAAAAATCTACTCTAAGTAGTTAGAGTAGTTATAGTACTTGAGTAAACAGTACTTAGTCACAGTCCATCAGTAGCTATCTAAATTTTAACGGCAAGATTTTAGCTTTACGGCAAATATCACTATCTTTCCTTGATTATTGATCATCTGTATTGGTATCAACTATGAAACAAAACAATTATTATTGATCAATCCCTAGATATCACATCTGGGAGGCCAATGAAGGCATCTAATTGAAGTATAAAGGGAAAAGAAATGTACCAATCCTGAGCTGCAGTAACAAAAACATATGATATAATTATGTTTCTTTTTCCCCCATGGTCACTGTGTATTCCCTGAAACAAAAATACAAGAATTTGGGCAAACAGTTGGGGAGGGTCCAACTACAGCTCTGTGTAATGCATGCTGATGAGATAAGGAGAAGCCAGAGCAATGGGCCCCTTTAAGGGCACATCTTTAAGAGTGCATATCTAACGTTTACCAACACAACCATTATGTATGTGGAACATCCCCAAAAAGGCACTTTCCATAGTATGAAATAGTGTATTGTTTCATCAGCATGCACAATTTGACAGTAGAAAACACAGTGACATCTATATTATACTGTGTATTTGACTGTGATGTAATGTATTTATTTATATATTAACTGTGGTTCTAAAATAACACATTTCTTACTTTGAGGATCAGCTACTGAGTAGTCAAGATTATTGTTGTTCTTTTTTTAATAATTAAGAAAGTGAAGGCCCTTTCTGTTTTTACCTGTTGTTTTGGCTATGAGAACATTTACTGTGCTTTTTTTCCTGCGTATTTTTTGACAGGTTTCTACACTGAACAATTCACTGTTGTTGTTTTTTTCAAACATTAACTCAGTGAGTTGCAGCCCTAGTTACTTAGTTTAGTTAAACGATTACTCGTAGGGAATTGCATTACAGTTCCACACAAAGCAGCATGCGCGCTAAATGATCAATAAAAAATCAGTCAAAGATTCAAACACACTCAACCACAGATACAAAACTGAGCAAAAAACTACAGCTACAGCAGTCCTCTCTGGTGTGCAGCTTGAATTCTTAAAAGCCACTGCACAAACATCTGTGTAATTTTCTGCCACCACGTTCATGTAACAGCTCAAGAGTTCACTCATTCCTTCTATGGGACCCCCTCTCACCCACACTCACCAGGGCTGGTGGTGCTCTGCAGACTGCCCCTCTTGCGAAACGGGGATTTAGGTTTAGGCTTTCCTTGTCCATCGTTGCTGTTGGAAGAGGAGGAGGAGGAAGAGGATGACATCTTGCTGCCTGTGCTCCTGCTACTACTGGAGCAGAGCGTGTCAGAGCTGTGCAGTGGCCAGCAGAGGGAGGGAGGAGCACCAGCTCTAATGCTGGAGCTGTGTCTCACGGTAGGGTAGTGGGGCAGCAGGACCCATACTGGGCCGGGAGAGGCTCCTCTGCAGAGTTGGCTCCTCCTCCCAGCCCACGGCAGGTCAGCGGGCATACTGCACAGCGACAAGCTGAAAGGCAGCCCAAGGCTTCCCCGACTCCTGCTGGGGGCCATCCTTCTTGGTTGCCCTAGCAACCAGGGAATGAGCTTCCTGTATCCAATGCAGGGAAAAACAGCCATCGAGGAGGGCATTGCAGATCAAAGTGTGGAGCTAGCATGACAGCCAGCAAGCCTGGAGAGCGAGTACAGCCCGCCAGCTGAGCGCCAAGGTGAGTGAAGGACAAAAGTTTTTTCCACTCATCTAAAAATAGCAACTAGATACACTGGATATAATGAGGAAGTCATTTCAACCGAGCCAGAGAAAACACAGAGGCTCAAGATAAACGGCAGGTAAGGAAAAAAGGCAAAGAATACAGAATGGTCAGAGGAGAATAAGCACAGAAACCAGCTTAGAGTGTAAGCTGCCTAATGAACTCTCAAGTCTTTGCTGGAAAACTCAGACGGAAGACAGACAGCCTAAACACACACAGCACCGGCCCGCCTGACATGAAGTATTATAAATAGTGACAACCAATGGCTTGCAAGAACTGGTAATGCAACCCATGATCGGTATGTGGACAACTTTCTTCCCTGTACTTCTGGAATCCAAAATGTCTACGGAGCATGACCAAATAAAACAACTACTGTTAATATTTATATTTTCCTTTACCAACAATTTGCTTTTTTAAAACTTTACTTTAACTTGGCTTTACTGATGCGTCGAGCTGTAGGCACACTCATCGATGAACTGTAAGATAGACTTTCATTGGTGTTCAGTTGTTGTCCCTTAAACTCTGACATTTCATAACATCTGATAGATTTTTACAGCGCCTGTTCATGTAAGCTCTCATTTGTTTGTTTTAAAAAAAAAAAAAAAACAACTCCCCAGATACACTAAATACAACTAAAATTTCTCAGTAAAATCATTCCAGATTTTTTTCTGATTTTTTTCCTGTCACATATATATAAAATGCACATCATATCTACTGTATATTACTAAGCCTGACAACACTGACTATTGAATGACTGACTATTTCCTATTGTTCTGAGCGTTGGGATTCCATCACATAGTCATCAGCGCATGAGAGCTACAAAAAAGAGTAAAGATCCCCATCTAGTGGTATGAAAGTTTTATGCACTTTGACATAAACATGTTTGTGCATTCTGCGCACTTGTCTGCTGTTAACGCAGCCTCAGTGTGTCAAATCTAAAACTGTACAGAAGATAGACAGCAGTATACTCATAACTTCATGAAGCTTGATCATTTTCACTCTCTGTATACAAAAGTATAGCACAGTTTATCAGAGATAGTTATTTTCATAAAGTCAGCTTTAAGTGCACGGTAGCTGCTGTTCATTAACTCTCCAACGCTGAAGACTTCTTCACTACCAAAACATCATTCATTCATTCATTTCCTCAACCACCATCCTCTATTTACACTTGGTAATTCAGACAACAACTGAATTGACTTTGCAGCTGCAGAATATGCTTACAATGTTTTTTTTTTTAAAAAGAAGTGGCCTCTGGTAATAATGCATAGACTGAACTGGATCAACTTTAACAAATGCTTACATTTTTTTATAATTACTCATTTAGATCAGATATCTGATAGTACAACTGCCTGAGACCAAACCCCAAAACACTTAAAACCTATTAGACAGCCCTCTGTCACTGAAACACTTCATATCTTTTATTAGAATTCATTTGAAATTTAGCTAAAAACAAAGACTACAATAGAGTCTAAAACCTGGTCACACTATGCCCAGAAGATTTGGACTCCCTGCATATACGGCAATGGAATCTTTCTATTCAATGAGCTGAGCAACAACATCTTCTAGTGGCTGACAAAAGTAGAAGAATGTTAATCCTTACCAAGTTAAAATAAAAATCTTGTTAAAGGGTGTCTCCAGCCTTTTCTGAAATCTGACCCAGTTGTTGAGAGAGCTGACGCTCACCATCTGGTACAGCAGCAAAGGCTAAAAAGCAGAGGCCTAGTTTTGTCTCAGACATAAATCTTAACTACCCCCATGAATAAACATTTTGTTAAAAGCAAATGACTCACATTCTCAAGGCCTTACCTTGAAACTGTAGCAACAGTTAGCCTGGTAGCTCCTGTTAATCCTTCTTTGGTTTTCTTCTGTGCTCTCTGCTGCTTAGTCAAGCTGTCTGTCTACACACCCCTTTGCTAAAAATGAGACCACTGTGCATATCACTGGCTGCTGGAGGATTTTTTTTTCACTCTTTTCAGAGCAAAGCTCATGGAATTCAGCATGTTGTTTGCAGAGGCCATACACCAAAAATAAAACGGAGTGTTCTCTCTTTCCATGAAAAGCCGTTCATAGGTAATGTGAAATGCCATCAAACGCAACTGAACAAAGCATATTTTTAGAACAGGTAGATTGGGTACAAATTGTAATCAAAAGCTGATGTTGTCAAATCTATTAATGTGCAATTTTTTTTTTTCTTTTTACGAAACAGAGCCATGGCATTTTCCTATTAACAGCACTACTTGTGTTTGCAAGAGCTTAACGGAAACTGAGCACTTTGTTTTGGGGAGAATATTTATATTTATGCCTGGTATTTTAACTTGAACTGGCAATAGACAAGTTCTGCATTTTTAGATTGGTTCTCTATAAACCAACCTTAACACTGATGCTGGCTGGCACCATTTCTATCTGCTTTCATGTCTCCATTGTAGACTAAATGAATGAATGCATTCAGATTTTGTGCAGTGCTGTTGGCAGTTGCAACTCTGATTAAACACAAAGAGATCGGGTTGTCCCCTTGGTAATGCTGTGCTCTGATTAAGTTTTATTATACACAAAAAAAGTTGGCTACAAAAACATCACTATATTGAAAATAACAGTAGGGTGTAGTCAGGAGATGGTTAGGATTAGGATGCCACCTTGATCATTGTATTTATTTACGGGCACAGTGCGCAATTAAAAGTAATTCCACCAGAGGTAGCGAGCAGCGATGATAATCCTTTGACTTTTTACCTAGTACACAGGCTGTACTGTATCCAGCCCCTGCCTTTGAGTTGTAATGCAGTAAAACCGATGGGATAAGATTAAGAGCATAGTTTCCAAGTAGCACATCTTTTGCATGATACCTATGTAGTTTTTAACAAGTGAAGCACCGTAAAACACCTGTACTTTAAAGACCAGCCATATTCAAAAGGCCTGTTGGAGAGGATGTAAGACATGAAGACAATAAAGGCCAAAGAAACACCTCTGACTTATACAAATACATTCAATGAGTTTTAAGGTGCTAAAGGCAAACCGCTTGTTTTGTATCTTTCAGACTATACGCTTTATTTAGAATTACACTGAGTTATGTTATACACAGCCTTGTCCATAACTAAATAAGTAACTGCATTGAATGAGACCTTGGCAGATGTTTGCACTGTTTTCTGACTCACCATCTGACATTGTTGAAGACCCACTGGGAGCAGAAGTGAAGTCAGGCTGTGGCACAAGACAGGAAATGTTTTTCTGTAGGAAACACTCAAATAGCAACATAACACTGTCCAACTGGCAACATGCAAAGTTAGCTGATAAGCTAACTTTATTAGTTAATAATTTATACCCTGACAGCTAGATTATCTATTAACGTTAGATATGATTAGCAGCCCTGTACAATGCACTGAAATGACAGCTTCACTTACTAAAAATGTTATTTCCAATGTCTCACTGGCTGGAAAACAACAACACACATGTGACTGAAGTAGTTTTAACGTCTGACACCGAGCTGTGAATGAACGTTAGCTCCCCGTTAACGTTTAGTTGACCGTCGTGTCAGTGAATAGCCGTTTACGTTACACCTGAACCAACCGCGACTAACGGAAAAACAAAAGGTAATAACAGTTTACTCTAGTTAATAGTTAATACAGCTCTTCTTGTTCACCTTTGTTCGACGGGCTGGGTTTTGTTTCGACCGACGTCCAGTTTCCTCAAAGGAAGGCGCAGGTTTTATTTTTTAAAGGAGCCGCCCGCTGTGAGCCTTCATGTGGTACCAGACGGTCGGTTGTTCTCCAGGAACTCTGCGCCATGTCAGTGACTTTTGTTGGATGTAAGAGTCAGTGAAATCACAGTAATAACTATATTTTAACACCAATAACTTAATTTAAGGAAATTAAACCACTCTCTTATTCAGAATTGAAAGCATGCTTATTTTTTTCAGATACTTTTACTTCACTCCACTTAATATCTTTACTCGTACTCGTACTTTACTTCACATCAATTAATTTGCTCAGAGTATCACTTCACTTACTTTACTTTACTTTATTTATATTACAGATTCAGATTATCAACAAAATAAATATATGATGTATTATTACTATCAATGGGATAAGATAGGACGTTTTGATCCATTTGGCATCCAAGCTACCCTGTAGAATACAAAGTAGGCTGATTTAAAATAGCTCCACCTTTACCAGCTGAAACATTAAAGTGATATATTAATAATTATAATCCAAAAATATAATAGGCTACACATGATTCTGAAATGGACTACTTACTTTACTTTACTCGCCTCTTTAAGTATACATTTGATGCTAATACTTCTGTATTTTCACTGAGGTAGAGGTTTTGAGTAGCCTTCTTCTTCAAACACTATTAACCATCCAAAGTAGGCATTGTGCAGGCAGAATGTCTCTGTTTGTGTGGTAGTAGATTAAAGTAGTCCTAGTGGAGGTGGAAAGTGTTAGAAAAATGAAATTGCTCAAATAACGTTGTGTATTTCACATGCTTCAGTTTGTGTTTTCCACTGAAGTAAAAATCAACAGGCTGTCTGCAAAAGCAAACTGGAGGGCTGCCAATCACAACCAGTAAAAATAGGAACACACACACTGTGGCGGTACAGTGCTGGCAGACTTGGGTCCAAGTTCAACATCCCATTTAACCATGTGTGTCAGTTGTTATTTAAAAAAAAGAAAAAAAACTTTCATCTTTATGTAACCCAACTGGTAAGATTTATAACAATCATTTAGTAGCTCCTGTTACAATATGATCATGATATGATGTTGATTTATGCACTGGTCAAGTACAAGGTTCCAGGTCTGAGTGGTAAATGGTTTCTGACCAGAAAGTTATTATCTAAACACACAAGTATATCTATTAAACATATGCTCAACGGTGACTCTATTATAAATCACATTATTGATTCATTAGTAGCTGTAATTATAGTCGTATTTCTTCTTCTTCCCTTCCACTTGATTTGACTTGTCGGCTTGTTGTCCCTCTCACAAACAGCACTCTTTTGTAAAAATGCTTACAATATGCCTGGAAACAAAAAACATGACATTGTTGTTCTCTTACTTTTCTTTCTCTCTGTCCATGTTTCTGCCACAGACTCCGGCTGTGACCCTCTTGTCCATCTGCTTTCACTTTGCAGGAGGTAGGAAACGTGGTCTCAAGCACTGACCTCCATCTGGAATCAACTCTTTGAGTTTGTTCAGTAACAATATCACCCTTACAGGACAAGGTCAATAACAATTACAACTGAAATAAGATTAAGATTGCACAGCTGGGCCCTCCATCTGCACTGAGGCAGCAGAATACATTGATGACTGCTGCTCAGAATCTCCCAAAAGTGTTAATTGGAAACCAAATCTTGCCTTTGCTGCAGTATCCCTTAAGGATGAAGGCACCAGCAGTAGAACCATATGCTCTCTTAATAGTGGCAGTAATCTCTACAGCTGAGCAAATCGGTGTTTGTATATAGAAAAAGTATCAAATACATAATGGGAAAGTTGTTGATTTTAGTGACAAACAGAAAATGGAGAGCTTTAGCATCTTTCAGCTCATTGTTTTGGTTTCATGACCTAAACTCGGGTGTTTTTGTTCACTTTCATCGACCCCATCAGCTGCAGAAGCAGCAGGTGTTGTCGGGGAAGATTGTATTTTACCTGACAATCATCAAATGGCAGAGAGACAAAGTAAACAACTAGCTAGTGAACATGGTGAAGCATTTAGCAGCTGAAGAGCAGCCAAGATTTACCTCAGGAATTAGTGGAGCCCCAGCCAGAGCTAAAAGGAGAGATAATATGGGACTTATATTCATCAAGTTGACATAAGCATTACTCCATAGAAGGATGCATTAAGGTGGTTTTAATGTTCCAGATCTTTCTTCCATGCTGGTAAATTATCTCTATACACACTGTATGTTCTCTTCCGACTCTTGTGCATAACACGTTTCAGGTTGTGGTTCATATTTCACTGTAGCTACAAGTACATTTTGCCCTCTTCCAGGTTCTTCCTGACTCTACTAGCCACTGTGTCATCCATTTTCATATAGAGTATCTTTAAATAATCAATGATATGTTTTCTATGTGTGTAAGCCTAAGTGTGTATTTGCTTCTTTAATCACCTTTCGTTGCCTGTTTTTATAAAGTTGACCTTATACCCGTACCTGTGCAAACCACAATAAATCTCATCTTGTCCACCTCGTTTGCAATCATGCTGTTCTTGGAGGGTTTGTCTTTTCTGTTTTCAGTTAGTTTTTATCATGATGAAGCATATATGAGAAGTGCATAACAATAGTTTTGGGCATTAGCTTTGCATTGAGCCCACACCATTAGGTTTTTTTTGTAAGCATATGGTTGCAATTCATGCGTTGTCACTTTTGCAGAAAAGTTTTTCTTTAAAAAGTCTTAATTACTGTGTATAAACAAAATGTATATATGTTTACAAACAATATGAAATAATAGATTTTGTATCTAGATTATAATCAATTAGTCCATATCAAAACCCAACATTAAAGCTGTGATTAAAAATCGAGTAAAGCAGAAGATTACAGACAGGAACAATCAAAAGGTGGTTATTATCCGCAGAATATGCAGGGAGTTATTTCCGTTTACAGCATGAGGTACTCACACCAGCAATCCCAAGACTGTGAGAGAGGGGAAAAAAGTCAGCTGTAGTTTAGTCTAGGGAATTTATTTTAAGAAGTCACACATAAATGTGTCCTGTTGGATTCCCAATAGAGAAGGCTCCTCCTACCACCCACCACAGCACTGAGAAATGTCACTAGGTAATAATTGCCATGGGGATGGCAGAGCCTGGCGAAGCTGGGGGCGGCTTGACTGAGGTCCATCGTTGAGGTGTGAGGCCCATCGCACACCAGCGTCTTCCAACTGAAACACAGCATCAATCAATCTATCTATCTATCTATCTATCTATCTATCTATCTATCTATCTATCTATCTGTTGTCAGTCATATTTTCTTTCTGATGAAGGTCATGGCTCTGGCTTTGGCCTTTGAAGTCTAAATGTTACCCTAAGGTCAAAGTGTTTGAATGTTATCATCCCACCCTCCTCTCTGCAATGGAATATCAAAGGGGAAACAGAGAGATTAAACCACCGACACTGAATCAGACAGTAAAATTATACAGAGACAGGGCAAAATAAAGCAAGTAAAGAAAGCCCTAAATGTGAAGCATTGAGCGCGCTGTTGGTGAAAATACGAGAATGTGTCCAAAGTGTTTTACAAACATAGAAACTCTTTATTACAACAGTATCTCGCACTCAACCTTTAGCCATGTATTTTTCGAAACATTTGTATCATTGCAGTACAGTGGAAGTCATTCTTTTTATTTTAATCACAGCATAAAAAACAATCTCTGAACAGGTGAAAATCCTAACACAAACGTTCAGCATCATTCACAGTTTGGGATATTTAGACGTGATGGAAAGAGAATATCAAGCTCAACAAGCTCTCGATTTTGGATTGGCATCGTCACTCAAAAAACGATCATTGGAAAAAAAATATCTTAAAAACCCTGTATTCACATTAGAAATAATCTGTCATTTCAACCAAACATTTCCACACTTAGTTTGTCATATTTATCCCGAAAGAGCTTGTTTTGAAAATACTACTTTGTCTCATCATCAAACTCAAGCTGAAAAACTTAGCAAAGTCTACACCTTCTAATAAAAATCTCTTGAAAAATTCACACCTGCTGTAGCCTCCTCGCAACCGAAGCGGTCAGGAGTCACACTCTTCTTGAACTGAGCAGGACTGTACAACTTTTTTTTCCTGCATGTTAGGTAAAAAAAACCCTGATGAGCAGGGTTGTGAAAAGAAATCCAAGCGTATTCTCCTTTCAGGATAAAAAAAAACAAAACAAAGAAGACAATTACTGCATACGTGTCAAATTACATCAGCCTTTTAGAGATGAAATTCATAACAAACACTCAAACTCCCTCGTAAAAAGAAAAAGCGAGTTAAACACACACATCAGAAATGATATAGTTTTACATTTAACAAATGTAAGAATCATATTTGAATGCAATGCACGGATCAAGAGAATACTGATTTTTTAAGATCTATGTCCAAATACACTGATAAACACATCACATGGCAGAAAGCTGGGTGACCCCTTCAGATGAGATATAAAGTCAACTTTAACTGAGTCACAACAGATCTGGATCGTTTTTTAGGAAATAATAAAAAACAACAACAATGTGTTAAATGTCCAGTGTAGAATTTAGTGGCACCTATCAGTGAGGTTGAGGATTGCAACAAACAAAATACCCTTCGTCTCCCCCCTAGGAATGTGAATAACTGCCAAATAAAATATAATATAATAAATGTCTCAATAAATAAATAAATTGGTATGTCCTTTAATGCACCAAAAGATTTAAATTTAAAGCTGGTAGCATATTATTTGATATTCCTGTCTTAATTTGCATCTGCATTTATTTACCACTGTACTAATTCAACAACTTATTTACTTTCCCATCTAAGCTTCCATTATATTAAAGCAGAAATATCAATATCACTCAGTCATGTTGACAACATTTTGAGAATTTTTTTTAAATCGCACATCTACAGAGCTTGTAGTTATTTGCAGAATGAAGGTATCTTTTCTCCTTAAAATCATTCTAATGATTGTGTTTAAAATGTTGTCAGGTACACAATTAATGTTTTGTTTAGATCTATGTAAGATTATGATGGTTTGTTCCAGCTTCAACCAAGGTTTTTTCTCAGCCAATAGTATATTGCTGTTGTTAGCCTGTCACGTGTTTCATCACTGATCAGCAGTCTTAGTAGTTGTCAGTTTGTGGAAAAAACATAAAAATGTTTTTCTACAGTTCTACAGTTTTCGCCCAGCATGCTGCACTGTCCTAATGTTAGCTAGCTAGCTTTAGCGACTTGAGGGGACAGATGCTTTGAACAATCAGCCGTATTGTAACATGACTGCAATGGTAGGGGGGAGATGGAATAATACATTTAGTTGCTAATATAATCAATGACACCTTCAATCAATGCCTACATTTATTTTCAATTACATTTTTTGGGCAATTTCCGTCCTCCATACCCTCTGTAGAAATAAAGAGCTAAGTCTAAGGTAATTCTTACTGTTATGTGGTTAAACGATGATGAAAACATAATTATGAAAATCATATTCTGCCAGTAGATCCTCCCATCCTACAAACTGGACCTTTAAAACAAGCACCAAAGAGTGAGAAGAAAAAAAATCAGATGGTTTTCTGTTAACATCTTGTTTCTAATCGGAGGGTTCAGGGTTCAGAGTGGCATTCTCGCTGATGAAAGTCCAACTACCAATCAAAAGTGACAGTAGTGCTTTTCCCTCAGTGGATCCCCTAAATAATAATTTTGTGTGTTTTATTGCTGTCTTCTTTGACATGACTTCTCTTGCGGTAATTTACAAAACTCTTTTCAAAAAATGATTGATTTGGCAGTTGCAAATACAGTGTCAGTTTGTGTGTGGAACCATTTAATCTTCATTTCAGAATACCAAAGGCAATTTGGCTGACAGCGGAGCTTTGCTGCGCAAGAACACAGTCAGTCATCAAGAGGGAGCCTGTGTATTTCAGCATGTGTTCCCTGTTTTAATATTCTGAAAACATTAAACTCTGAAAACTATTCAGATACTTTTGTAGAATCAAATACATGATTAACATTTTTTTTTTTCAAAAAGGCTTCAACAAGTCACATCAATATCAATTCACTGAGTCATTAACTGTACAGAGCTGAGCAGTTGTGTGGATTTTTTTTTTAAATCTAGCAGTAAAGTCCCTGTTCACAAACAACTGCATGTAATAAATATTATCATCGTGACTGTTGGAGGATGAAATCTGACGAGGCAAAGTGCAATGATTCGAGGAACATGTTTTCACAGAAGTAACTCCTGAAAGTTGGCTGAATGATCAAAATTACTTTTCAGGAAATGAAGAAAAACTTAATTGTCTGTATACATGTGGTTATTTTTCACCTGTTCACTCTCAGTAAACTCTGAAGTGTCCTCTGCAATTTGTCCAGGGATACGAAAATCAATGGGGATGGGCTGTGCTTGCTCCAGTGGTTGGGATTGAGACATGGGGCAGCAGGCCTCCCCTTTAGGACTTGAGGTGCTGTGAGAGTTTTGTGGATCCAAGTTGCAGCCGGTGCCCTGAAGAAACTGGAGGAAATTCTCCTCTATGGATCCTTCACGGCTTGGCAGTCTGTCCTCCATCTCGAGCCCTGCTCGACGAAACAGACAAGGCAGATGCTTGCCCAACTCCTCCCGGATCTGCCTGTTGAGACAGCCGTAGAAGAAGGGATTGGAGGTGAAGCAGAAGTAGCCAATCCAGGTGACCACCTCCTCTAGAGAGGCTAATGTGGCTGGAGGGCTGGCAGCCAGTGCTGAATACAGGTGGAAAGTAAAGTAGGGCAGCCAGCAACAAAGGAACTGCCCACCTACTGCTGCCAACACCGCTGCAGCCTTTCCTCCCCCAAAGGGGCGCTGTGGAGTGGCTCTGCCTGTCCCAGTGCCCGTCCCAGAGCTGGTAACCATCGTGGAACGGCTGCTGAGGGATTCAGACCGCTGGCGACGAGGTGTGTCCATCCAGGTAGGCAGTGGCCCGTGGTGCATGGCTGCGACCCGAGCCACCTTGAACATATTGCAGTACACAACAAGAATGACCATTAGCGGACACAGGAAATACACCAGAGTAAACAGGACCATGAAGGCCAAGCGGTTCGACCCTCCTCCTGTCCAGTGTAAGGAGCAGCGCCTGTGACCCTGAGTAGGGGGAGATGGGACTGCCCCACCTTCTCCTCCCCCAACCGTACTACTCTCCAGAAGAGGAGCTCTTCCACCTTGCAGGAACCAAGCGAGCAGCGGCAGAGCAGACATGGCCAGGGCCTTGACCCATATCCCCACCAACACTGACGCTACCAGGCCAACAGTCATCTTTACTTCATAACGCATCGGGTGTATGACGTAGTAGTAACGCTCCACATTGATGACGGAGATTGAGAGGATGGCAGCGCTAACCAGGCACACGCTGAGAAAGAGGTAGCTCCGGCACAAGGCCTCCCCAAAGAATGCTCGGCTCGAGAGCATGCCAAGGGGCATCAGCACCAGGGCTGCCAACAGGTCCACCACGCATAGGTGGAAGACGAAGGCAAACTTGTGGAGCTGTGGGGCCTTGGCAATGACCGCCATGACAGCCACGTTACCCACCACAGCCAGCAGATCCATGAGCAGCATGGCCAGCAGGGCTAGCGACTGGGACAGAGCCCAGCCCTCAGGAAGAGACGAGGCAGACATGTTGGACATGAGCTGTGGAGGTGGCTGGGAGGAGTTCCACGTTGGCTCCATTGAAGGGTGGGATGAGGCAGGCGGGCAGGATCAGTCACAGGCCCATCACCCATCCTTCAAAGCCAGGAAGTACGGCCAGAAAACAGCGGCTTGAAAATGAGGTCAAAAGCTGCCTTGTGGTCGGGAGGATGATGGTGTGATCAGCAGGAGGGTCAGACGTTATGATTCCTGTCCATTTAGAGAGTCTTCAAGTCTGCCGTCAGTCACAACCACCCTGAACACAAGACAGGGAGACAGATTAAAACAATGAGACACTTCATATCTTGGTTATATGAAACCACCCTTCCAATAGGTTACTGAGTTTCACTTTTGCCCCCTCTACCATTACTTATCATAAGTTTTATAAATTCTCATTAGTTTCTAAAATCTTACTTATAACAACTCTATTAACTCAATTAAGTATGCATCATCGAGGCAGGTACATTTGGCACCTTTTTCGCAACATGCTGGGAAACTGAAGGGGTGAAATGACTACTTGAGAAGATTATAATTTATTAACCTGCAACCAAATCATGACACGGAAACACAAACAGAGGATTTCTAACCACCTTCTGTACCTTTTTATTTACATCACGAGCGAAAAAATGGGTCACAGTTAAATCCAGTCTGCTCCTTTCTGCAGGTGAAAAATACTTTTCAAGCACACATCCTGTCAATGCATAACTGCATGCAAATTTCCCCCAAACAATCCTATGTTGTAGGCAACAGCCCTTTTCCATTACGTCTACTCCTGCTTCATTGTTGAATATGTATACCCAGGGTCTAAAACTGGTTGTGCACGGCTACTTATTCTGGATCTATGATAGGTCTCGCCAATGTGTGCCCAGGTCCGAGATTCACCGTACTGCATGATTTTGCTTGGGTACACTATGGTAGCATTTGTGCCGCTAAGGAAGCGCAGTAAGTACGAGTGAGTTTAGTGTTTCAGATGCAAAACCTGAAGGGTATCCAATGGCTTCGGAGTCTGCAATATGAACCCTAACCCTTGCTTTAACAGGCAACAAACAGACATGTGTGGCTGCTGCTTTATGTATGTGTCAAATATCCAGTTGCTTACCGCTGTGACTGCTCTATGCCACTGATGTAGCGAATGCCAGGGATGCTCTGCCTCCTGTCTACAGTGATGACAGAATGAATCAGGGTAAAATCTGAGCTCTAACCTCGCTCATCACCTATGAATGACTGCCCTCAGTGAGCAACATCTCTAAATCACACATAGTGGTACTCCCAATTCAGTTGAACCCTCCTGCCTGGTTTAGTCATGTCTTGCCGCCTACTCATTTATATATTAATCATTAATGTATTACACCCACTGTATGAAGCAGGGCCCACATTCTATATATCACATTACGATTGAATTAGATTTATCCTTGCACTCAGCAGCACATAATCAGCAGATTAGAGGAAGAGGGTGAGAACAGGCGAGAAAATGTGAGGATCAGGGAGCGTGAGAGGGTGAAGCAGAGAGAGAGCAAGGCAGAGAGCATTGTGTACCTGGATCACAGTGTTTCCTGATGCAGCTGTCTGCTGCTTTTGGTCACTGAGGATGAAAACCTGGTGTAGCTCCCACTGCTGAGGTACACAGTGGACATCAATCACTGTGCCTTGTGGATGCTGTAGAGGCACTTCCCACCACACAAGCCCGTCTCTCTTCCCATCCCTTGATGTGCCTCGTGCATCCTCCTCCCCGGCTGACTTCGGCTGTGTGCAGCAGAGGTTTTTTCTCAAGCGATGCTGATGTAAATGCTTGCAAAGACACCAGCTCACTCTCTGGTTTCCCCCTCCACTCACACACAGTGACTGCAGAGATGGAGCAGGAGGCAGTGAGAAACAGGACCAGAGCTGCTGCCTCCACAGGGTCCTAGTGTCCTGACGGCAATGTCAGCTTCAGAAAACAGGAACTGAACATGATGGAAGTAGGGTAATGTTATGTTGTCGGTGTAGTTATCAGCATTGTAAACAGATTGGAGTTGGTATTTTATAGTTGAAACTTGACTCTATGTCAGCCTGGAAGAAGAAATGCAATTTTTATGCTGTTTGGCTGATACTGAAAATGAATATAATTTTGTTTTCTCTTGCCCTTTTTATGGGGAAGTGTGATGAACCTTGTTCATTAAAGTAAAAACATATATTGAGATTAAGTTGGCTATTCAACCTAGAAACCTAGAGAAAGCATAGGAGATGAGGAAAAAAAGGTCTTTGGATAATCATGAGAAAATGTATTTTCACTGTACAGTTGATTTAATATTTTTATCCTTAAATGGGTTGTTTTCATTGTAAGAAATTATTTATACTGAATTCATTTATGTTTAAAATAAACCAAACTAAACTGTAGCTAACCTACCTACCTGGTATTTTAACAGTAGCCTGGGCTCTCAATGTTAGTCCAACGCTTCTCCAAAACTGATAATAATTTCAAGTATTTTTTTTGGCCATCATATGGCTTTATTGATAGAACAGCTCAAGTTATGACAGAAAACAGGATGAGAGAGAGGGGGAGTGACACGCAGCAAAGAGCCCCAGGCAGGGAATCAAACCCAGGGCTGCTGCAGCGAGGACACAGCCTCTGTACATGGGACTACCTACCTGCTGTACCAACTGAGCTAAATGGTGCCCCTAATTTCATAATGATTTAACGATAACACTCCACCACAGATTCAACATTTCTGGGCTACTTTCAGCAGCTTAGCATCCTATATTACAGTTTTGTCACCTAGTATCCCATACAGAGGTTTAATATTTGAATATTATATGCCCCTGTATCAAGAGTGATGCTGCTATATATGTTACCTATAAGGCTATATCTGATTGTTGCATACATGCATCCTTGGATATATGGATATATGTAGAGAAAGGTTTAATACATATATGAAATACCCACATAAAATGTGTCTATGTACACATACTAAAAGTCTATATGATGACATTTGTCATGGACATGTACATGTATGTATGAAAAAATATTGTATATATACATAAAAACAAAATGTTATATGTAAATATAATTATATATGTGACATTTGCTTAATGTATAATGTATACTTACATAAACATACAGATTTGATTGGGCTGGACATATTTCAATAAATATAAATGTTTTATTCTGGTTTGATATATGATTGGTACATATATATGTACACAGGTATCGAGAAATAGCTAAGTTGTCTCTACATTTTTCACGACCTGACAAATTACTCTCTGGTAAACAGCCTAATGAGTGTTACAGCCCAGTAAACCTGATAGCTTGGCTACAAGCTTTTAGTCCTTTTTTACACTTCCTTGAGTGCAAATGCTTTAACGCTCAACATGCCTACCTCCAAGTGACCTCGGTTTGTTTACTCTCACAACAGGTATGCGCACAAAGCATGATCACCTACCTCCCCCTCATATCTAATCCATTATCTCTTGCTCCTCTCACAGTTTATTTATTTGTGTCGGTCAGTAATGATTCGGGTAGTAATTTCATGGACCAAAGTGCCCTCCAGTACAAGATTTAGTGAGGCAGTGAGGCATTGATTAGGCCAGGCCTCAGCCTCCACTATCCCAGCTTCTCAAACTGGGGCTCCTGTTGCCACGGTGATCTTTTTCATATACAGTCCATCTCATTGCTCCATCTGGAGGACAATGAAATCTGGGCCATAATGGGTAAGGCTACTCTACTGAAGGAGCAAGCATGGAGCTGCTTGGATCGAGGTGTTTTTCATTTTGCATTTGTAAGGTTCTCCATGATAACACACACAACATTTGCATTTCATGGAAATCACGGAAAAGCATGTTTTAATTTGCTGCACCTCTCAGGAACTGATTGATTAATCTAGATCACTAATAGCCTTATTATCATAATGCCACTGGTTAAGTCCCTTTGAGCGCTGAGGTCCTCTTGTTGAAACCTTATACAGTTTGTTGCTTTCAGCCCACATATCTAGTATTTATTATAGCATTTAATTAAACGGCAACTATGGTGAAGGACACTTGTTCTCACATTGGGAGGTAATGAACTATTTAAGTTTATTTCAAAGATTATCAAGTTACTTTTCTTTTTTACATATTTCTGCACACTAGGACTGCTAGTCTATGAGCAAAAAATTTCAAAGCATGAATTTGAAGTCTTTTCATAGTTTGAGCCATTGTTCAAGGAAAAGTGGCTGCACAGCTAACTGAGCTAATTAGCAGCAGCAGTTTCCCCTTCAAACATCACATATCACAGTAATAGACAACCGTTACCACATTTTGTAGTCAGCTACCTGCATTATTTATGAACACCTATTAGTAACCTATGATCTTTGAATGATGTGTGAGTGATTGCAGCTTAATATCATCTGTCTCCTCCTGCCAGTACTCCAAACATGAAACATGCCCGTGCAGCAGAACATAAGAAAAAATATGATGCAGTTGGGTGGAGAGATTTAATGGACAGCGATTACTACTGTTGTCATGGTGAAGATGTATCAAGATGTCTGGTTGCACTGAGCGGAGATGGGAGACATACACATGCTTGTATAACACATGATGTCTCTCAAACTAAAACAGCAACACTGCTCTGGTGTTGGCTGGTGTTTGTGTGGGTATTTTTGCGCACTGTGTGAGTGAATCTGTCTGTTTTCATCTGTACTCAGGCATGTTCACCTGTGTGTGTGCGTGTGTGTGTGTGTGTGTGTGTGTGTGTGCGTGTGTGTGTGTGCATTTATCAGGTGTTGACTCATGACAAAAATAGCAGAGTCTTGCTCGGCCGGCAGCACCAATCGCTGCCACCACACAAATACAATGGTTTCCATGGCAACCGTGAAAATAGACTCCACATTCGCACTCAGAAATAGCAAAGGACGCTGCACTAACCCCAGAGAGCCCCCGCCGCCAATAATAACTATACCCATAGATACGGACGCATTAAAATATCAGCCGCACTCAGAAAATAACATCATGCCATTACATTTACACAAACATAATTACTGCAGCCTACACAAACAATCTACTCAAATTCAAATGCACATTTTGCACCTAGTGCACCGGGGCACCGGAGAACATTAACCAGCTTTGTGTAACATCAAAGCAAAAAACAAAAGGAGATTGCTCTCTCAAGCTCCACAATATTTGACGTTATGAAGGAGAAATTCTCTACAATACTACACTAACAAGCGTCTGTCATGTCATACTTTCAGATGTCTTGTAAATGTGTTGCAGTGATGAAGGGCAAAGTGATGAATGTTGCCTTGGAGACACTTGGGGAAGAAGGTTTACATATCGTGGCAGACAGTCAAACAGAGGGTGGAGGAACGACTAAAACAAAGTGACTGTTGTATCGGAGGCGCATTAATGTCTCTTTGGGTTATTCTTGTTAACATTCGCCAGTCTGAAGATTTACAGTTCCTGAGATTCATGTATTGTTTGGAGTTGGGAGTATACACAACGCCGGATGATATAATGGCGGATCATATCAGACATCATGAGTCATTCTTGAAGGATGTTTTTCTGAATCACTGCGCTGCCGAAAAACAGCAATGGTTTCATCTATTACACGTGATGCGTGTGGTTTGTACGATGATGATGTGATTTTCTCTGAGGGGTTCAGAAAGTCTGCCATCAACTACTAGAAAACATTTAAAAAGTAAAACCTGTACAATCAATTGGACTTTATTTTAGACATTTCAATCCTCAGGCTGCCCGGTGACCAAGACAAAATGTTAACATTGAACATCTCGAGCTTGTGGTGATCGAAACAGGTATTTAAGGATACAATTTCTTTATTGTCTCTCGTGGGAGGAACTTGTCTTAGATTAAAGGAATTGCAGCATCAGACCAAACATTAAAGTAAAAACACATAAGAGCACATGTATAAGAAATGCCTAAGATATCAAAACTGTTGCAAACAAAGACCAATAGGTTGAACCTGCATTTATCTTGGATCTGAACTGTTTCTTTTGTCTTCTTTTGTCTGGATTGTGCGCACACACCTGTGCCACCTTCAAGAATTTATCAGCACATACTCAGAGTTCAACACATGGAGAAGGTCTGATAGGATCCTGTTGACCTGCTGAAGAGTACACTGCTCAAAAATATCTTGAGGGATGAGGGCTGTAGACGTTCCCATAATCTTCCCTGCCATCTGAACCAGACTAAACACCTGAGCTTTAGTTTTAACCATTTACCAGCTGGTAAAAACCATAATGTATGATGGACTCTATAGTAGCTCTATAGTAGCTCAACATAATAGTCTTGCTTAGACCAAATATTCTGAGTCTCTGTAAGAAGTGGAGGCGCAGCAACATGTATTCTGGCTACTGCTTTTTGTTTTGTTTTTTTATGGTCTAATTTGTAAGAAAGTCAGTTGTTGAGTCTCATTTCCTGATCTGGATGGTCACCATACCAAGGCGTCCACTATATTACAAATTGGGCCTTTAAATAAATCTAACATTGTTCATCACCAGCATGAGGCATCACAATAAAACATTATTATTAACTACCTTCAATAAACGGTAATTAATAGTTATTATTCCGTTAACCAACAATGCAATGCTTTAAACAGCTTTTACTAAGTAATTGTAAAAGGTTGTCAACATCAGTTGCAACTTCACAATAAACAGTTGTGTAATAAACGGTTAATAAAACATGTCAGCGGTTTGTTAACAATAAAAGAGCTATTAACTAAAGTTTGATTAACTAGAAAAACACCACTTATTAATGATGGTTATTATAAATAGTTACCGGCCTCATTATGCTGAGTGAAGCCCTGAACACATCTATTACTTCGGTCCATGTTTAAGATTCTACAGGGTTCTGGGTTTCACTCAGCAAAGTTATCCAGATAATTCTCCCTCCTCAGTCCCCTGAACATGCGGGCTGTACCAGATGGTGGCAGTGTGTCCACTTTATTGTGCATGTGGTACAGTAACTGCCTGCACAACCCGCTGCAAGAGAAGCTGCACAAGGAACTGGTTGGGTATTACATTATTTTAAGGTCAGACACAATTATACACATTAAAAAGGTCAGTTGAATATGCATGAAGCTAAACGTAACAGTGCCTGGAGGTAAGAGGCTAAATGTGGATTTTCTGTCCTTTAGATGAAGATGCAACCTTTTATTAGATCAACAACACTTGTGGTACCTTTCAAGACAAATTCCCCTCCACATGACACATAGGAAAGGGACAACATGACTTCTTAAGAGTCACCTGGATAAATAAAACCTAATAATTTAATTTACAAATATAAACCTGGAATATATTGTTGGTCTTTAGTGCATATATGGATACATATTACTAATATTGTTCCGCTCAAAGTATGTTCATGTGGGATTATAGAGAATATTACCTTAATCACCTCAATAATGTTCTTGTGTTTGCAATGGTGATCTACACAGATAAGCTGATTTCTGGAATTTCTTCATCTCTTCCCTCTCTGTCTTTAAAGGCACATCAGTGTGTGATACATCTGACACCTTTAAAGAAATACTTTGGATCCCTCTGTGAGGAAAATGAGCCTGATGGTAAGCTTATGGTGATAAAACGAGCACAGAAATGTGCCTGCTGCATGTAATAATTACAAATCTACCAGTCTGGTAGAGAATCCATAATGAGACATATTCATACCTTTTACCTATATTCTAAAGCCAACAACAAAATGATTTTTGAAGGAAAAACACAACTATAATACTGTAATGCAATTTTATCCTGCAGCTCAAAAAGGAGAATGACAAACCCTGAAACATATTTATTGATCAATGAACCTGTTGTTTGTATGCAATTTAACCCAAAGCATTTGACGCCACTACATATCCACACACGTATAGTACATGAAAACGTATATCCTG
Source organism: Diplodus sargus (assembly GCA_903131615.1). NCBI lineage: Eukaryota > Metazoa > Chordata > Actinopteri > Spariformes > Sparidae > Diplodus > Diplodus sargus. The sequence goes on from CAEMYA010000071.1 coordinate 2,138,629, forward strand.
ACCAAACTATATTATTTACGATCATCACAACCTGTTAAACGGTGTGTGGACCATCATCATCAACATCAATCATGTTCAGTATCAGCTCTTGCAAAACAATCAAACTCATTTTTTTCAGCATTGAGCAGCAGGCAGCTCTTCTTGAGACAAAGAGGCTGATCTCATTTAGCTGATGGAGCACTGTGAGCGAGGTCGGGCATTAAACTAACCTGCTGCCACTGCCCCAGAGCTCTGCCTCATTTATAATTCACAAGAGGGCTGTAAATCTCCCGAGTGAACGCCCATCCGCCAGGCCGCTGCCTAAATCTACTCTGCTGTCTGATACTTCCCGATCGAACACACATCAGGTTGAATCAGGCTGTTGTGACGCAGGAAGGTGAGTTTACGCGACTCACTGTGCAATGAAATATACCTCTGCCAAGAGACAATAATGAAGATCATGCATGTGGGAATACTACATCCATCAATAAGAGCCTGTATCTGTAAAAGGGAGCATTGTTGAAGCAGAAAAGCTTCCTCAGTTTGGTCATCTTTATGAATTTAAAGGAGAAAGATGGGGACGTGCTCTATATTGGTAGAGTTTACAAATGTCATGAAACAGCCAAAACCAACGGCACCATCAGCCCCAAAGGATCAATACACCCAAAAATGAGCTGTTAAAATAAACAACTAAACAAACAAAAACAAAAGGTAAAGTAGCTTTATACAGCTCGTCCAAGTCTAGATGCCCGATGTCCTAAACTGATTTTAAAGATGTTATTTACAGCCTTCTTAGAGCCAAATTCTTTTATGTAGATGCTGAGCTAAAAGTGTTAGCACTCTGAAGTAATCAACCCCATGACAAGGGTAAATATTGACGTTTCAAATCAATTTGGAATCTCAGGGCTTCTTGATCTTCTTTAGTTGCTGCAATGCTGTTTTTCTGCTGCTAAGCTCCAGAAATGTTTTGTGGACTATTTAACTTCCCCCGACTTTCCATCAGAATGAGAGAAAGCAGATAACGGCTGAAATTTCATTTGACATATTTACTGTATGGACTTTAACTAAAGGAAAGACCACTAAGCTTTCATCGTTGCAGCAGGGCAACATTGCTACTGGATACATTATTAAAGCAGAAGAGGCCTAATGTGCTTGATTTCAAATGTGTTTGTTTCCTGCTTGTGTATCTATCCAAAAACACCCTGGTAATGATGTGTAATTACCGCTACAGAGATGCATGTCACATTATTATACAGTGCGGGTTGCAGATGTGTTTCACAGCTCAGTCTCAGCAACACAGCTGCATATCTCATTGGACCAGAAATAATCTTGATGTATGTTGTCGTCTTGAATGTATCTCCATATTTGGAGATTTTAAGGTGAAAACAAACGGTTTATTTAGTGATTATATTGTGTTATATTAATGTAGTCAAAAAACCACTCACAGCCACAAAGCTTTAAGCGAGGCTAAAACTGACATTTTTGTAGACACACAGTTTTCATTGGGGTCTTTCTGTGGAGTAGAGTGAGAGCTCCATGTTTCAAGCGCCAAGTCACAATAAATCTTGCTCGTCTTTAGAATTTACAACACAACACAGAACAACACAATTTCCTACAATGCTCAGCAGCTCCAGCAGACACACTGACTGTGAAACAACAGCAGTGTGTGATGCATTAGATTACTGGAAACACACATTGTTGCAGTGTTTAGAACACAGGTATCAAAAAGAGTCACCCTCTCCATCTCCTCTAAGTCCACAATGTAATTCAAACCAATTTGGGAGAGGATGTAAGCATGGATCCCTGCAGACATCTGACACAAAGATTAATGAAAATAATATCAGATTATGCTCAAGTTACAGCGCTCCAGATGAGCTGATCCATACACAGCATCCTCCACTGGGACTTTCAAAGAGGTTTTAGTCTGTTTCTAATTTGCCAGAGTTTATTGGATTGAGCTTCTGTCATTATCAAAGTTTTGACACATTCATCACACCTCTGAAAGCATTAGTCATTTTCCATTACTCAGTGTAAGTACGGAAGCCATTAAAAGTAAATAATGGAGGTTTTGTTGATTGTTTATAACAGATAATTGTCTGTCGGCAGGATGTGGACTCTTCTGGTGACATTTAAAGTCTCTGGGATGTCATCTGTCTGGGAGATGTAACATTGTCCTGTAAGTGAGACCTCACACTGTGACTGCAACACCATTTCCTGATTTCTGGTCACAGTTTAAACCTTTTAATCAAACACTTGCAGGTCAACATCCACTGTTGCGTGTCGACCCAGCTGATGTTACAACTTCCCTTCTTCCCACTGTCACCGATTCTCATGTTGATGTCAAATTGTCAGTGGAGTCGTGTCCTGCACACCCTCCCACATGTGCTCACACACACACAAACATAAACCCCCTAACCTCTGGCACCCATAGCAACCAGACCTGTGGACCGTTTAATCTTCACGTCTCTTTTTATGTGAGGTGTATCTGTGACCTTGTGCGCAGAAGATTGATAACAAGGCATTTAAATGCATAGCTATACACTGGATGGTCGTCTGTTATGTTGGCGTCTTTCACCTCCTTCAGCTTTTAGATTCCAATCACGATCCCCACATTGGATTATGGTATTTTCCGTACCCTTGCTGCCTCTCAAAAGGATTTCTTCACACAATTGATAACATTAAAAACAGATGCGTTCAGGGTTACGTTATTGTCCACACTGGAACACTTCAGATGTGAAGAGCCATCCTGCTGTGGAAAGTCAAGTGGTTTGCTGTGAAAAAAACTCTATAAAAAGGCTTATTGTAAGCTGTAGTTATTTTCCTCTGGGGATCAGCTGACCTGCTCAACTGCTGCTCAGTTCGCCCTCATTCCCCTATTAACGTTGCCATATACAGGCAGGTTTTCAGAACCAGTGTGGTAGCGCTAAAGCCTTTTCACATGGAACTCCCAATATGGATTAAATAAACTGCCTTACTGCAACTTATTCCAACTGTGATAAGCTATATAACAGCAAGTGTAGCCGGAGAATCATTAATGTGACTTAAACTTAACTTTATTTTGACTAAACTCCTAAATCTATCCCAAGATGGTGTGAATAACATTGAATTACATTCAGATTTTGAAACAGGCTCCAGAAGCTCCTGGCTCACTTTGAGTCACCTGGGTTGTACTAATTTAATTTAAAGTTGGGTTGAGAGTAAGAATCACTTAAACACCATATCACCATTCATCAAGTCAGAAGCCAGAGATGGGAATTACGTCTTACCTGAGCTGAACCTGTTCCATTAAACATCGAAACCAGCTCTGGTCAGGTTCACCACTGTTAGCAACACCAGTTGAAATCAGCACATCACGCAGTGTTTTACACATACAAACACTTACAACATAACATGTTCACAGATTTTGGACAGCACTGTGTGCAAGACTGAATTAATGACATAAGTGCCAATAAACAGAATACTCTACAGATTTCACAGCTGTTCATGTAAGGAGCAGCCATCTTGGATTGTAAGGACGGGGTTGGCGAGGTGTGCCTGACTCTCGAAGTCAGAAATCCGACTTCAGGGGGCAATTCAGTTGAAATTGCTGACGGGGATTTGGAATCACCCGAATTTGCCACTACCCGCGGCATTACTAAGATTTTAACTGAGTTACTCTCACCGGTCTTAAGGCATCTTTTTCAGCAGGCAGCAGTTTGCTTCACAGCGCCATCTGGAAAGAAACAGCAAGAAACTTTTTACAAAAGGCAGGCACTTTCAAAAACTACTTGGCAGGTGACTGGACAAACCACCTGACAGACTTTAACCAGTCAGATTAACAGTAGGGGATTGCGAGCAGTGAAGTCAGTTGCATCAAACCTGTGTGTTCAGCCACAAGTGCATAACTTGGAGCCTGGCGAGATGGATTTGCGAGATAACATGATCACGATTTCGTGACTACAGCTACCTCCCAAGGTAAAGCTGTTACACTACTTGCAAGTAAGCAAGTGGAGTAATTAGCAGCAAATAAGACAGATAACAAAGACAAGCTGGTGAATCAGCCACAAATAAAAATTTAAATGAATGGTACAGGTAATCATGCTTTATGTTTAAATCAATAAATCATGAATAACCAATGTAATGACTGAAGGGTTTGATGCAGTTCACAGGACAGGACCCTCAGCTCTTTATGTTAACACATACTGCTCCTGCTTCTCTGAGCTCTCCATACTGATCCAGTAGTCACTGCTGCTGCATGCACATCACGTCCGGAGCTAAAGACTGCAGCAGCTGCAGTTCCCACACACAATGAGTGTTTGCCCTGTCCTTCACCGGGGTATTATGATGAACGTGGAGGAGGAAGGGCGGCATCATTAGAGACATCATTGCATTGAAGGCACCCTTGTAAGTTAATGCGTCCTTACATGCAGGACAAATTACACAACTCCTTTAGGAAAAATGCGTCATTGTAAGGGACCATATAATTATGTAATGAGCACTGTGGGAAGAGAAGACAAAGGGGAAAATAATCAGGCCTGCTGGAGTGTTGAAGCTCATCTCAAAGACATTTCACAGATGTTTACCACAGTTGTTGCAAGTGTTGTCCTCCAGGTCTTGGCTTATAGTTTGGATTTTACGTACATTACATGTCGTGCGTTACGCCACTTACGTAACCTGGGTAGGTGATTTTAGTATGATTGAGTATGAAGAGTATGATTTTTTTCTAGCCCGAATCGAATCGTTTACTTTCCAGAGAGTCTTTATTTTGAAAGCCCAACCAGACTTTGGAAGTAATAGACTAGTGCTAAATTGGTCAACGAGTCTTATTTTGAAAGTTTAAGCAGACATTGTAGATCATGAATTGTTGCTAACTAGGCGAAGGAGCCTTTATTTTGAAAGTCTAAACAGGCATCCTATGTTATGTATTGTTGCTAACCTAACCAAAGAGGCTTTATTTTGAAAGTCTAACCAGACACTGCATATAACATATTGCTAACTTGACTGCGGATGAGCTAAACTGAGTAAACATCTTTACTGTATGTGCATTATGAATACTGTGTCATTATGAACGCTGGAGCGGCAACAAACAGGGTGGGAAAATAGAGTTTGTGGGTGGGGTGGGTGCCCCTTTTTTCTTCTTGGGCACCGGCCCCCCACCCCCCAAAATATCTGTGCATGCCCCTGCCACACTGCAACACTCAACATGTTTAATAACAGACCTTAAAAACCACAGCTGATTTCAGACACATAAGTTGATGATGTTATGGCTGTCACCTTAATAGCAGTGCTAGAGTGCTTCGCCAGCTGAGGAGGAGGTGTGACGTCCCAGCAGGACCCTGCTCATCCGGAGAGAGAGAGAGAGAGAGAGAGAGAGAGAGAGAGAGAGCATATGTGACACACCCCCTGCTCTGTTGTTTGTCCCCCATCAGCTCAACTATCAGATGGTTGCATTTCCTCATCAGCGCGGACCGCAAACAGGCAGTTCCGGTGCTGCTGTGATGACAAGCAGACAGACAGGAGGGACCGTGACCGCTGCTGCTGCTGCTGCTGCTGTTGTGAGGGGAGGATGAGACTGTCCTGTAGCGGATCATCAACACCATACTGTCGGAGACACGTCGGATCCGAAGACACCGACACAAGGTAAAGCAGCAGCGGACGGGACACTTTCTGACTGCCGGGACTCATGTGCCTCGGTGAGGTGTTGTGATGATGGGACGGTGATCGCAGGAGGCGAACGGAACAAACGAAACGTTCATAATCTTTTAGGTTAATAGCAGATTTCATTAATTTGACGCTGAGATCAATCTCGCTAAATCATTGATGGCGTTATGATGATAAAGGATAACTTTCTGACCTCCCTGCTGCTGTGTGTGTGTGTGTGTGTGTGTGTGTGTGTGTGTGTGTGTGTGTGTGAGCTCACATCATGCATATGAAGGCATGACATCATTTGGGTCCTCTGTAAAACAGCTCTGCTTTTTGATCTGTTTGTCCACACAGCTCCATGACTCTCCTCTGTGAAGACTAGAACTCATCCTGCTATAGTTTATAATCCTGACATGATGGGGGGGTCACGCTGGATTTCCCACCGTGCCACTGAAGCAGCGTTCAGAGGAAGGAGCTTCATCACACTTCTACCTCTGGCTTTGCTGTTGTCAACAGTGACAGTCAGTGCACAGTTGATTCGAAGCCCTCTGGACTGCCACAAGACTTGTGTGTGCGCCAGTAACATCATCAGTTGCTCCAAGGTGAATTTGACCAACGTCCCCACCGCTCTTCCAAAATATGCAGCTGTCCTGGACCTCAGCTTCAACTCCATCACCATGCTGCGCGCCGAGTGGACCAACATCAAACTCAGCAGACTGCACAGTCTGCTGCTCAGCCACAACGGCCTCAACTTCCTCTCCGCTGAGGCATTCGTGCACGTGACGAAGCTTCGCCACCTGGACCTCTCCTCGAATAGCCTCCGCATGCTGGACGAGAACATTTTTGAGCCGCTGGAGGAGCTGGAGGTGCTGCTGCTTTACAACAACTCGATCTCTCAGATAGATCGCACTGCCTTCTCTGCCATCCAAAGCCTGCAGAGGCTCTACCTGAGCCACAACCAGATCTCACGCTTCCCCTTGGAGGTGGTGAAGGAGCGGGGCCGTCTGGAGACGCTCAGGCTGCTGGATGTGTCCTCCAACCGGATCAAAGCCCTGCCCCTCCATGAGCTTCAGGCTCTGCCTGCCTGGATCAAGAACGGTCTGTACTTCCACAACAACTCTCTGCCCTGCAGCTGTGAGCTGTATGACGTGCTGGCACGCTGGAACCTCAAGGAGCTCAGCTCCGCCACTGACTTCAGGCTCAGCCACACCTGTTTGCTACCAGGCCCGCAGAAAGACAGGATGGCCATACTGGATCTGGACAAGGTGTATTTGAACTGCAGTGAGGTCAGCAATTTGGATGAAGAAGCCTATCTGGAGCAGATCCTGTTCCTGGACTGTGACACGAGGCAGAGGAATGTTACAAAGAGCTGGACGCTGCCTGGAGACATCCCCTTGCCTGCCACACACAAGACTGCTGCGATGCGTACTGACGGAAGCCTCCGGATTGGGCCCCTGAAGGCAGAGGACTCAGGGGTGTACACCTGCTATGCCACCGGTGAGTCTTTCAACGAGACGCTGTATGTAAATGTAATGGTGTTTAATTCCACCATGACTGGCGGACTGGAGAACCTAAAAACGGCCTACACCACCCTCGTAGCATGTCTGATCAGCGTAGTGATGGTGCTCATCTACCTCTATCTCACACCCTGCCACTGCGCCTGTTGTCCGGGTCAGGGCCTGGAGAAGGACCCCGGAGACAGCCTCCACTCTTCAACTGTGAGCATCTCACATGATGAGACGGGGCAAGAAAGAGTGGAGGGCGGAGGTTTCCCCTACAGGCACGTGGCCTTCCTTGATCCCAAGGACCAGCTGGAGCAGAACGGGCGGCTGAACCCAATAGGTGAGGAAGACGAGGAGTGGCAGGGGGACGACAGGGAGAGGAGGAGGTCTGACGCAGAGTCTGTCAGCTCAGTGTGCTCCGATACCCCGATGGTGGTTTAGAAGTCGGGGTCACAGCCTGCAGCGTCGACGAATCGAGGCAGGAGGTTGCTCCACACAGGTTTGTGTGCTTTGAATGTGTGCAAGACTCCAAATTTAGCATCTTCCAAACAAAGTTAAAGCTTTAGTTGGCTCTCACAGCTGTTGGCACAGTTGCAGTAGCATGTAAACAAAAACCCCAAAACCTTCTCACGATGCCGAGTAATGTGGTTGAAATCCTTTTGTTGAATGCATTTATCTGAGTTATCTGGTCACTTAAATAGTCTGCAGTTAAGGCTCTGATTATTTTTCATTACAGCCCTTTACTGGCTGGCCCTGCAAAGATTTGCTATGCACGTAAGAACACAAGAGTTGCATTTTCGGTGGAAATTTTTTTTTAAAAAAACACCAACCCTCAGCACTACTGAGAGACATGAAAGCATTTTTTTTTTCCCTCAGCTTAGCTGTCCTCTAAACGTCCTGAGGCTGCAATTAAAATGAAAGTTTTCCAGCTTCTGTTATTTATGCGCCGAGGATCGCAGCACCACACAGATTAGATGTTTTAAAGATGTTGGACAGAAGCTGCTGCTTTAGCAAGAGGAGCTGATTTTTATGCAGAGCTTGCAGAGCTCACTTAATTATTACTGCGAGATGTTTTGAATATTTACGCCATGTTTTACATTCCTGTTTGGTTTGATTGGCCTTTACAGGACACATCACTGTAGGGTACTCTTATGCAATTTTATCTGTTTATATTATTTTAGATTTTTTAGTGTGATTCAAAACTCAACAATTTGTGTTTTTGAGTAGTGCTTTGACAATATATGTAAACCGTGTCTATTCTAAGTCATTTTGGATTCAGCATGATTACAGAGTCATCAGTCCAACTATCAGCTTGTGTCACATCATACGTTTACTGTAGCAGACGACATCCAGTGTTGTAGCAGTTACTCACAGAACAGTGACCACATAAACACTCTAAGTATTAATGAAGGTGATGTCCAGGTGTTTACTTTATCACTATACATATAAATACCGATTACTAGAACATGAGAGATCCATTTAAGGTGAGCCAGTAACTTCACTGCATGACAATGCAAAAAATATTGAACCAAGAAACACATTGTTCATAATGATGAGATGCAGTGGTGTGGACTAATGATATCAATGCTCTAATTGTAGCATATCTGCTCATTCTAACCACTGTACGGCGACTCATTTCCTCACAGCTCTGTGCGCGTCATTGATCTGACACCGGAAATGTGTCCGAGTCGGAGCCTTGTTTATTCTTATGAAAGCTGCTCAGTGGTGCATGAAGCCAAAAGTTAGACTTCCAGGATATAGAATTACCCGGATTTTCCACATTGTGGGGCCTGTGGAGCGTGCACACTTGAGACTCTCGCTGACTGAGCTGGCTAACTTCAATAGGGATAAAATGTTTTCACTGTGCCGCTCCTCCAGACTTTCCAAATTAGTTATGGATCAGAATGACTGGATATCAAATGATGACAATGAAAAATCATATTGCCTCTGTCCACCGTTTTAGAGGCGCTTTTTTTCACAATGTGAAACAATTGTGCAACAATTTTGGGCGGCAGGGCATCATGTGAGGATGTAATTACACAGTTTGGCTTCCATGTAAAATTGGCTTCAAAGCCTAGAGCTCCTCTGAGGGACTGCTGTGCGTATGCAAGTCAACCCGAATTCTGTTCCTTTCCCTCGGAGCCTCCACGATCCAGTATGTGGATGTTAGCATACAATAATTAGCAAACTGATTGATAAATGTAATACAGCTCTATCATGTGAAATGTTTGACAGAATATTTGGCTAACTTTGGTAGCATGCTAGCTGTGTAACATATCGAGTGCACGCAAAATGTTCCATTCCAACCAAAGTGAATTTGCTCGCCAAGCCCACATGCGGCCCACAGAGCTTCTGGGTTTACTTCTTAGTTATGCAGCTCATTGAATATGTGCAGTGGAGTTTCCCGCTCGGCCCACAGACTTGGGTGACTTAATAAACATATAATTGTCCCCATGCATTTGTGGTTATAATGCTTCATGACATAAAAAGAGAGAAAATTAGCTTGTCTTTCAAGCTAACGGTGGCGTTTATATCCATCCTTAAAGAACTGGAGCGTTCGGAAGCAATTAGGACTCAAAACAAAACTGCGTGGAAACAAAGCGGAGGTTTCTTTCACAGCAGCTGTGTGAAGAGTCGTCAGAGACTGAATCTCTGAGCTGCTGACTGACAGAGGCTTTATTAGTTCCTCAGGGTTCTGCAGATACATCACAGTGTCTGGTACAGTATATTAAGCATTGTAATAAGCTAAAGCTCATTTAAAGCTTGAACAAACATTCCGCGAATCACCGAGCTATCGGTCGGCGCAGCTGCTGCAGGTCGTCTCCTGATGGCAGCATCAGTTCTTCGGTCTGAACGGTTCAGAGAGGGTTAATGATCTCCAACAAATACAATAATGGCAGTTCTAGTTCAGACTGGATACATGACTTGAGTTCAAATTCCAAAAATAAACGTACTGAAGTGTCATGTTACAGTGAAAACGATGTGTTCAGAGTGAGATTCAGGCTGTACATACAGCCAGGAAGCATCAGCCCAGGGGAAACGAATGAAAATGAGTACCATCCACTGAATGCTTCTGGGCATTAGCGCCCAGCCCAGAACAAATCAGCAAGCGTCAGTCGGCCAGCCAGCAGTCTCATAAACACAATCTGAAATAGCAGCTTGTATTGCAGCCAACACACAAGCCGCCTGACACAGCTGAAATGTAAATATAGAAGTAGAAGTTTCTCAAACACGTCTTCATTTGAGTTACATTGCTAAAATTCCTTCAAACTGTTGATCATAGTGTCACTGTCGTATATGCACACAAGGTTAAAAATCAGGAAACACAGGAAATAAAGTCTCAGATGATGTTTTCACAAACTTAAAGTCTGACTCAGCTGCTGATGAATGTTTGAATTCAGGTTCGTACCATCACTTATAATAGAAAGATCAATAAAATAATAATAATAATGATGAAAACACACACACACACACACACACACACACACACACACACATCATAATAGTGATGCAGACAGCAGATGTAGCAATGTACAGTAAATGTACTTTCATTTTGATATCAGTTTTATTTATTTTTTTCACTTCTCATGGTGTTTTTTTTTTTTCTTTTTCAAGATAATTTAGGTGAATCAAAACACTATTTACTGCATCTATGGTGAGTGTCGTCTAGAAGCATCATCGTGTAGCTAAATCACGACTTCATGGAATTATATCTCTCAAAGGGGCACAAATCTTCTGTTGCTAATGTTGTACACATGGATCTATATTTTTTTGTCTGAAAGTTAAAGTTGTTTAACCAAAGACTGAGTTACATGCTAAAGGATTAATAACCTGCTGTCACAATTGTTAAATTGTCTTTTGTGTGTTGACGTTATATACTGACTCTGTGTGTTAAGCCACAAATTTATAATTCAATATATGCAGTCCTGTGTAAGGACCTATTGTATTTAATTATTCCCTGTATGTTTTCCTGTCTGTATCACTGTATTATTCCTGTATTTCATAAACTACAAAAATATGGCAACAAAGAGTTACTGATGTCCAATTAATTCCTGTAAATTGAATGCACTTCATCTGTCACACAGAGCTGCGGTTACAGAACACTTAAAAAAATGGTAAAAGGAATATTTTGACATTTTGGAAATAAGCTTATATGCTTTCCTGCAGAGAGTTAGATGAGAAGACCAATACCACTCTCATGTTCTATGTTAAATATGAAGCTACCGCCAGCAGCTGGATAGCTTAGCTTAGCATGAAGACTGGCGACAGTTACAAAACCTACTAAAGCCAACTGTCTACTTAAAACCTTCGTAATTAATGTTTTCTATCACCTGTGTTTTAGTTAACCAAAGTTTTTTATGCCTTTGCGTCGGTGATGTTTGTGGCCGGAGGCATTATGGTTTCCGGTTGACGTCCGTCCATTACCCCATTCTTGTGAACGCGATATCTCCGATATTTTATATTCTAAAGGTCAAAGGTCAAAGGTCAAAGGTCAACCTCGCTATGACATGATAATTTTCCCCTTGTACCATGTAGTGTGACATATATCCTGTTTACAAGCTTAGTTTACCTACATGATAATGTAAATGCCAAATGCAGAAATGCTAAAAACACAATATCCAAAAGTGCTTGAAGTTATACAATATATACAAGGTGAACTGCGAAAAGCTAAGTATCGGATGAATACACTTATATATAGTTATATAGTTGACGCTGGAAGCAAAAGGACGCGCAATTCGTAAAGCGGATATACTACACATACACTGTACATGATATTGGTCAAGTGGAGAATGTTATTCAACACCATAGCTCAGGAACAACTTGAATGGTGCACTGAGGCATACAACTGCAGGGCTGTAATTTTAATTTGTAATGACACAAACGATATAAGTTAATTAGCGAACTTAAGAGTTGCTTGTAGGCATAGTTTGATTCCTATTAGGAGAGCCCGGTTAGCTGTTTGTTTAATCAATCTTGCCATCTTACTGTGACCAGGCGTATTTCCCAAAATGGCCCAAATTTTTGTGTTTGTTGCGATCGGGCGTCAGTCGGCCATGTGAGCGTGGAGCTCCACTGGTCTCATCTTTTGCATTACACTAATGACAGCCTTGTTCACTTGAGGGTGAAATGGGAGACCACACAGACTACTGGAGCAGGAACAGTTCATCCAGGGAGTCGTATTTATTGCACCTGTCTCGAACACTTACTTTCTTCTGGCAACATTCTGTGTTGCTGGCTTTTCCGCCTTATTTGGAAGGACGTGACCACAGATGGGATCTCCCTGAGCAGAGCACAGCGAGCTCTCTGCTCTGTATTCACTCTCCTCTGCCTGTTTCTGTCCAGGACACAACAGTCGGCTGGATCAGTGACTGTTAGGTCTCAGATCCTAGTTTAAAAACGTTATCTTAATGACCGAATTTCCACGTGTGACGGTGCAGCGGATGTGTTCAGATAATTTAAAGGGGCTGATTTCTGTCTGTCTCTCTGAAGGAGTCGCTGCGTCTCTCTGACAGATGCTGCAGTGTGAAACCTCACCTGCAGCTCCTCTGCAGGATGAATGAATGAATGATTGAAGAGGTCTGCAGGGACGTCCACGCTCCCTGTTTCAGTAGCTGCTGTCTCATGTTACCCTGTTTACCCACAGTGCATGCAACACCAGCCGGGTGTGTGCAACGTAACCATTTGAAAAAAAAATGCACTGCAACACCGTAGTGCTGACTACAGAGTTGTTGTGATGTTAAAAAGCACACACAGGAGGTATGAGGGGGTTAATGATAGCTCATGCACGTGTTAAAATGGGAAAGAGCTGAGTGACGCATCCCTGTTGGATATTAAATCCCAGTTTATAATTAGAACAAATGCAGGAGCCTGGAGGAAATCTCAGATCACTGAACATCACACACACAGCAGGCATGAATGCAAGCCAGCGCCTGTTGACAATGAATGACTGGCAGTTGCTTCTGTGTTTTACAGACTGAATTCTAAGTAAGATGACTCATCCTCGGCTCAGGCCCCTCCCAGGAGGATCACATGAATGGCGAAGTGACTGATTGTGCAGCTCAGTGAGCGCTCTGCCATCTAGTGGCCACCGAAACACAGACCCACATCCCAGGAGTTGAGCTTGCTGACTTTATTGTTCAAAAAGCAAGTCGGCTGTGTTTGAATATGTGAGACTGTCTTTTAAGGTGACACCAGATGTCACTTAAACCTGGCCCAGGTCTTCACACAGCCTGAGCAAAGCCCACCATGTTGCTGCCGACGTCGAAGGCGGTGTAGAACTGCCGCATGAAGACCTCGCCCAGGATCCAGGAGCCAGGAGCAAACCCTGTCTTGCATCCAGAGGTAAACTGAGGAGAGGACAGACAACAGATCACCATGAACAGAAATAAATACATCTTTTCGAAAACATGTTTCTTGTATAAGAAGGGAACTTTTCTAACATGAGACACATAAACATTTTCCAGTTAATGAATCATTTCCGAATCGTATTTAATCAGAGTACGTGCACAGACATCCACCATGTCCATACAGTCAGCTGCTAACTTATTGGGTACAGCGAGCTCAAACTATTGCAAGTCTGATACAAGAGTCCTTCAATAAATCCTCCCTTTAAAATTACCACTTTGTGTTGAGCTGTTTCAGAGATGTGTGGTGAAGGCCGTCTGATATAACCTGCACAAAACGAACCAGGCACGGCCTCGCTAGCCTCAGCTAACCTTTACCTAGGTTTTCCTGTCAGGATATAGTGGAGTCTGTCCTGTCGGGCAGAGTTTGTGCAATCTACAGAAACTCAGTAAGTCACCATGATGTAAAACAGTCATGTGTGATGTACAACGACATTTGCTCAGACTCACTTCTATCCACCCCACATTGATCTGAGGCAGACTCCCTCAGGTGACATAATACAACGCAGAGAGGTTTCACAGGAGCTTTGAAATCTGTGCCCTCAAAGCGTGGAAACATAAAATCCATCATTAACTTTTGAAATGGCTTTTTTCAGACAAGGTTAAATTCATGAGAAATTCAATCTGCAGGTAACACTTTAATTCAACTTCACGATCATTTTGGGGGATGTAGTTAATGGGGTGTTTCTGTTATTTAGTCTACCCTTTTTGACATAAATGGTGTGGACAAAATAATGGAGACACCTGTGCGTACATAACACGAAACAACACTGAACATTATAACCTTCATGACGGGGTTTTTTTTATATAGATATTACCCTCCAGTATTTATTTCAATGTATTGTTTAAGTTTGCTTATATTTGTTTAGCCAGACGTTTCTGTTTTTCGGTGTCTTTATCACCAGGTAAAAGTGTTCCCTACACCGTTTGTTCATATTGAGATCTACCAAAATCTGCTGTTAAAATTCTTGCACATACACACACCTGAACGTACTCAACGAATTGGATTTATTTAGACATAAATTATAGTCTCTTAAAATCAACATTTTTCAGGTTGTGAAAATTCCCTTCTGCCTGTTATTTATCCTCTTTCAACTGAACAAGCTCTGTCCTCTAGCAATTCTCATAACTCTTGATTCATCAATAAGACCATATGCTCAACCCCGTAGAGACCAACCAGACCATAATCCTTTAATCATTCATGTCAGTAATTATGGGTCATAGATTTACCACTTTGTGATTAGCCGTTAAGTTTGGAGTCATAAATATTAACAACTTGTTATTAGTTATAGTATTGAATTGTCCTCTGTAGGGGTCTTCTCAAAAAAATTAAAGAGCCACACTGGAGAAGGATAAACATTACCAAAAATAATTCCTACACCCCACAAGTTGTCCAAATAATAAATTATTAAAGCTCCTTGAAGTAAACATTGTTCCTAAGATTGGCTAAAATGATTTGTGGCTTAATAAATAATGTATTAACATCGATTGATCGATCATTTATCACTCTGTGCTTCAAACACAAACCTTCATGACGTAGGCTGACGGAGGAAGAGCAAAGCTGTCACCATTAATGTTGAACACGATGTCTGGAAGGAGGTCTATGTTGCTGCAGCTCACAGAGGCCTGTGACACGGATGAAAACAATGTTATTGTTTTTAATAGCCCCAAAAAAGTTGACAGAACATATTTGTGAAAAGGTAAAACATTCAAAACACTCACATAATCATACTGCTCTGACATGGCTCCCAGCCAGCCGTTGATGTTGGTTATATCTCTGCTGGAGCCGATGATTGCAGCAGTACCAGAGTCCACTATCGCTTCACAACCCGCAGAGCACGCAACAGTGTTCCCATTGATGGTGATGCTGCAACATGAAGGAAGGATCAACGGCTGTACATTACAAGAAGACCTCCAATTAATGACACTTGAAGTGACTTTAGCCATCATGAGAAACTACCTCTGTATGAGGATGTTCCAGAAGTTAGAGGCCTGGTGCATGGGGATCCACTTAAGGCCGCCAGTGTAATATGAGGGATCTGTTCCCCCCAGGACCAACACACTGCCCTCTACAGAACTGGAGGCAGAGATATTTTCTGAGATATTCAACACCGCATCATCCATCCAACACCATGTTGTAGACCTTCACAGGAAAAAGCTGGCACTTTTCGACCTCACCTGCTCAGGTACATGGAGAACATGTTCTGGGGGAGTTTGCCCTGGTTCCACAAGTTAACAAACACAGTTGTTCCTCCATCAGACGTCATGCCAGGGAAGGCCATACCAAGAATCCCATCCCAGGGCACGGAGCCCATGAAGACCGCCTCTGTTTCAGTGAGGCCAAAGAACTGGTGCTCCACATAGAGATCACTTATCTGAAAAAATGGAACATCAGATATCATGTTTTATATTAATAATAATCCATGAAAAGCAGAAATCCTCAATTCTACATTAAAGAAAGCCTTGCTCTGTAAATCATGTTTTATATTTTACATCATTAGATTGTTATTTAAATGAATCTAACCCTCTGAAGCATGAAGTACATACAAATGGTAAAAGTTAGTGTTTGACCCTGACCTTTACTGTATCATATCCGGTGCTCCCTTCCGCAAATCCACTGGTGTATGAGATGTAGAAAGGCTTTGTCCCGGCCTGGAAAGTGGAGGATGCTGAGCTGTTGAACTTTGCATGATTGTCTACGGACAGACAGACGAGCAGGAGACAAAACAGGCAGGGGATGCACATCGTCACAATTTTGCTTCATACACAAAGACATCCTTAAGATTATGCACATACTTGTAGATTCAAAAATATACTGATTGTCTCAGAGATGAGGATTATATTTTCACAGAGCCAAAGGTAGCTTTAGAACAGCTTGTTTTATCTGCATCTACAGTCAAAATCCAGGAGGAAAATCCCCAAATCTGCACATTGTAGAGACAAGACCCAACAAATATGTGGCTGAATCAGTGAAATGATAGGTGGCCTGTATGCAGGATCTTGACTGTATTAGATTATCCTGATCATGAACCTTCATCACGACACTCACCACAAGACGAGGTGGTGCAGCTTATGGAGGGAACCCATAGGTCGGAGGAGCCGGTGTCAAAGAGAACTTTAAAGAACTGAGGTGGAGTCCCGAAGCCGATCACTCCATAGTACGTCATCTTTACCCGGAGTAAGATTGTCTGGTTAGTTTGTGTATTTCGTAAATGCGCAGGAGAGAGCTCACTGTGTTTACGTACTTACATCTAGGTCGTAGGTCATGGGCACCTCGCTCTGCTCAAACCTTGCTGCAGGCCTGTATGGAAACTTCCTCCTGTACTCCTCCAACAGGCCTTTCTCCTCCAGCAGCTGCCTGGCCGACTTCCCTCTCATCAGAGGGATCCTGAACAGACAAACCGACCACATTAGCAGCTCATAAAACCCCGCAGCACATTTATTATTCCAGCTGATCTAAAAGCAAACCCACAAACATTTCTGAGAAGATGTCGGACCTCATAACTTCTCCTAAAAAGGAGTGTGAAGGGAGTGCGCCTGGGAGGAATTCATGAGAATAAACTGTACAGTTTCTGAGCTGGAGAAGGTCAAGAACTCGTCTCAGGGAGGTGTTTGATCATAAATTGCAGCATTTATAGAGCGCGTGTAGCCAAAGCACTTTTCGCTTTGCCTCGTCAGTCTTTCCCATGAACAGTGGGAGCTGGGGATCAAACCATCAACCCAGTGATTGGTGGACAACCCGTTGCTCCTCCTGAGCATCATCTTGCTTTAGTTCCCTTTTCAAACATTTAAAAGAACTGCTCAAGGCCCTGAGGCTGCAATATTCATCGCATCCCACAGTCCAAACTGGACAAATAATGTACGAGGACAACTTTTGTTTGCTTAAAGCCTCTCCAGTCATCAGGCTAAAGTGTGTCGCTGTCTTGTCCTAAATCTCAGTCTGATCAAGTATTTCCCAGCTAACACGTCCATGTGGGTACAGTCTACATCCACGAAAGATGTAGGTTTGTCTGTAGGTACCACGCTGGCCCCACCTGTGTTTGCCCATACTTAAAGCCTGTATGGGCAAACACAGGTAGGGCCACCATGGACCTGTGGACAAACCTACTTGGAACCCATATTTGCACTTCACACTGAGCCCATACGGGTCCACATTGACATGATGGCTGGGTTGGTGAACACGCCAGAACATCTAAACATCTGTGTATCGGGCTCGGCTCTGAGCCATCAAGGGACAAACTCAGGTCACACGAGGGTGTCAGGGCACTGGCGGTGGATTGTTTGAGCGCTGGGGGCTGTGAGCTGGAGCCCCCAGTGAATCGGACTAGGTCCAGCACGTCCCTCAAACGCTTGATCAGATTGGGATCTGGAGAATTCGGAGGCCAGATTAATACTGAGCACCTCGTCACGTTTCTCTGACCTTTACGAAGCAGTTCTGCAGTGTAGCCATAAGTAAATGAAATTGCTCTGCAGTGATGTGAAGTGCCACCACTTGAACGGCAGAAATTAAGGAACAAAGGTAAGAACTTTGCATTTTAACTTCAACAAAGTAGCTAATTTGTTTATTGACCAACTCTGAGAATCACAATCATGCTTCATGCATTTATGCAATTGTTTTCATCTCTGCTGTCTGAACTTTGTGTCGAACATCATTAACACTTGTGAACACTGCACTAGGGCAGACTTTCTTCAGCAAGTCTTCCATCTTCACATTTAAAAAATGTTTCTAGTGCTAGTAAAATAAATTTCAGATCAAGATGATGGAACCTTAATATTGGAAAATATCAACCCCAAAAAAATAATAATTAAGAAAAATGGCAACCTAAACGTGACATCAAATCATTTTTGGAGAGTTTGCAATGTAATTTAACCTCTAGTTTGTCTCAATAACCATGATATAATTGTTCTAAATAATAAATTGTCTATTGGCACTTTGGAGAACACCTTCAGTGACCACACTCGGGTATGTTAAATAGCATATTTCCTTTTTTACCGCATGTGCATTTAATTTTGTTCCTCTTCTTACCTGAGAAGACCTCGCGTGACGGCCAAAAAAACCAAAACCAGAAAAGCGGACTTCATTATTGCCAAAGTGACTCAATTAAGATCTCATATGCATGAGCAGCAGGTTTTTATTTATGGAGGTCAGAAGTAATCTAAACTCCTCCTTTTTACTGAAAGCTGGACTGATAAGAAACCACTTGAATCAAATCATATGAGTAAATACAGATAAAGGAAACAAAGGGAACAGAGTATATTCCATTAATATTAGGTCAATCATGAAAGTGTTAAAAACATAAAGAGAGTTTACTCAGTTCTGAGTTTCCAAAGAAATTAATCAACATTAAATGTCAACACACTCAACTGAAATAAAAGGAACAATAATATATGTTGATTACAAATTGACAGAGAGGGTGTTTCACCTTCAAACCCAACTGTTTTCTATTAACAGGCATGTGTGAAATGAATGTGGGTTGTGTCATTACTGATAAAAAACCCTCCACAGCTTTATTTTACTATTTGATTTGGCTGTCTGGTGTTAAAAGATCATTCAATCCACTTTTGAGTGAGAGGAAGTCTTGGGAGATTTTGGATGCTGGGAAAATATCATTGTTAAAGCAAAAAAAATAAAATTGTTTAAGTAAAAATAATTTGTATTTTCATTCCTGCACCTTCTCCCACAGTCACAAGAATGCACGTGAGGTACAGCAGGTGAGATCTGACCTTTCCTAGACTATATGAGTCTCTGTCGACTTTTCTCATCAAGAGTGTGTACATACAGGGAAAGAAAGGTAAAGTACTACTACATACAGCGACTTTAAATCATCCCTCTGCACTGAAACTGTGTGCACTGTCTGCGTTTCTCCAATTTGAGTACTTCCTGCAGGGTTAAACAATCAGTGAGAGCCAAATCTAAAATCAGAATTAATCTCCTTTGTTTGCGTCCCAATTCCTTTTTCAAGTGATGCAAAAGTATCAACGGTGAACTCGTGGACCTAATGTTACTGACGTCAGTGTGACACGTCTCATTTCAATTTCCCACCCGCCAACCATATACACTATCAGCTGGATAAGCTTATCGCATTATTCATATATAAAGAATTTCCCATTTCTCACACTCTGCACGTCTTCATGTTCTCTGGTAGTTTGATACCGCACTAACTCTGCCCTCTACAGGACCGACCAGAACAACCAGAACACACATCTTCACTCAAACAGGAAGGATGGCTTAAAAATAAAAACTCAACATCAGGATATATTTCAACAACAGCTGTCTTTATTTAAACACAAATCAAATTCAATTTTCATCATGAATAAAACAAAAATACTTAATTACTTAGTTAATACTGAAGAGCAAGTTAAAATCGTACTCACCAAGACATAGTTTCTCTTCATTCCTCGTGACTGTGCAACAACTTTTCATACCTTCACTAGAGGTCACTAAAGCTCTGTGGAGATCGTCCAGTCACACTGCAGCAGGTGAAGGTGAGGACACAGCAGAGTTTTCCTCCCTTTTCGCCTCCAAACTGACGTGACAACCTGAAACACTCAGCATTTTGCTTAGTTAAAAATATATTTGGCACCATTTGTCCAGAAGGTTCATAAACTTTCCAAAAGAAAAAAAAACAGCACTTTTACAAAAAATCATCCGTGGTTTAGCCCAACATTTAGGTCAACAGCACTACATCTGCTGTAGGATCAAGATATTCTTTAAAAATCCACTCAATTTTGGATCAATGACTGATCATTACACTAATATTGAATACACAGTAAATAAAACACAGGTTGTTCGCTCTCTATGTCCGATCAAGATGTATTTCCTAAAACAGGAAACAACAAGAAAGCCCTTTGATTTGTATAGATTTGAGGGCGCTTGTAAGATCTCACTATCGCTTATTGTTCCATCAGCGTGTCACTGATTAAATGACTTTTATAGTCATGATTGCCCGGTTAGCTCACCTCAACTCAAAGGTGAAGGCAGTGCACATTTACTGTGCAACTACTGTCATAGTAGTCAAATGTCAACTGTCTGTGACATTTTCTTTTATATTCAAACTGCAGAAAACGTGAAATTCAAGTGCTTAGCACCTCCTTGTGCACAGTAAACACACTCACTCTGTGTGTCAGCATCATTACATCTCCTCCATCTACAAACTCATAACATCCTGGCACTATTTGTATTACCACAACCCTGAACCTGACATTGCAGCACAAAGTTTACATTCCTGACGTACTCCTGTATGATAAATGATCCAAGAGGAGGTTGGAATCCACTTCCTGTACTCATTGTCCTCCTCGTGTGCTCCTACTGAGGGGCGATTAAAGGTCATCTGAGCATTTTCTCCCCTGAGAGCTTTGACCGTTTTTATTCACGACGCCTTCTCACCCAAAGTGACTAATAACATGACATTATGTTGCAGTTTTTTCCAACTGATTTATCATCAACTCTTGAGATATTTTGGGTTCTCGTGTCTAAAAGTTTCCTATGTGGATACTGACATATTTCATATCTATTACATTTGTGGGGTTGGTTATTGTACTTTTTACTCCACTATATTTATCTTACAGCTAAAGCTGCTGGTTTTACTCTTCACTCACCATGTTTTATACTTCTTAATTATGGCGCTAAAGTTCCCTGATTTATTTGCATTTTATTTTGTTTCTATTTCTCTATGATTCACTTGCTTTGCGCCTATATTGAATCGTTTCCTTTTTGTGAGGCACCTTATAACTGTGATAACATTTTTATTTTTATGTTAATATTTTATTTTACTTTGCAGATTAGGGAATAAAACATTCTGTATTGTCATTAAACTGTATAAAGTCATAATAATCAACTTGTAGTTGATTGTAGTGTTGCCCACCAACAAGGATGAATTTTTAAAACCCAATTAAATCATGGCGTAATTTAAAGTTATGTACGATTAAAACTAAAGTAAGAAAGGTGATTTTGAATCCTAAAGACTATCAGTTTCGGTTTACACCAATAAACTTGGACTAACTTAATAGGGTTTTTAAATTGTGGAGCAGAGATCTGCCTAATTTTACATTTGAAATTACTCATTTGAAAACTTTTGCAAAGCTCAAGTAGAAATAATCTTTGACTAAACTTAAATGACTAATCAAAACGCGCCAGTTCTCCAACTGCTTATAATTTGTGATCGTTGTTTGCAAATGTAAAGTGTCTTTGAATCTTTAAATTATTATCTGTTGGTTTGATCCATGAACTGACCTGAGTTACTTCCTCCACCACTAACACTCACTTTATTGTTGAGATGAGTTACTGAGTGAATTGACAGACAGACAAGTTTCAACATCATGATGAAATCTAACAAAGGAGGAAGTAGAATCCGCAAAAAGTAACGTCTGGAACAGTAAGTGAACCCTCACTAGCACTGACTGAGAGACACGCCGAGGATATTTAAAGGATAAGTTCACACAAAAAGGAAAATTCTGTCATCTTCTCACCCCATGCTGATGGAAAATCTTTTTGGGTAAACAAACAAACTTTTTGTAGGTTTTTGTAGATTTTGTACTTTTTGTTGCTTTTAAACCTTTAAAACAGCTTTTTAAATTGGGCCTAGTATGTTTGTAGCAGTCTGAAGCATTAGAATACGTACCAAGGTCAGCAGTTTAGGCCATCTGAAGACTTTACCTGTGGAACAGGAGCAGCTGCAGCTGTGCAGGGCAACACTGTTACACCTAACAGCTCCAGGAAAGCTTGAATCCCAGCCGTGGCACCGTGCGGACACCCAGGGAAGCTCCTCCAGTCCCTTTTTGTTTGGAGAAGCACCATCTTGACGATACACATCCTGCTGCACTGATTGCAGGAAACTCTTCATTTTCTTTCACATTCAGTTTGGCACAGAATCTTTTAAAAGTGTGTAAATCAGATGAACACATCAACTAATGATTAGGATTCTTTTGTCTCCTGTTGTTGCGTTTCCTTCCCATTTTATGGAAAATAAAGCCGACACTGTCTCGACCTCTCCTCCGACACAGGGCGAGACAAGCTTGAAGTTTGGCCCTAGCAGAGATCTTCATTCAAAACTCCAATGCAAGAACCAATAAGCATCTACACACACACTTCTCTCCTTTTCCAGCTGCTGCAGGCGCTGAATCAACACTGCTGGAGTCTGATGAGAGAGAAGACGAGGGAGACGCCTTTAAACGCCGCTGAGCCTCCGCTGACGGGCTGTCGAGATGGGAGACAACCTCGGCCAACCAGAAGGACGAACACAGCCACACCTCTGGTCATACAGGCCAGAGGTGACTGTGGAATAAGCCACACATCTGAAGAGACACAGTGACTCTAGATTTGCCTTTGCAGGCGGACTGAAAAAAAGTATTCTAGTATGGCCAAATTTCAATCTGTATGAAGGTCACAAAGGTCACTCAACACAATGATGATCAACAGAATGAAAACACAGAACTGAGAGGCTGATTCTCAACACTTCCTCTCCTCTCTTCTGGGAAGTCTCCTGCTGTCAAAGTGATAGTTTGATAGACAATTCCAAGAACAGAAAAGGTCACAAAAGTTGTCTTCCGAGGCACTTGTGTTTCCCACGAAAGAGTAAATTTATTGAGACAAAATCAAGTGCGTGTTGCACTTTGCGTTTTTTTTTTTCTGACAGGTATACTTCTTAGGCCCATGAGCACTGATGTTCTCCATTTCTCTCTCCAGATATCCTGAGTATACAAATCTTTTCTCCATTTGAAAACACAGAAACTCAAATCAAAAGCATGAAAAACATAATTAACAGTCCTTTCAGGGGAAGGCGTGAGGCCAGTGGGAAGCGGCCTTCACTCCTCCGATTCATTCAGAGGGTTTTTATCACAGTCCGCTGATAGCACATCAATATTTCCGAGTTGTAGACCCCTGATCAGTGATTAGAGATGAGCACGGCATACATACAACTCTCAATTTATAGGTTACATCTTCTTCTTTTAACAGTACATGCTTTGTTGGGGTAGTTATCGTACTTAGTGAATTATGGCATTAGAAAAGTTAGTCATTGAATCAACCAAGTACTGTTCAACCAAACTGAATATGATGCCAGTAAAAGTACAATATAAACGGGACGAACACAAAAGCAACCCTGTATGTGTGTTTTGTTTTTGTTTTTTGGCTAAGAGGAGCTGTTTTAACTTGATAGTACTAATATTTAGGACTGAAATGATTTGACAATTGACAGATATTTGAAAGGCAGCAAATACTCATAATTGGTTAATGAAGAAATGAGTCAATTTTCAAGCAAAACCACAAAAGACTTGATGGTTGCAGCCCCTTAAATTTGTAGATTTCCTTTTTTTACATCATAGCACATGAATAGCTTTTAGTGAATATGTATTGTTTTTTGTGACCATTTTCTGTTGTTTTACAGACCAAATATTCATTCAATCTATTAATCAAGAAAAGAAACTTAAAACAACAATGAAAACAATCAGCTCTTAATATTTGGTCATAACATAATGCAGTTTGATACTCTAACATTTCAACACAAACTAAACAGAATATCAGTATATAGGCTGTATTTTCTGTTTTCTTGTTGTATCAAACTGCATTATAATGTACGGGAACTTGCTGCTTGTGTCCACCCCTACATAAACGTACCAGTGCTGAAAAACAGACAAGCAAAACTGCATTTCACCTCGTAATGTCACATAACCTCCAGATGTGGCTCAGAAAGGAGAATTTATATGGATATAATGTATTTCACTGTAACCCTTAAGGCTCAAATGTTTGTATTTCAACATACCCAAAGTAAAAGTACAAAAAAACGTCTTGATATTTAAGCAAGACTTGTCAAAACTGACAAAAATAGAAACTTTGTCAGAGTTAAATTTGAATTAGGAAGTACTCAAAATTTATACTCAGTCAGCAGAAACTAATACCGACTCACATCTGGAGTACGATGGGGTAATGAGCGATGGGTAAAGCTTTGGAGCAAATAGATATATTTCCTTAATCAAGAGAATTTTCTATGTACAAGAGTTTGATGTAATTCTATCATAGGCTGGCTGTACAAACATTACAGTACAACAAACATGACCAGTTAAATCTATGATCTATGAGTACAGATAAAAATGAAGGCTAAATACTTTGTTTCTGATCTTAAATTATATTTTCTTATAGGCAGGCATTGTATGAACGGACATAAAGATATCTTCTGAAATGAGATAAGGCAACATATAGTATTGATTCACAGAACTGTAGCTTGCTCTGATTTACTTTAAGCAGAGTACCCTTCAAGTAATGTACCTGTATCCGATTACTGATAGCAGAGGTCACATGTATTCATAATCAAATTTGTCAATTTACCAAAAAAATGTATTCAATTCAATGTGATTTTCATTTCCATAAACCTTCAACAGGATGTACCAGCTGGAGCTAGCCGTTACTCTGCCTTGTTATCATTACTTCTCCCTGTTTCTACGACTCACAGTTTAACAGTTCATGAGTGTGACAAAAGACATTATATATATATTTTTTTTTTTTCATGAAGCTCCTCTGATAATGACCATCAACATGTAGTCATCCTCTGATTTGGCAAAAGCTTTGGCAGAGGCATCCAAGAACTGCTGCGAGAACTCACACGGGGGGAAAGCGTGAAGGACTCCTCCGTGGTCCTTGTCACGGCCGCCCCCCACGGGGAGGCTGATGATGCCGGCCGCCTCCTTCTGCTTAAGGTAGGACACCAGGTTCTTCAGTGGCCTCTCTGTCGAGTTGTTTGGATCCTGGACACCGCCGTCGTCGGCCTTCCCAGGCATCGCGAGGAGGATGGCGTATCCGCTGGAGCCTGCGGCCTTGATGCGACGGGAGACCTCATCCAGCTTGGGCTGGTCCAGACGCAGGCGCTGGCTGATCTTTAGCTGGTTCACCTGACCCCCTGCGGGGCCCTGCACCAGCAGGCTGGAGGCCACCGCTATGTCCCCCTCCAGCAGGTGCAGTGACGTGGGGAAGCTGCTATTCTTCAGCAGGAGGACGCCCTCCCAGACCTGACTCAACTTCTGCCCTCCAGGTGCCGACTTAGTCTGCTGGCCGGACTTGGAGGAAGAGGAGGAGGAAGGGTGTCCCAAGCGATCCTCCTTTTTGGCTGGGCTCTTTGCTAAGTCACTGGCTTTGCGTTTGCGGTCCTTCTCGGAGCTGGAGTTGGGCTCAGCCGGGCTAAGTGTTCTTCTTCTCTTGTCTGCAAAGCCAGGATCCTGCCGCTCTCTGATGGGGGACGTTCTGCCAGAGCGAGGGAGACGTTCAGGGTCACTGTAGCGTCCCCCATCTCTGCTGCTCCCTCCAGGGCTGCGCTCTAACGAGTTGCCGTGTCGGCGCACAACATAGTCACTGATGTCAGGTGAGTGATCCAGCCGCTCGTCTAATCTCCTTTTGCGACCTAGATCTCGGCTTTGGAAGTCACGGTCACGCTCTACTGACCAAGTCTCGCGGGAACGCCTCTCAAGACGATCGATGGGGTCGAAGCCCGCCCCCCGCATCCTGTCATGGACACCCAGGCCGGACCACTCGGCGCTGGAGTACAGGTCTCTGTCTCTGAAGCGGGCAGGAAGTGGAGGGGAGCGCTCTCTCACTCTCACCGAGTCCGTCAGGCGGTGGGCAAAGGGCTCAGGAACCAAGTCATAGTGTGGCAGAGGGAGAGGGAGCTGCATGTACTGCTGCTGCTGGTAGCGGTGATCTGCCTCTGCAAAGTCCACTCTGAGCTTCCTGTCAGGTCCGCCGAGAGGGAAACCTCTCATGTTAGTGCAAGCAGCCTGAGCAGCGTCCAAACTCTCGTACTGGATGTAAGCCCACGCCTCACCTTTCCTGTAGTCTATAGTCCTGATGGTGCCAAAGCGGTCAAACTCCTTGGCAAGTGCGGCGAGAGGAACCCAGGGTCCGAGGCCCCCTACCCACAACCTGGTGGAGGGCGTAGGTTTGCCATAACCGATCTTAATCGGGTTGTGGCCCACCACTTTCCCCGCCATCGCCACTTTGGCGCGATGAGCCATGTCGAGATTTTCAAACTTGATGAATCCATAGGTGTTGCTCTGGCCTCTCACCGCCCGCTTTATGTCCACCTCTGTTATCACCCCGAACCTGTCAAAGGCCCTCCTCAGGTCGCTCTCTGTCACGCTGACGTCCAGATTGCCCAAAAACAACGTCCTGTTGGCCCTCTGGTCGTCCTCGGGGCTCACCAGGTCCTCGTCACGGTAAACAGCACATTCAGGGATGAACGGGGGTCTATTCCTGGCATCATACAGTGAAAACTCTCTGTCTCTTTCGAGGTCTCGTATGTGAGGTGGTGGTGGAGGAGGGGGAGGAGGGGGGAGACGGCCCAGAGCCAGCTGCTGTAACCGATAGTCTCTGTACCCCAAACCAGTGGGAGAGAGGGATCTCTGGGAGTGCAGATGTCTCTGTCCTGAGGGGAAATTGTCTTTTGCAACAGGGGAGCGGCTCCGTCGTCGGTTCATGTACACGGTCTCGATTTTCAGAGGCCGGTCGTACAGTACGAGCTTCCCGCGGGCGTGCTTGGCCGCCCGGGCGTCATCGGGCCTCCTGAAGTTCACAAACGCCACCCTGGCGTCGTTCTCCCGGCTAATTTTAACACTCACGTCCCCAAACTTCCTAAATTCGTGAAACAGTCCGTCCTCTATCTCCTCGTCGTTCAGCTGGGAGCCGAGTTCACTTATTTTGAGAGTCTTGTACTCACTCTCTGGGTTCGACGGAGGCCGAGGGTCGCTGCGTGAACCGGACCTGGACGTTTCCGCGGCGATGTCAGCGCCACCATACGGCTTGCTCACCGGGATAACTCCGTAGTCGTAGCCGCTGCCGGCTCGACTGGATGAATTGTGTCCGTCTGGATCCCTCATGTCTCTTTTCTCGCCGTGTAAACTTCTCCTCTGAGCGGACCCGTTGCCGTTGTTGCTTCCAGCCGTCGACAGCGCTCCGGTCTTCTTGCCGCTCGAGTGGCTTCCTCCTCGGTCTC
The DNA here is from genome assembly GCA_903131615.1 of Diplodus sargus. NCBI lineage: Eukaryota > Metazoa > Chordata > Actinopteri > Spariformes > Sparidae > Diplodus > Diplodus sargus. The sequence continues at coordinate 2,166,112 of CAEMYA010000071.1, forward strand.
TGCTATCATCCGGCGCCCGGGAGCGTTTCTTCACCGGAGATCGCTCTTTCCCCTTCATTTCCAACAGCCGGTATCTGCAGTCGACACACGCTAATCTGCAACAATATACTGTGTATCTGCCACTGATATATACCTTAACTACCTCAACTTAACCGCGGTTTCCACCACACTCTCAAGCGAGCGACACAACCGCCATGTTGGACTACTACTTGGTCTACTGTACCGGAAGTTCCGCCTTCGTCCGGCAGAAGACGATGATTGGCTGAGCGGGTTGTCACTCGTGCGAACAGGAAGACCGATCGCCTATTATAAACAAGGGTGCGGCCCCGCTGAGGGGTCAAAGTACAGTCCTGAAGGCTGAAGGGCTGGTTTTAAAATGACAGAGAACTAGTCATTATGAGGAGGAAAGAAACAATCAGATTCAGGCAAATACTCGTTTTGAATGAATTTAAATAAATGCAATGACAGTGTGAGTTGATCCAACCCACACTTAGGTGCAGCACAACAGAGTTTGAGTAACACAAATGGTTTCAGTTTTTAGTATTTATTCAGGAAGGCCTCAGTGTGCCCTTGAAGTGAGGACAATGATTGAGCAATACACGGCAGGAAAACAACGCTTCATTTAAAGTGGAGGAGGGGTGTTTCGTATGTACAGGGAGGATTTAACAAGCTGTTTGCATTAAAATAGCAGGTGTAGCAGGTCAGGACAGTGTCATGGACCACCTGTGAATAAGTAATACAAGACTACAGTGTGTCTGCTCTGTGATGGAGGTGCTCTGGCAAGAGTGAGATGCATGAAACAAAGTGCTGTGGACAACTAAGTGCATTTACTGAAGTGCAAAAATCCGGCCTATATGAGTTTACTCAAATGTGTCCATTTAATGCTCCCTTATATTTGCACATTTCTAAAGCAAAGGTTTTTACTTAATTTGTCTTCCAGCTTTAGTTACTTGTCTATTTTCCCCCGTAAAAAACAAGATTTTTGTCATTTTGACATATGATTTAATAGAATATTATGCTGCAGATTAAACTATTCAACAATGAATAAAGTAGTCAGTGAGTAATGTGAGTTAGGTAAGGCTGGACGTAGGACTTCTACTCGCAGTGGAGTATTTTCCCAATGTGCTGTTACTACTTTCACCCCTAAAATATCTGAATACTTATGTAGAAAAACAACATCAAATATCCTAAACTTTGCTTTAGTTACTACTTTTAAACAGTGATTCTGGTAAGAGGGTCAGAAATGCCAAATTAAGATCATGAGATTACATTTTCTCAAACATGTTAAGATTTATGCATTTTAGTTTTTACATCCCGGCATGTATATATCTGCAGAGAAAATGTCACCAAAGAAAGGATACTGTATACCCTCTCTCAGTGTACGCTATGAGTATTTCTGGAGTGGTTATCCACAACATCCACCACACTGTATTATCCATTCAAGTGACACAGTGTTAATACTGTGTTAATACTGTGGGCTAAACACAGATTTGATGTACCATAGGGGAAGTTTGGCTTGCAAAGAACCGTTGATTGATAGTGAATATCAAATGCAGCAATGGATAACAATCGCTATCCAAACATCACATACATACACACATAAACACAAATGCAAAGATTATAGGACTCGTAGTGTATTCTGGAGGCTTTCACGGTTCACTCTTCCTTCGAAATAAAGGCCTCTTAGAGATTCCGTAACTCTTATAATTGTATATTTTCCAGAATTGTGTTATTTAGCAGCAAAGATGCAAAATAAATAAATGAGTGGGGTTGGTGTCGCTATGTAACATCACAGTCTTTATATGTTGGTGTCGTATCTGTCCCACTCATTATTTTTGGCAGAACTTTATTATTTTACAATGACAACACGAAAGCTCAAACCGTGTTTAAAAGTGATTAGACTGTGTGTAACAAATGAAACGGTGGATTCACGCTGAATATGTGCCTCTACTCCTGAAAAAAACATATTTTACCCACATGTCACCACTAGGGGGCAGAAAGGATCCTCCTAACAACCACACCAGCTGCAGCTCATCACTGAAACAGGAAGGAAGAGTCCTAACTGTCTAGACTGGCAAAACATTTGTATCCTGATTATTGACTGTAAAGAGAAAGTGGACTAAGTAGCTGCCAAGAGGGAAACTGTTCACTTAGAAAACTCAGCCGGTCTGTCTCTATTTATGTCCATTCTGTTTCCCAGGAGGAGCTGTAATGGATAATGTCCTGTATTACTGGTCAGCATAAAAACTGTAGAAACCATTATACAGAAAATATAAATGTGAAACATCCTTTGTACTCTCACGCCTTCCAAAATAAATTAAAATCAATCAAACTAAGTTTGACGAATGAAACACATATTATTATCGCACGTTAATCTTTGACACATTTGTACTGATTATTTTCTGTGTATTTCTACTCTATCAAGCACAAACACTGAAATTCCACCACAAACAAATACCGAAACACAATCCAAATTTAGACAGATCAACAAACACATCAGATGTGTACATTATTCATGCGGTACATATTGTTCCTGTACACAAATCCTGAAAGCGTTACTTACCAACACTGCACCAACCCAAGCTGTCTTACAGCCTGAGCCATCATCCACATAACATCAATCTGTGAAGTCAGTGGGGTTCTTTAGGACGTGTGGACATTTCTATTATTACTGATAATAGACGAATATAAAAATGCTGAGGCATGTATGTAGGGCACTCCCACGCGTAGGATTACATCTCCGCCTGCTGTCACACAGCAGGCGGAGATGGTGGTCGTCCAGTTATTAAACTGTCATGAGTTATGGACAGAAAAGCTGACAGTTCATTAACTTCAAGCACCACTTTATTTCTCCTTTAAAGGGGCACTTTGTAGTTTTGGAGGAGAAATTCAAACTCAGATTATCATTTCAGTATTTACATTATTAATGACGTAATAATACAAACTCAGAATTTTTTATTTTTTTACATAACTGACTAAACAAGCTGTTCTCAGTGGAATATAAGGTGGCAGGGTCCGCCACATATAAGCAATGTAAAACAGTATGAAGCTGTGTTGTCCTTTAAGGTCAGTTTGATAATTCAGTTTATTCAGTTGTGAAAACTAAGAGAGTGTGTTAAGTTATTTTGTTTTGGCATGAAAAAAATCAGTCAGTGAAGATCTTTCTCTTGTGATTAAAATTTCTGCACCTTTAATTTCCATTTTTTCCACTTAGTTTGTTTGAGATTCGCAAAACTACAAACGTCTTGCTGATGAAAGGCTGTTGTCTCTGCTGGGACTATCGCAGAATTATAAATGTTAATGTCACCTTTCCAAAACAAAATGTATCAGACACAAACATCAATTTAACTTCATTATTTTTCATTAAATCATTTTTCACTCAAATTCTTTGTTCTCCATAACTTTTAATCTGCCTCACCGTGTCTGACCCTGTTAGTTGTTGT